>CM064565.1:8492270-8992270 GCA_032716605.1 Paralithodes platypus | reverse complement strand
AGTATATACTGTATACAGTATATATATATATATATATGCTGTATATCAGGTAGCCTATATTTCACAAAGATGCATAAAGTGTTGATTTTCGGTGTGAGCATCCTGGGTTCGAATCCACGGACTGCCACATGTGTTTGTAAATTTCATTAATCGATTTTAGGAGTATAGTTGGTTGTTGGAAGGAACATAATAATTGATATTGGTTCAGGGGTAATTTATCGAGAGGACTTCCCTAGTGGTTAAGGCCCCATTAATTGCTCTTTCCATTCACATATGCATAGCCTACGTGAGTTGCAGTTGGGATGTGTGTACATGCTTAGATTGATTTGCAGGATTCGAAGTTGCATAATAAATCGTAGGCAGCGTCCACCATCCTTTAACTGTCTTCGTGGTGCGATGCATAAGGTGTTGATTTTCGGTGTGAGCATCCTGGGTTCGAATCCACGGACTGCCACATGTGTTTGTAAATTTCATTAATCGATTTTAGGAGTATAGTTGGTTGTTGGAAGGAACATAATAAAAGGTACGCGAGGTTCTTTAATGTTTTTATTCTCAGCTGGGACTTGAACCACAGACAGTCAGGACGGTAATCCATGCTTCAATGAACTCTACCACGGCGTGGTAGAGTTGATTTAAGTGTGGATTCTCGTCCTAACTGGTGGTGGTTCGAGTCCCGGCTGAGAGTAAAAACATTTATTAGCTAACGTGTATTTGTGAGATATAGTTAAATATACAGTACATATTAATGTGTATGCATCAATGTACCTGTTTATGGGTTGAGAGGAACCCCAGGAACCTGTCAACCCTCGTTATCAGTAATATAATCACCCATGTTATCAGATAAACAAAGTTTGCTGTGGTTTCAACATATAAGCCTCAGTGTTACCTTCGCCCTGCTAGCTCTCAGTGTCTGTACCTGTGGATTCTACTGTCATACCTTTTGGTTGGTCAACATACTGATATTCATTTACTGTGGCATAGTTTTGTAAGTTGTTCTAATAGTGTTCTAGTTTATATTATAGCCCATTTGTTCATCCTTTTTTTGAGTTACAGAGGTTAGGGGTCATGATTTCTGGCCTAATTATAATGAATCGATTATACCTAAGGAACATTTGCTTATACAACAGAGATATAGGATTGTTATATCCCGGGACCAAAGTAATTATCGTAATTCAAGGCTATTTTCTCAAACACATTAATTAGTTTAACAAATACAAACACGAGTTTCCTACCCGGATATTTTGTTTAATTGTATCTATGTATTTTATTGTATTTGTATATTCATATATTTATTTATGTATTTATTATATTTATTATCATTATTATTAATATTATTATTATTTTTATTATTATTATTATTATTATTATTATCTATATTATTAAATCAGTTCGTGTGTCTGTTTGTCTGTCTGTGTGTTCTTAATAGGCGGCCGCAGTTTTGGACCTGGGGAGCTGAAACTTTGCATGTGGATGTCAATTGACCTGGGTCAGGTCATAGAGGGGGCGAGGCCACGATCGGAGGTCGTTTCGAAGAAAATGGCCGTTTGGGGCAGAAGGAGGCCTCCGATCGAAAAGGTGTATGGAACGAAAGTTGTTCGCAGGCCCCCAAAATGGGGGTACCGATGAGGTCAGATCCAAAATCGGAGGTCATTTAGCGGCCGAAATCGAGGTCGCCGTTTAATGAGGCACAGGGAGGTCGAGGCCGGTGATTATGGTAATAGTAGTATTGTGATGATTGTGGTAGTAGTGATTGATGATGGTGATTATGGTAGTAAAATTTAAACCCAGGCAATGCCGGGTACCCCTGCTAGTTTGTATTTATATATATAGTTTGTTTGGGGTGAGAGGGGTATTTTCAGACATAAGCCTGGTTCACACATAGACGAGTCGGTGCCCGAGTCCAACACGAGTGATGAAATTTTGCTACTCGGCAATGACTCGTCAATACTCTGCAACACTCGTGTAGACTCGTGTTACACTCGTGTATACTCTCTGTGTATCGGGGTGTGTCCTGGGTACTTGCCACGTGGCCCAAAAATGTCATACATGCATGAAGTTTCTTGTCCCCGTCACGAGTCCGAAGGACATATGTGTAGACTCGTGTTGACTCTTGTTGACTCTTCGTGACTCGTGTTGACTCTTGTTGACTCTTGTTGACTCGTGTTGACTCTTGTTGACTCTTCGTGACTCGTGTTGACTCTTGTTGAACTTTGCAAAACTCTTTCTGACTCGTGTTGACTCTTGTTACACTCTTGAGTGAATCAGGCACCTGTACAATCCGGGCCACTCTTGGGAGCACTCATTGTGACTCTTGGTACACTCTTGTTACACTCTTGTTGACTCTTGTTACACTCTTGTTGACTCGTACCGACTCTTTGTTTTCGTACCCTGGAATTTGACCGTTATTTTTCAAATTTATGACACTCTTGTTGGGTTCGTGTTACACTCGTGTTGACTCTCCGATACTCGTACGGACTCTTGTATGAACACGTGTTGACTCGTGTAACACTCGTGTTGACTCGGGATCAGTTACTACTCGTGTAGTAATCGGCCTCAACGCCGATAATCGACGAGTGTCACTCGTGTTGGACTCGGGCACCGACTCGTCTATGTGTGAACCAGGCTTTACATTGACTATTCACAAATGATCTTGTAGGCTAGACGAATTTGCATATATATTTGAGTTTAACTCTACTACATAAAGAGTGTCTAAGATCATGTACGATTTTTATTTATTTTTATGTTTTTATTTTCTTGTAGGAACTAAGCGACAAAATTGGTATGGACATATTATTACCACGGTTACTTAATTTCTTCAGTATTTGAGATTGCATATTTACACTTTATTATGGCTATCATTAAGCGATGTTATGCAATTTTGAAAGGATCTCTGGGCATCCGTTGACTCCAAAGCTACTCCAAGTTATCCCTAAACTAATCAAATCGTCTAATAATAGCCAGAATAAACTATAAAACACTCGTCATAATGCTTGCATAGAGTTTACTCCTGGACTTAAATCGTAGCCTTCATAGCTATCCCAAACTGAATCGAATATTCTCATTATTTTTTGTCCTATGTGCTTCAAGGAGACAAAAGGCAAAGCTGCCTGTAAGAAGTGTCCCGCCCAAGGTTGAAAGAGTGATAGAGAACCAAAATCAAGGCATATTAGAGGTAATTTAGGTGTGATGGAAAGAAGTGTGGTGTGCTTGTTAAGTGTAGTAAAGTAGGAGGAGGAAGTGTTTGCAAGATTAAGCTAGATTGTTCTCTGTGTAGATGAGGCAGAAATAGAAACAGTGAGGGAAGCCAGATAAATGAAACAGGAGTTCAAGCAACTCCTTATCATACACATTTCAGAGGTTCATTTTGCTGCTAAATAGTATATATTGGACCAGGATTTTTATCTTAGAGTGTACAGTCAGCCTAATAAGTGATGTCTCAGCACTAACTATGTTTTGATCAATAATTGGTATCAGCTATATATAAGCTTCAGTTCTTCATATCGAGTGAAATATACAAACATTTTCCTACACTTACCCACCCTATTCAACATCTGACAGACATTAATACAGCACACAGCAAGCCAAACGCAATGACAGCTGGGTATGACTTATTAGCTCGACCGTACATGTAGAAAGTGTTGTTAGATTGGCTATGTTTGTGAGCTTAACAATAACATCTGCTTGTATCCTGTAGTTATAGAGAGCGGTTAGGTCTTTCTTTGGGCGACATTTTGGTACCATTATTATTATCGGAGCACGAGTTGATATTTTATATTTGATCATATGGAATTTATCCATGGGGCAAGAAATCTGTACCAGTATTGCAGAAGGTTTATAATGCGTATGAATATATCTGAGTGTAAAGGGAGCCAAAGGATACCAATGGCACCAAGATGGCGGAGGTTGGCCGATTTCTGCTATTATGGGAGATCTTTTGTGTACAAGTGATAACACACAAAGTCGTACATTAGTCATCTCGTGACCATGACAGGCTCTTCCTAGGCTTAATTAACACTATCGGTCCGATGTTTTGGAAGTTATTATGATTTAATTTCATTATTATTAAAACCCTCTCACTCGCTTAAATTTCTGGGATACTAATTACATCTACTGTTCATTCTCAAGCACTATTTGCACTACCCCAAGATGATGTACGCATGTTATTGCTCTGTTCTAGCTCCCAATAACCGCCTCTATATGCAATGTATTATACATCCAAAGATAAAGCAGCACTTATACTATTATAAAACCGAAAAAATATCCCATAAGAACAAAATATCACAGAGAAAATGGCTATGAGAAATGTTTCATAATTTTTCCGAGTATACGCTGTCATAATTTCATTATATGTTAAGCAATAATTTTGTTTTAAAGAAATTAAAAAAAAAATCACGTTCATTATAAATGTCATCAGAATCTATTTATCATCAATAGTTGCTTTTATGTACATAGAATATAAATCGATATTTGGCGAATACAAATTATGCATGAATCACCAAGATATTCATTCTACATCGATTTTGAGCAACAAGAATTACGTTTACTACATAATATTTTATCTAAATAGTGAAAATAAAGACTGATCTACAATATTTTAGTAGCAAAGTAAAAAACAAACAAATATTCTTCGAAAAAATTATGCACACTATACTAGTATATATTTAATCCAACCACACCCAACATTGCATTGTCATAAATATTTTTTATATATGAAATAATAAGTTTTTGTCATGCAATTTGTATTGTAATATAGGTACTGACTAAGAAACCCCTTACCTAGAATTTGATTGAATTACTCGGCAGGTGTTTATCTTTTCATGTACCTGCACATTCCTTTTGACTAGGCTATCACTTCTGGTGGCCTATTTCTGCCTATTTCAATTTTTTTTTTTCGACTTGGCTATCACCCCTGGTGGCCTATTTCCGCGTGCTTAAAAAAATATATTTTTTGAATAGGCTATCAGCCGCGGTGGCCTATTCTGCGTTTTTCAAAAGTTTTGTTTTCGATTTCTGTCATTTAAGTAAGCAAAGTGATCTGAAGTGAGTGAAGTGATAAAAGTGAGTGAAGTGAATTTAAGTGAGTGAAGTGATCCTAATTGAGTGACTGTCACCATGCTTCGCACCTGTACTAGCTGCGCCAGTAGGTTTGGTGCTACCATGTTCACTGCTGCCGATCTTCAAGTCTGCCGACTCTGCCAGCAACGATAAGATTTGACAGCAAAATTGGATGAAGCCCACAACAAGATCAACACCCTCACCATGAAGCTGGAATGACTCCAAGAGTTCGTAACTCTCAACGTTGGAGTATCACCAACTTAAATTGTCACCGCTTCAACTCCAGCTGCCACCTCTGCCCCAACATCAACTGCCAACAATCCAACGCCTTCAGTAGCCACTTCAGCAGATGCTTCCGATGCACAAGGAACAAACAGTGACTCTGCTTCCCCTCAAAACAACTTCCACGTTGTGAGGAACAGCAATAATCCCAAGACCAGGAAAATCATACCGGTTACCGAGTGTCACAACCGTTTCCAGATACTCACAGACTCAGATGACGAAGAGGAAACAGAAGAAGTTCGGCTCGTGGGAGACTCGACGGTACATGGTCAGCTCACAGAGTTTTGCTCCGAGGCACCTAAGACCAGGAAGCGTTTTTGTATCCCTGGAGGTGGTATGGACGACGTAGCTGATGCAGTTGACAGAGTATCGAAACTGGCCCCTGCTAATACAATGTATGCCATCCACGTTGGATCCAATGATGTTCAGCGAACCCTGTCGGAAGATTTGCTACTCAAGTACCAGCAGCTGATTAAGTCGTTTAAGGAGTCGTCAAGGATTATCGTCTCAGGAATCGTCCCCCAGCTCGGTGTAGAGAGCTGATTTTACAACATAGCCAGCAGCACAAATTGTTGTCTAGCTAACCTCTGCAGTAAGGAGAACGTGGCATTCGTCAACACCTGGGACAATTTTTACTACGATGACTATTTGTTTTTGGACGATGGGGTTCATCTGAACCAGGTGGGAGCAGCACATTTTGGATGTCTTCTCAACGATGCGTTGAAGGATTTTCGGAGAAGAAATCGACTCAACACAGGACAACCAGGAAGGAGGCCAAAGACAGCGAGGATGGCGACCATCGAAGGACTCAAATGCTAATCCGTCAAGAACCATGAATTTGGGTAAAGCTCTATTAACAAGACCCAAATCCAAAAATCTCAAAGTTTTCTATGCAAATGCTTGTAGCATACACAATAAAATCTCAGATCTAGAGGAACTTGTTTTCACAGAAAAATATGATATAATCGGTATAACAGAATCCTGGCTAAATACAGTAAATAGAGACTTTTTGGCAGAATATACACTTCCCGGATATGTGATGTTTGAGAAAAGTCGCATCAACAAAAATGGAGGAGGCGTTTTGTATTTCATCAAAGAAAGTCTTGACCCCATCTTGATGTCAAAACTACAAATAGAGAATGTCGACATAGCTTATGTACTGTAAAAAATAATCATCAAACAATAATATTACTACCTCTAATATACAGACCCCTAGCCCAATCAGTGCAAACTGATCGAGAAATTATTGAGCAAATTACTGAAGTAAGTAACTCACAGGATACCATAATTCTCGGCAACCTTAATTTACCTGTGACCAAGCTAAAATAGCAAAGCATAAAAACCCTAGAGTTGCACGCTGCATATCATAGCAAGACAAACCCAAAGGAATTCTATAGGTACATTAGGAATAAAAAAGCTGTGACCTCAATAATTGGACCATTATTGGATGAGAATGGAGACTATACCAAAGATGAAGCACACATGAGTAATGCTATCAACACCTTCTTTGCATCAGTTTTCACAACACAAGACTTTAGTGATATTCCTACAGCATCACCGGTACAAATAGTTAATTCAAATAGTTAGCAATATTCGTATTACTGAGAGAGAAGTAATGAATTGCTTAGACAAACTCAAGGTAAATAAGTTGCCTGTACCCGATACTATTTCTCCTAAGAAGTTCTCAAAGAAGCTAAATGTGAGCTCTCCAAACCACTGACACTGCTACTCAACAATTCTTTGAGAACTGAGACTGTGCCGGATGAGTGGAAACTTGCGTACGTAACCCCAATATAAAAAAAAGGCAGCAAGACCTTGCCTAGTAACTATCGCCCAATCAGCTTGACTTCAATTGTGTGTAATATACTAGAAACTATCATAAGAGACAGACTCGTGAAGCACTTGGAGGAAAACAACATACTGCACTTAACCCGTCCAGCCTCGGCTAGTTTTGTAATGTTTGTTTACCAGAACCCGGCCGGTTTTCAAAAAATGTTTTTTTCCAGAAACAATAGCGAATGGGTTAGGAATGAAGGAAAAACCACGAAAAACCGCTCAAAAAGCTTAAAAAATGGTCCTACAGAGCCCCCGAAAACATATTTTACAAGAGTAAAAAATTGAAGGCAATTACCCCCAAAAAACAGGTTATTGCGCGCTCACGCGCACGCACGTAGACTTTGAGAGTTTTCAACCATCGGCACGGTTGCGTGGGATACGTACACAGTTCCCATACAAATCTGAGCCCTCTTGAGTGGCTACACCTGAGGTTACGGTCGGCGCAATTAGGGTGACGCGCCAGGCGCGTCTCTGGGGCTGTGCGTTACATACATCGCCGACGCGTCAGACGCGTCGCTGGGGCTGTACGGGTTAAAGATACCAAACACAGTTTTCGCAACAATAATTCCTGCTTGATAAACCTTTTAGATTTCTTCCACGATATCCTAAATCTATATGATGAGAGTAAAGCTGTAGATATTATATACCTCAATTTTCAAAAAGCCTTTGATAAAGTTCCACGTCAATGATTATTGATCAAATTATATGCACACGGCAAACAAGTAGTTGCCTTGAAAGGGATAGAAAATTGGCTCAGTGAAAGAAAACAAAGAGTAGTCATAAATGGGAAAGCACCAACATGGACCAATGTTACTAGTGGAGTACCACAAGGATCAGTACTGGGGCCAGTTCCCTTCCTAACCTACATAAACGGCAAAGATGAGGGCCTCACCTGCACAATCTCAAAGTTTGCAGGTGATACAAAAATTGCAAATACAGTAATCTCAAAAGAACACATTCAGGATATGCAAGGCAATCTCTAGAAGTTGTCTCAAGGAGCTAAAATATGGCAAATGTGTTTCAATGAAGACAAATGTAAAGTACTTCACATTGGAAGCCGAAATGAGAAAGCAAATATTCAATGAATGGGATCCAACTCAAGACTGTAGACAAAGAAACGGATTTAGGAGTAATAATATCAAGTAACCTCAAACCTAGTCAACAATGCAAGGAGGTTATTAAGAAAGCAAACAAAATGATTGGTTTCATAGGCAGGTCCTTTGAGCATAAATCCAAAGATGTAATCCTCACTCTATATAATTCCTTAGTTCGCCCACTCCTGGAATACTGTGTTCAGTCCTGGTGCCCTTACTATCAAAAGGATATAGACAAACTGGAATGTGTTCAATGCAGTCACTCAAATTATACCCAGTCTAAAGAAAAAACATGAATTTCATCTGTTTCCCCTCATCACTCATTACTCATAACTCATCACTCATAACAAGAAAACAAAGGATCCTAAACTGTGTTAAGTGTAAAACTGTAGCTCACATGAAGTGCATCTCTAAGAAGACCAACAGTGAAGAACGGGAATTCCTATGCAACATGTGTGCCTTGCATTCATTACCGAATATTAACGTAAATGAACCAAGTATTAACAACTCAGAATCCAGCCAGGACACATTCAAAATCAAAGATGAATACAGAGTGTTCACCAACAAAGGGCTCCATCTTATCCACATTAACGCCAGATCAATGTACCATAAATTGTCAGAAATAAACTTGTTAGCTAATAAGGCCAAAGCTTCAATAATTGCAATCACAGAAACCTGGCTGGATTCAAGTATAACGATGGTGAAATAAACATTCAAGGTTTCAACATGGTTAGGAATAATCGCAATAGGCATGGGGGAGGAATATGTCTGTATGTAAAAAACAACCTCACACACACAACTAGGACCGACCTCCATGTAGAAAATCACGAAGCTTTGTGGATCGATCTACACCTGCCGAGGACAAGACCCATCACAATTGGGGTGTGCTATAGGCCACCAGACGACACACAATTCTTGACCAAATTTGAACGAACTTTGTCATCGCTAGACCCTCGGAATGAATCCATTATACTAGGGGATTTTAACCTGTGTTACAAACAACGAAATAATAGGCTTGTACGAGAATATAGGCACATACTGACAATGCACAATAACAAACAACTCATCATAACCCCCACACGTATCTCTGAGAACACTGCCACAATATTAGGCCACATAAACTGTAACAGAGAGGACACAATATCCCAATCAGGGGTTATACAGACTGGGATAAGTGATCACTTCGTCACATATTGCACACGGAAAACCACAAAACTACCCTAGAGAATCACAAGGTTATCAAAACAAGGTCACTCAGAAACTACAACAAAGAAACATTTCTGGAAATTTTATGGAATACAGACTGGTCTCCAGTGTTTGGAAGTACAAACGTTGATGATGCATGGGTTGGCTTCAGAACCATCATCACAAACATCCTAGACGAAATAGCTCCTCTGAAAGACATACGAGTTAAAGCAAGGTCAGACCCATGGATCAACAATGACATACTACTAACACAGAGACAATCTGTTAAAAAGGCTAGTGAAACATAGACAGGATCAAGGTCTGAAACATGAGTTCAACAGGGCCAGGAATAAACTAAGTAGAAAAATCAAATCAGCGAAAACTAATTATTTCCACAATAAGGCAGAGGAATATCAGAATAACCCAAAGAAACTATGGAGGCACCTAAAAACAACAGGCTACAGCAACAAGGCAAGGGATTCGTCTAACACTAATATTGCTCTCAACATTAATGATCAGGTTTGCCACGATAAACGACAAATTTCAACCTACTTCAACACCTTCTTCACCTCCATAGCAAACACACTTGCACAGAACCTACCGCAACCTCTCAATAAATACACGACAACAACGGCCACCTTTAGAAATTTCTACAGAGATAAAGGCATACTCCCGAACACATTTGGATTGCAAAATGTTACACCAAAATACACTTTTGACGAGCTCTCTAACCTAAATGTACATAGAAGCACAGGACCAGACAAAATTTCTGCCAAATTTCTACGAGATGGAGCCATTGGTATAGCAGGTCCCCTAACCCACATCATCAACCTGTCAATTAACACCAACACAGTACCTGCTGAACTGAAGGAAGCTATTGTAACCCCTCTATTCAAGAAAGGAAATAAACTAGAAGTTGGCAACTACAGACCAGTTAGCATATTATGTATTGTATCTAAAATCCTTGAAAGAGCGGTATACACCCAAATTGAACACTACCTCAAAGAAAATGATCTATTTTATAAGTTTCAATCAGGTTTCAGATGCATGTACTCGACTGACTCCTGTCTCATCCACTTAACAGATCACATTCGTAAAGAAATGTCTAAAGGTAACTACACCGGTATGGTTCTTCTTGATCTACGAAAAGCGTTTGACACAGTAGACCATGATATCCTATGTAATATACTACAAGCAATGGGCATTGGGTCTGTGAACTGGTTTAAATCTTATCTTGGTAGAACACAGAGAGTCAAAATTGATGATAATATATCTGATCCTATGCCAATTAACTGTGGGGTCCCGCAGGGAAGCATCCTTGGTCCCTTACTCTTTCTCTGTTATGTGAACGACATGGAACTGAGCGTCTCGTGTAAATTATTACTGTATGCTGACGACAGTGTGCTTCTGGTTTCAGGAAAAGACCCAATAAGTATTGCCGGTTCACTTTCCAAAGAACTAGAATCATGTAGTGAATGGCTAGTGGACAATAGACTATCTCTTCACCTGGGCAAGACGGAAGCCATCTTATGTGGGACAAAATGCAAACTGAAAGACATTGTGGGCTTCTCGGTCAACTGTAATGATATTCCTATAACAACAGTGTCACAAGTTAAATATCTCGGACTAAAACTGGACTCGAGTTTGTCAGGTGAAACAATTTTGGAATCTATCCTGTGTAAGAGTAGAGCACGTATAAAATACCTGAGTATCTTAAGAGTGAGTTTGTTAAAGCAAATGAGAGGAGTGGACATAATACAAGAAACAGGATGTTTAATTTTAAGGTCCCGAGAATCCAAGGACAGGGTCAGTCCGTGAAAAGAGAACACGGTATTCCTTCAGACGTAGCCTGAAGGAACACCTGAACCGGACAGCTGCGAGAAGGGAGCACCAAGCTTATGTCTACTACTAAATACGACATAAGAGATAGGCAAACCAAACTGAAATTATTACTGATTACGGATTACTGATATTTACCATACGATGTAAGGTATCTTAAAATAACCCCCTAGAAATACTTTCTCTAAAGTATCTATTTGTTTTATCCTCCCCTTTTCCCCAGCTAACCTAATCCCACAAGGACCCCAATGGTAATACGCCTAACGGCCTCATTGGGCTATCCTTAGTTGGAATTATGCAAAGCTGGTACATGTCATATTTGTAACATACTATGTGGTACCAACTCTGTAAATTACTAACTGAATAAATATTATTATTATCATTATTATTATTATTATTTACAAAGCATAGATTAACCCACTGAGCCCCAGCGACGCAGCGTTTGCGTCAGCAATGTATGTAATGCTAAACCCCAGCGACGCAACAGTTGCGTCAGTGTTACTCCGGTCCCAATTACTTCGGTCCTATGGCACCTAGAGGGCTCAGATTTGTATGGGAGCTGTGTAAGTATTCCACGCAACCATAAAAATGGTTGAAGACTCTCAAAGTCCAACTGCGTGCACGTGATCGCGCAAAAACCGGAATTTTGGGTGTTATTGCCTTCAATTTTGTACTCTTGTAAAATCCGTTTTCGGGGGCTCCGTAGGACCAATTTTTGACCTTTTTGATCGTTTTTTTGTGGTTTTTCCTTCATTCCTAACCCATTCGCTATTGTTTCTGGAAAAAAAAAAAATCAAAACCGGCTGGTCCCTGGTGGTACATTTATTAATAACTAGCTGGGGCTCAGTGGGTTAAGAGGCAACCTAATTCAAATCTTTAAGATCATCAGAGGCATCGACAATATGAACTATAGTAAATACTTTACGATTGCATGATCAAGCTAAGCACGGGGAAATGGTTGTAAAATCATTGATAAATCATTCAACTCGCAGGAATCAAAGAATGTCTTCTTCAATCGAGTGAGTCGTCAACTTGTGGAATGGACTTCCCCAAGATGTTATAGACCTTCAAAGTTCGCCTTGACAAGCACCTTCCTCTGAATCCAAGATTGACTGTATTTGTAAATTAATTAAGTATTTCCTTAATTGTGCTATTTCATTAATATTGTACCCCCTCCCTGCCATGTTAATATTGTACCCCCTCCCTGCCATGTTAATATTGTACCCCCTCCCTGCCATGTTAATATAGTTCCCCCTCCCTGCCATGTTAATATAGTTCCCCCTCCCTGCCATGTTAATATAGTTCCCCCTCCCTGCCATGTTAATATTGTACCCCCTCCCTGCCATGTTAATATTGTACCCCCTCCCTGCCATGTTAATATTGTACCCCCTCCCTGCCATGTTAATCCCCAAGGAGGTATTTCCTTTTCACATCTGTATCTCTCTGAAATACTGTTGGACACTAGAAACAGCAGTATTTTGGAGGGCAAGTAACCTTGAGGGGTCGCAAGAGCTGTTGTTGCTTGTTTTCCTCTGTACTCCGTTGTACTCCATTGTACACTTTCCAAAATTTCAATCGGAATTTGTCAATCCTCAACAGTTTATTTTATGCGAGTATAATAACACAAGAGTATATTCTCATGGTACTCGCACACATACTACTGTACTGTATACATCATTCTCAGTGATATTTTGATGACTTCGATATATAAATTTCGACTCACTGGATGGAAACTGATTAGGCTTACTATTAGGTATTTGTGAAAGAGTAGCAGACGATGCTATCCGGTTTCCCATTGGAAAAGCAGGTTTCTCAAAAAACACGCTGAAACTTATAAATTAACCCATTCAGTACCGGTGACATCATTTGCATTATATTCTGGCAACTAGTAATGTTTTTATTAAGTTCAGGAAGGACCTCTAACGATTGAAAGTCTACAAACGATCTCAATTTATTCTTTTAGCTACCACAGATACCTCCTAAGCTGAATGAAATCGACTAATAGTTGCCAAAGTATGATGTAAAGGACGACCCCGGTACTGAATGGGTTAAACTGTCCCAGTAATTGCGCTCATTAGAATAGCTAATATAATTTACTAGCTTTTGATCTGCATCTAAAAACCTCCCCCCACCCACTAGTATATACCAACCCATCCCCAACCTCCTCCCCCATCCCCACACAAGGGACTTCACACAAACAAATGTTGTGCTTATTGGATATTATTGTATGTTATTCAGCTCCTAAGGATTGCATGCTGGACAGATATTTTATGAAAGGTCATGTTAATGCGGGCATTTTCGTTAAAATATCTACTTATGCAAATAAGTGTATTTTTATTGCTAAAATAATCTTTAATATTATCATCAACATTTTCATAATCGTCATAAATTCTCATCTCCATTATTCTCTTCAATAGACTTTGAATATTGGATATTCAGGCACAAAAATTGTGATTATTTGTAAACATGAAGCCGGCATCACACAACAGCTTGTACCCGATACTTGGCTCGGAGTTAATTTATCAAATTCAAAATACAATAATGACATGGCAATGGTGCGTTTTGGCGCGACATGCTTACTTAAGATAAAGACAATCAAACACATTTTTTGCAGCCTAAAATGTCAAAACATACTTAAGTTGAACGGAGACTGACCGTTTGTTTGGTATATTAATTAATGTATTCATATATTTCTTTAGTTTCCTCCCTAGACCTCCATCAAGCTTAGATAAACACCCCCTAGACCCCCCTTAAAGATAAATTTGTACATTTTTCGGTAGACAAATTTCCCGGCCGAAGGCCGGTTCCGCTTTAAATTGCAGGCCAGGAAATAATCGACACCTAAATGGCACGAAAGGTCTTAAAATTGACAACGAAATGGGGCGAAAGGTGTTAAAATCGCCAAACTAATGGGCCGAACGTCTTATAATCTCTAAACTAGTGGGGCTAAACATTAGGGAGAAGAGGGTCCAGAAGAACGGTCTGCCTTCCCTTAAAGTAAGTTGGGTAATTCAAACGCCTGACTTTTAATTCAACATTATGACATCGTTGTTAGGGTAGTGGTTGCTTCCGGTAGGCTGGAGCTTCTCCATATTTATCTTGCACTGGTTTTAACATATGGACGCATATGTTTGTGAGATAATGTGATAACAATTTGAAATAGTAACTGCACAAACTATTTTTTGTGCTTTAGTCGAGATTTGCTTCGCGACAACCCAGGTATCTTGAGATATATTTAAATCGTAGTATCTAACTACGACTACAGTGGCTAAGCCAACCCCTAAGTACGTTTTTAAAGGCCTTTTTTAACCCTATTTGGACCAAGGGGATCCTTTTTGTACCTCCCTTGTTTCACTCCGTTAGTTTAGAGATTTTAAGACGTGTCACCCAATTAGTTTGGCGATAATATAACTTATCCCCCATTCACGTATCGTTTATTTTCTAGGCGAGAGATACCGAGCCTGTAACTTAGAATAAATCGCCTTCGGCAAGGATATTTATCTGTCGAAACATGTACATATTTAGCATGAAGGGGCTCTGTTTGGGTCATTTCTTGTCTGGGAAGACGTTTTTGTTAGCCTAGGGGACAAACCAAAATATGTTTCTGAAAAATCGCCGAATCTATCAAAATCCTCCATAATAATTATACAAAATACCATAATAACCCTGAAGACGTCGGCCCAGATAGTGTTAACACATTATCTTATCGACCTTTGTAACCAAGACATATTTTTTCTCTGATAGTGATGTTGGGTGAAAGTGGGTGTGTCAATATTTATCCGGCGGCTTGGCTTATCGGCTTTATGGGGATTATGTCAATGGATTTAACCCCTTCAGGATGTGATTACGTGTTTATTCATCCTATTCTTGCAATTATTAGACGATTTTATGCAGTTCAGGAGGGATCTCTAGGAATCAAAGGGGTTATGAGTATATTTATTTGGCTGGCATCTTGGATTATTGGCTTTATATGGGATAAAAAAAACATTATTTCATATTTTGATTGATATGAGAATCGTATGCGTTAGTAAACTTATACCATAACCCTTTCCCTTTGCTCTATCTGATACATATATTTATATACATGTTTATAACAAGCTACCGTAGGAATAATATTTCCTGCCTCCCACTCAGTTAAACGTTATATTATATAATTCTGCCAGACCAGTAAAGGTAACCGTAATTCTCATTTACTATATCTGTAAGTAATTTTGAAGTTAAGTTCAATAGGCGAAGTCTTTCTCCCAACAGTTTTTATCGCCTCTTATGATATGTGTGTCTTTCTAAGTGTTCCGCACCAAAGGAGAGAGAGAGAGAGAGTTGTGAGACGAATAAAGAAATTACAACATAATTGCCATTTACTTGTGTAGAGACATACCCACGTGGACCACGTGGCAGCCGCTGCTAGCTTGTTTATTGGAGTGTATTAAGTCCCCCATGCCTTCTATCCTGGATATTGGTCAAAGCAGCATACAGTAGTAGTATGAGTGTTGAGTGAGATTGTATCGTCGAAGCGCTTTATTTTATACTCACGATTGAATTAGATAGCAGATTGTAACTCCAAACCAATAACCCAAGTTATATATTATGCATGCACCTGTAAGAAGTCAGACATAGTCTGAAGTACATAAACCTTTACCTTTCAGTAACTAAGTACCATTAACCGTAGTCCTGAGTTTCTGTCACTCCACGTGTAGTGACATCTAGTATAAACACTTTTCTTGGGACTCCAAGTGTGAGAGTCCTTTCATGACAAATTATTCCTCAAGCCTATATTAACTTCTGTACAACCATAGATTCTGAATTGAAATATGTGTCTGAATAATCAACGCAGTCAATCTTAATAGAGAGACATCACATGCCTATGTAAAAGTGTAATTCATTTGAAGCCTGCGTTAATTGTGTATCTTGTATTTCCGTTATATAATGAAGTCAGTTATAAATTCAACCAAGCGTCCAGGGTCATGATTAACACTTAAATTCACTGATTTAAGGACTGGATCATCAATTACAATATTTGGTTACACTGTAATTATAATTGTTATGCCAGGTTTTTGCTGGGGTTAACTGGACTATTTAGGTAGGTTCTTACTCGACTCGACCACATGAACACATGCACAGAGGTAATAGAGGATAACTATAATACAGAGTACAAGCATAGATTATCTTATTCAACGTAGCTATAACGTGTATACAGAGTTACATTCAGACATGGATAGGTACAGTATATACACAATTTCATAGCACGATCAAGGATCCACAATAAGTTCCAGGGGGATGACACTATGTACTTCCGGTGATGACACTAGGCACTTCCGGTATCGTTGCACTTCCGTGGAGGTTCTTGGGCCGTGGTGGTGGTCCTGTCGTGTGGTGATGCCAGCAGGATGGAAGATGTTGTAGAACTCTTGGGTTTGGGGTCTTGAATGAATATGTTATGTTCTACCAGTGTTATACATAACATATCATTGGATTAACGTGAGAAGTTCTACCAATGTTATACTGTCTCTCTCAACTATCCGGCCCTTAATAAGAGTCATTAATTAAGAACGTTTACAGTACTCTTGGGTTTGGGGTCTTAGATGCATACAAGTCTGTTCTAACGGTGCTATATATATCGTATCATCAGACTAACGTAAGAGTATATTCTCATGGTACTCGCACACATACTACTGTACTGTATACATCATTCTCAGTGATATTTTGATGACTTCGATATATAAATTTCGACTCACTGGATGGAAACTGATTAGGCTTACTATTAGGTATTTGTGAAAGAGTAGCAGACGATGCTATCCGGTTTCCCATTGGAAAAGCAGGTTTCTCAAAAAACACGCTGAAACTTATAAATTAACCCATTCAGTACCGGTGACATCATTTGCATTATATTCTGGCAACTAGTAATGTTTTTATTAAGTTCAGGAAGGACCTCTAACGATTGAAAGTCTACAAACGATCTCAATTTATTCGTTTAGCTACCACAGATACCTCCTAAGCTGAATGAATTCGACTAATAGTTGCCAAAGTATGATGTAAAGGACGACCCCGGTACTGAATGGGTTAAACTGTCCCAGTAATTGCGCTCATTAGAATAACTAATATAATTTACTAGCTTTTGATCTGCATCTAAAAACCTCCCCCCACCCACTAGTATATACCAACCCATCCCCAACCTCCTCCCCCATCCCCACACAAGGGACTTCACACAAACAAATGTTGTGCTTATTGGATATTATTGTATGTTATTCAGCTCCTAAGGATTGCATGCTGGGCAGATATTTTATGAACGGTCATGTTAATGCGGGCATTTTCGTTAAAATATCCACTTTTGCAAATAAGTGTATTTTTATTGCTAAAATAATCTTTAATATTATCATCAACATTTTCATAATCGTCATAAATTCTCATCTCCATTATTCTCTTCAATAGACTTTGAATATTGGATATTCAGGCACAAAAATTGTGATTATTTGTAAACATGAAGCCGGCATCACACAACAGCTTGTACCCGATACTTGGCTCGGAGTTAATTTATCAAATTCAAAATACAATAATGACATGGCAATGGTGCGTTTTGGCGCGACATGCTTACTTAAGATAAAGACAATCAAACACATTTTTTGCAGCCTAAAATGTCAAAACATACTTAAGTTGAACGGAGACTGACCGTTTGTTTGGTCTATTAATTAATGTATTCATATATTTCTTTAGTTTCCTCCCTAGACCTCCATCAAGCTTAGATAAACACCCCCTAGACCCCCCTTAAAGATAAATTTGTACATTTTTCGGTAGACAAATTTCCCGGCCGAAGGCCGGTTCCGCTTTAAATTGCAGGCCAGGAAATAATCGACACCTAAATGGCACGAAAGGTCTTAAAATTGACAACGAAATGGGGCGAAAGGTGTTAAAATCGCCAAACTAATGGGCCGAACGTCTTATAATCTCTAAACTAGTGGGGCTAAACATTAGGGAGAAGAGGGTCCAGAAGAACGGTCTGCCTTCCCTTAAAGTAAGTTGGGTAATTCAAACGCCTGACTTTTAATTCAACATTATGACATCGTTGTTAGGGTAGTGGTTGCTTCCGGTAGGCTGGAGCTTCTCCATATTTATCTTGCACTGGTTTTAACATATGGACGCATATGTTTGTGAGATAATGTGATAACAATTTGAAATAGTAACTGCACAAACTATTTTTTGTACTTTAGTCGAGATTTGCTTCGCGACAACCCAGGTATCTTGAGATATATTTAAATCGTAGTATCTAACTACGACTACAGTGGCTAAGCCAACCCCTAAGTACGGGCGGGTGCCCAACCCTGAAAGGGGTTGAAATAGGGGAGCTATCCCCCCGCCAAAGGCGGCTTTCTAGGGCCTTTCCTAGCTGATGCTGAGAGGATTGGGTTCTAGTCATGTGGTGATGGGCTGGTCTATCAGAGTGAGAGCTGAGCAATCTCTGCCATACCCATAGCTTACTCTGACTGTTCCTTAACTTATATATTTTCTAGATCTCAAGTGACGGCGTCTCTTCCGTGGATTGACCTCCCAATCTACCAAGATTGGAAGCCAAAGCGTCACATTTTTCCCTTGTCCCTCAACTTTCTCCTCATAATTGCTGAGGGGCACAGGGCCCTGGGTGGGGCTGTGGTTTCCCAGGCGTTTCCGCACCCTCCTCAGCATCCCGCCATGGAGTGGCTTGGGTCACCCAGGCTTTATTGTGGTCGGCGGGGAGGGTTCTGTGGGGGCGCTCGGTTATGGCCTTGGAATTGCTCGGAGCCTTGGGGCTGTTCGCCAGGCAGCTTGGGGAACAACAACAACAACCCCTAAGTACGTTTTTAAAGGCCTTTTTTAACCCTATTTGGACCAAGGGGATCCTTTTTGTACCTCCCTTGTTTCACTCCGTTAGTTTAGAGATTTTAAGACGTTTCACCCAATTAGTTTGGCGATAATATAACTTATCCCCAATTCACGTATCGTTTATTTTCTAGGCGAGAGATACCGAGCCTGTAACTTAGAATAAATCGCCTTCGGCAAGGACATTTATCTGTCGAAACATGTACATATTTAGCATGAAGGGGCTCTGTTTGGGCCATTTCTTGTCTGGGAAGACGTTTTTGTTAGCCTAGGGGACAAACCAAAATATGTTTCTGAAAAATCGCCGAATCTATCAAAATCCTCCATAATAATTATACAAAATACCATAATAACCCTGAAGACGTCGGCCCAGATAGTGTTAACACATTATCTTATCGACCTTTGTAACCAAGACATACTTTTCTCTGATAGTGATGTTGGGTGAAAGTGGGTGTGTCAATATTTATCCGGCGGCTTGGCTTATCGGCTTTATGGGGATTATGTCAATGGATTTAACCCCTTCAGGATGTGATTACGTGTTTATTCATCCTATTCTTGCAATTATTAGACGATTTTATGCAGTTCAGGAGGGATCTCTAGGAATCAAAGGGGTTATGAGTATATTTATTTGGCTGGCATCTTGGATTATTGGCTTTATATGGGATAAAAAAAACATTATTTCATATTTTGATTGATATGAGAATCGTATGCGTTAGTAAACTTATACCATAACCCTTTCCCTTTGCTCTATCTGATACATATATTTATATACATGTTTATAACAAGCTACCGTAGGAATAATATTTCCTGCCTCCCACTCAGTTAAACGCTATATTATATAATTCTGCCAGACCAGTAAAGGTAACCGTAATTCCCATTTACTATATCTGTAAGTAATTTTTAAGTTAAGTTCAATAGGCGAAGTCTTTCTCCCAACAGTTTTTTATCGCCTCTTATGATATGTGTGTCTTTCTAAGTGTTCCGCACCAAAGGAGAGAGAGAGAGAGAGAGAGAGAGTTGTGAGACGAATAAAGAAATTACAACATAATTGCCATTTACTTGTGTAGAGACATACCCACGTGGACCACGTGGCAGCCGCTGCTAGCTTGTTTATTGGAGTGTATTAAGTCCCCCAAGCCTTCTATCCTGGATATTGGTCAAAGCAGCATACAGTAGTAGTATGAGTGTTGAGTGAGATTGTATCGTCGAAGCGCTTTATTTTATACTCATGATTGAATTAGATAGCAGATTGTAACTCCAAACCAATAACCCAAGTTTTATATTATGCATGCACCTGTAAGAAGTCAAACATAGTCTGAAGTACATAAACCTTTACCTTTCAGTAGCTAAGTACCATTAACCGTAGTCCTGAGTTTCTGTCACTCCACGTGTAGTGACATCTAGTATAAACACTTTTCTTGGGACTCCAAGTGTGAGAGTCCTTTCATGACAAATTATTCCTCAAGCCTATATTAACTTCTGTACAACCATAGATTCTGAATTGAAATATGTGTCTGAATAATCAACGCAGTCAATCTTAATAGAAAGACATCACATGCCTATGTAAAAGTGTAATTAATTTGAAGCCTGCATTAATTGTGTATCTTGTATTTCCGTTATATAATGAAGTCAGTTATAAATTCAACCAAGCGTCCAGGGTCATGATTAACACTTAAATTCACTGATTTCAGGACTGGATCATCAATTACAATATTTGGTTACACTGTAATTATAATTGTTATGCCAGGTTTTTGCTGGGGTTAACTGGACTATTTAGGTAGGTTCTTACTCGACTCGACCACATGAATACATGCACAGAGGTAATAGAGGATAACTACAATACAGAGTACAAGCATAGATTATCTTATTCAACGTAGCTATAATATGTATACAGAGTTACATTCAGACATGGATAGGTACAGTATATACACAATTTCATAGCACGATCAAGGATCCACAATAAGTTCCAGGGGGATGACACTATGTACTTCCGGTGATGACACTAGGCACTTCCGGTATCGTTGCACTTCCGTGGAGGTTCTTGGGCCGTGGTGGTGGTCCTGTCGTGTGGTGATGCCAGCAGGATGGAAGATGTTATAGAACTCTTGGGTTTGGGGTCTTGAATGAATATGTTACGTTCTACCAGTGTTATACATAACATATCATTGGATTAACGTGAGAAGTTCTACCAATATTATACTGTCTCACTCAGCTATCCGGACGGGGCGGGTGCCCAACCCCGAAAAGGGTTGAAATAGGGGAGCTATCCCCCCGCCAAAGGCGGCTTTCTAGGGCCTTTCCTAGCTGATGCTGAGAGGATTGGGTTCTAGTCATGTGGTGATGGGCTGGTCTATCAGAGTGAGAACTGAGCGATCTCTGCCATACCCATAGCATACTCTGACTGTTCCTTTTACTTGTTTATTTTCTAGATCTCAAGTGACGACGTCTCTTGCGTGGATTGACCTCCTAATCTACCAAGATTGGAAGCCAAAGCGTCACATCTTTCCTTTGCCCCTCAACTTTCTCTTCATAATTGCTGAGGGGCACAGGGCCCTGGGTGGGGCTTTGGTTTCCCGGGCGTTTCCGCACCCTCCTCAGCTCCCCGCCATGGAGTGGCTTCGGTCACCCAGGCTTTATTGTGGTTGGTGGGGGGGGGTTCTGTGGGGGCGCTCAGTTATGGCTTTGGCCTTGCTCGGGGCCTTGGGGCTGTTCGGCCAGGCAGCTTGGGGAAAAACAACAACAACAACAACAACTATCCGGACCTTAATAAGAGTCATTAATTAAGAACGTTTACAGTACTCTTGTGTTTGGGGTCTTAGATGCATACAAGTCTGTTCTATCGGTGCTATATATATCGTATCATCAGACTAACGTAAGAGAGTTGGGATGCCAGTGCTCTCCAACTTCTCTTAACTGTCCTGACCTTTATCAGAGTCTTCAAGGGACTTTGGATGAGTTTATATTTGGGCCTTTTACGAATACGTGCCTTTTCGCCAGTGCCTAGGAAAGCGTATCGTAAGGACTCTTTGCAAAGTGCAGTTATGCCAGTGCTATGGTATCTCGCGAGCCCCGACTTAGAGAGAAGTCAACTGCCAGTGCAGCAACTTCTAACAAGCCTAATTGGGATTAGGTTTACTACCACTAGAGCGCACGTCAGTACAGCTTTCTCTAGTGACAGTAATTCCTGATGATCAATGCGAGGAATTGTTGTTGAGCCAATATCCATAAAGCCAAGATATAAAGATCTTCGGTAAGTTAACTTAACGGCAGTGCCTTAGTTCTCTTACCGAATATAGCCCCAACCTTCCAGCTCTCAAAAACCTTCCAGTGAAGTGTATTTAAGAGCTTACCAACTGTACTGGTCCCTGTTTGGTCTGTCATAGTCTTAGTGATGGTGGCGTTTCTCCCGGTGCTCCTTCTCGGTGTTAGAAGGGCGGATGTGCTGGGAGGAGGGCCTGGGGCAGCTGGGGTTTCCTTGTCACGGCGTTGGTGCGGCTTGGAGCAAGAAGGGCACGTGGTGTTATACGACTTATGCAAAGTCTTTTCAACTCTGCGAAGCAGAGTGGTATCGTGCACACAGATCCCGCCCGTATACTGTGCACCATCAGTCAGCTTGTCTGTCGTCGTCGACAGACGAAAAGGAAAATAACACATTTTGAGACTCATATCATTAAGGTCAAAGGTCAAGGTCAACTATTCTATAAATATATATGAAACTAACTGATGGGTTTTAATGAATTTAGTCATGCTTATTTGATTTTCCTGGGCAATGTCAATGAACACTTTTGTTTTACTCTTACATAAAGGTCAAGGTCACAGGTCAAAGTGAAAGGTCAACTTAAACTATTTATTTTTAGTTTATATTAAAATGTCTTCATTTTCACTATACAAGTTACTGGTAACATTGATATCGTATTGCACAAATTTTAAATACATATTCTAAAGGGTAAGGTCAAAGTTCAAGGTCAAAGGTCAAAATATGTTGTTTACTAGTATTTCTTATACTAACTGCTAGATTCTCACTAGGCTTACATGTTTATTCGGAATATCTAGGCCAAGGTCATACAATAAACTATTCAATTCCATATGAAAGGTCAAGGTCACACGTCAAGGTCAAATAAAAGGTCAATATGCTATTGTCTTTACTTTTCATGCGAACTTCACACAATTTGGTGAGATAGTTATACTGTAAGTGAAAAGGAAAATAATAAATGTTGAGCCATATAAAGGTCAAGATAAAGGTCAAAGGTCAAGGTCAACAATTATATTAATATATATGAAACTAACCGATGGGTTTTAATGAAATTAGGCATGCTTATTTGATTTTCATGGGCAGTGTCAATGCAAAAAAATGTAAGGTCAAGGTCAAAGGTCAACTTTTATTATTTATTAAAATGGATTACTCAAATTTTAGAAAACTGGCTGTGTTATGGCTTATTACATAAATATCATATATATCAAATTTCACATAAATATTGTATTATTTAAGGTCAGAGGTCAAGGTCAAAACAAGAATATTTTTTATTTTCCCTAAACTCCTCCTTGACTGTTTACTGTATTGTCATCAAATTATACAGGCAAATTCAGTTGGTCAATGCGATGACCATCATAATATATGTATTTTATTTTTAGTCAAAGGTCAAAGGTCAAGGTCACAGTATATGATCACTATTTGTAATCAATAAGTTTTAATACGAATTACACCATACTCATAATGCTAGTTAATACGAACATTGTTGTTAAGCTAACTAAATCCTTGATAAGAAAGAATAAGGTCAAAGGTCAAGGTTAAAGGTCGAAATATGATTTTTACTAGTATTTCTTATTTAATGTAAGATTCTCATTAGGCATATCATGCAAATTCGGAATGCCTAGAGCAATTAGGTCATACAGGAATAAACATAATTCCATTTGATAGGTTAAGGTCACAGATCAACGTCAAATATAAGGTCAATATGCTAATTTCTTTACTATTCATGTAAACTTCACACAATTCGTTGAGAGTTGTGCTTTAAGGGAAAATTAAAATTTTAAATTTTCAGACATCATGAAGGTCAAGATGAAGGTCAAAGGTCAAGGTCAACTAATCCTTTAATCTATATTATTAATTAAATCAGTTTGTGTGTCTGTTTGTCTGTCTGTGTGTTCTTAACAGGCGGCCACAGTTTTGGATCTGGGGAGCTGAAACTTTGCATGTGGGTGTCAATTGACCTGGGTCAGGTCATAGAGGGGGCGAGGCCGAAATTGAATTTTTGTTTTTTTAAATTGCCGTTTGGGGCAGAAGGAGGCCTCCGATCGAAAAGGTGTATGGAACGACAAATTTTCGCAACCACCCCAAAATGGGGGTACGGATGAGGTTAGATCCAAAATAGGAGGTCATTTAGCGGCCGAAATCGAGGTCGCCGTTTAATGAGGCACAGGGAGGTCGAGGCCGGTGATTATGGTACTAGTAGTATTGTGATGATTGTGGTAGTAGTGATTGATGATGGTGATTATGGTAGTAGTACGTAGTGGTGGTAGTAGTGATGGTTATTATGGTAGAATTTAAACCCGGGCAATGCCGGGTACCCCTGCTAGTACCTCTGAAACTAACTGATGATCTTTAATGAAATTTAACACACTTATTTGATTTTCTAGGGTTACATCAAAGCAAACAATAATATAATCCTACATAAAGATCAAGGTCATAAGTTAACCGCCATCATAAACAAATACTAAATTATTTATAAGCTAAGGACTGTTAGTTGCATTTTACTTAGATAACATATATTTAAATCATATACATATATTTCAATCACTGCTGGCTCGCTACCACTCGCCAGGGAAATATTGACACCTGGATGGGGGTAAAGGTCAAAGAACAAAAGAGTGTTAATAATTTTCTTTAAACTCTTCCTAGACTGTTTAACCCTTTGTGTACCGGTTATTGTATTCCAGCTATAATTATACGATTTTGTTAAGCTTATGAAGGATCTGTGGTGGTAAAAAGGGTTAAGTAAACTAAATAAAATCTTCTTAACCTAACAAGTGCGCATGGGGGTAATTAGACACCTCTCCCTGTGCGCATGTATTTGAGGTGTTTCCGTCACTAAAATATTCATTTTACCATAAATAGCATTAATACTTATCCGTACGCGCCTATTATGGGTTGATTATAAAGGTATTAACCTGAAACAACAATAAAACAAGTGAAAACAGAGTTTGGATGGTCAAAATCGGAGATATAGCCCGCGAGTTGTATAATGTATGGGTGAGGCAAGCTGCTTTCCCGCCAATTTCCCCCAAGGCCACTGAGACACAGTCGATCGATGCTCTCTCTCTCTCTCTCTCTCTCTTGCACTCGCTTGCTATCAGTGATGACAACGCCCTGCTTGCAACTCGCTAATGTTAGCACAAAAATATACCTCAGAATAAGGGAATAACAGGGAAAATAGGTGATAACTGAAGGAGAGGAGGAAAGTGGGGAAGGAGGGGAGGTAGAGGACTGAGATTTTGCATGGCCCAGGGGCCAAAAAAAAAAAAAAAAAAAAATTTGATGTCAAAAGTTGATTTTTTTTTCTCTGACTCATAAGAGTCTTCCCGCAGTCCGCCGGGGGAACTCTTAAGAGTCTCCCCGCAGTTCCCGGGTTAATATCCAGTATCAAATGAAACCGACAGAACTGTACTGAAAGGGTTACGTATCGTCATCAAATTTTGCTGTCAAATTCGGTTGGTCAATGCAATGATTGTCCAAATATTGTGTTTTTGTTATTCAAAGGTCAAGGTGAATGGTAAAGGTCACAGATTATGGTCACTATTTCTTTCTTATATATATATTTTAAATTTGAATTACACCATATTCAAAATGCTACAAAATAGTGTTACGCTGACCTTATTATAGATAAATATTTCAATGATCAAGATTCAATGTGATCATAAATGTAATTATATATATATATACTCCCAGGCGGACATGAACCACCAACAGTCAGGACGAGTGTCCATGCTTTAATCCACTGCACACAAGTGTCCTCTATCACGCCGTGGTATAGTGGATTAAAGTATGGGCACTTGTTCTGACTGTCGGTGATTCAAGTCCGGCTGTGAGTATAAAAGCATTTAGTAGCTTATGTGTATTTGATATATATATATATATATATATATATATATGTGTGAATGTTCCATACTGACAGGTAGATGCTATGGAGGAGAAAAACACAGGGAAGAGCTATGAATCCTTTATTCTCTAACTTTTCGGGTTATGTTGTGTACCCATCTTCAGAGAGACTGACAGATTTTAGAACACTCACAGAATATCAGTCAGGAAATTAATTATTGGCATCCTAGAATAGTGCTGCCATTTTTGAGGCGATATTTTAAATCTTATAAGTAGAACAATTATCCGATTAGCCTACCCTCTGGGACGGGATATTCTTTACCTCTTTCTCTAATTACCTTTTTTATCCCTTTCGGTACCACCAACGGACTTCTATTTATTTGTTCATTATTAGGAACAGGAAAGGTTTGACAAAATATATATAATTATATACACATATACATATATATACATATACATAATATATATATATATATATATAATTATATACATATATACAGTATATATATATATATACATATAGATATATATTTACATATACATATATACATACATATGTATATATTATATACATACATATACATATACATACACACACATACATACACAGATAGCTATACACATACATACATACAATACATACACATACATATATATATATACATACCTACATATACATACATACACATACATATACAGTATCTATACATACATACACAAATACCTATACATACACACAAATATACAAACTATCGAATTTCTCCTGCCTTTGATTTTAAAGCTATATTAGCGGCGTAAACCGACCATTTTACGAACCCCTCTCTGTGGTTGGTTACGTCTTTTTGGGTGATTTAAGCAGCTTCTAACGCTTTTCTCATCCGTTTATCTAACCCTATCCTTAGTTCTTTGGCTGCTTCCCATTTGTGTTGTTGTTGTTGTTGTTGTTCCCTAAGTTGCCTGGCCGAACAGCCCCGAGTCCCTGAGGAAGGCCATGGCCACGATCGGGCTTTCCCACAGAGCTCTCATTGAGTGTAGATTATGTTGTTGGCGTAAGTGGTTGTGTGAAATGCAGTCTTCTATGATGTGTTTAATGGTATGGGGTGCTGTGTTACATCCCGGGCAGGTGTCGACAACGGAGTCATCCAGTCTCTTCCGATAGCTCAGGAGAGCTGGATGGTGTCCGCATCTCAGCCTGGCCAGGTGGACTCTGTCCTCGCGAGGAAGGGAGGATTCGGAAGGATGGATTTCGGGAGGTCGTGCATGCAGCTGCGTGTTGTCTGTGAGTGAGTGGATGGATTGGCGAGAGATATGAGTATGGATGTGCTTCTGGAAGTTGGTTCGGGGTGGGCAGGGAGGGAGAGAGGACAATAATTGTGTGTGATACCGTGTGCTGGGTGTTGTTTTGATATTTCTTGGTGTCTGTGGGTGTGTTGCCATGTAGTTTAGTGGGTGGTCTTGGTTCGTGGAGGCTGCTGCCAGGAATTGATGATGATTTGTATTGTCAATGTGTAGCACTAGAGAGTTTGATGTTCTGTGTTGCACTACATCTTTCTTATGTTCAGTTATCCTTTTCTTTAGACCTCGCCCAGTTTCTCCTACTTACTCTTTTTCACAGCCATTACATGGAATATTATATATGACACTGTCCTTGTTTATGGTCTTTCTTTGTTTACTTTTTGTAATTTCACCTATTTTTTCCCCAGAGGATGTTGCTATTTGTATACCAGTTTTCATGAGATACTTGTTGATCGTAGAGGCTTTGTTTGAGTTTGGTACACAGATGTATCTCTCCTTCTTGTCACTTACTTCCTTATCATTCTTTTCTCTTTTCCTTTTAATTATATTTATTGCCTTCCCTTTGAGCTTAAGTAGGAGGCCTTTGGGGTACCATAACTTCCTAAAGGTACAAATGATATATTCTAACTCTTCACTGATGAAATCATTGCTACAAATCCTGTATACCCTTAGGAAGAAACCAATTACCACCCCTGATTTGATTCTTTCGTTGTGTGCCGAGAGGTAGTGGATAAAATCATCCTTATTTGTGGGTTTCCTATACACCGAGAATTTAACCCTATCAACTCCCCTCCAAACTACCGTATCTGGGAACGTCAATTTATCGTCTTTCTCCTCTTCCACTGTAAATTTAATGTCTTTATTTATGTAATTTAGCATTCTTAATTTATTGTCGATAATGGTTCCTGTGGGCACAATAGCTAATACATTGTCGACATACCTAAGCCAAGTAGATCCCCTACCCATAATTCTTATATAATTGTCTGCCTCTAGTGTCTCCAGAGGCAGTACTCTGGTGGTGTGGCGCTTGTGTCTTCTTTCCTCGGTGGTGTGGTGGCAAGGGTGGTAATGTTGGCTCTTGGTGGTGTTGTGTTTCCATCATCTTTCTTCGTTATTTCAATAATCACTGAATTATAAAGGGGAGGATATCTACCGACTTCATTATTTAACGGAAATACAAGGTACACAATTAACAGAGGCTTCAAATGAATTACACTTTTACATAGGCATGTGATGTCTCTCTATTAAGATTGACTGCGTTGATTATTCAGACAAATATTTCAATCAGATAAAAATATACAAAAATAACATAATTTTTGTATATTTTTATTTGATAGTGACAGTTAACCGGAATGTAAAGGCGATAGTAGGGTTGGGTGGTGAGTGATAACGACCGTGTTTCATGGAAGAGCAATAATGGTTTGGTGGTTTTCACAGGTACGTCACGGTAGCCTTGTCCGTTTCCTAGTCATTCAGGTGTGACTTTAACCTCATGCCACAGGGACAAGTGCCTTAATTCACAACTTTTGGTAATGCACAATAGTGACAAAAATTAGGGGGTGATGTGAAACAAGCTCTGGCAAAATATCATACTGATCTAACTACTTATAAATAAGTTATTCTCGAAAAACAATGCCACACGGCCTCTGAAACCCATAGTAGGTATTAGATTTTTGTTCGATAAGTAGACCTCGTAGAGCTCGGATTAACGATTGATTCGTGCATTTAGCTAACCCGTTACTCTTAGGTGAATGAGGGCAGATTGTCTTATAATTAATATTGTACGCATCGCATAATTGTTTCATATCAGAGTTGCACAATTCTGTTCCATTGTCTGTAATTAAATTGTTTGGGCTACCGTATTTACAAGGGGAAGGGAGATCGGCAGGAGTGTTCAAGTTATAGAGGTATTAGTTTATTGTCAGTGGTTGGAAAGCTGTATGGCAGGGTGTTGATAGAGAGGATAATAAAGTGTACGGAAGTTGCATTAGGAGAGGAACAGTGCGGTTTTAAGAGGGGAAGAGGGTGCGTGGATCAGATGTTTGCAGTAAGACAGTTATGCGAGAAGTATTTAGAGAAGCATAAGGAGATATTTTGGGCTTTTATGGACTTGGAAAAAGCGTATGATCGTGTGGACCGTGAAGCAATGTGGAAGGTGTTAAGGATTTATGAAATAGGAGGAAATTTGTTAGAAGCAGTTAAGAGTTTTTATGAAGGGAGCAGAGCATGTGTGAGAGTAGGAAATGGTGAGTTGAGTGAATGGTTTGAGGTAAAGGTAGATTTGCGACAGGATTGTGTAATGTCACCATGGCTGTTTAATATGATTATGGATTGTGTGGTGAGGGAGGTGAAAAGGAGAACTATGGGAAGAGGATTGGGTTTAGTAGGAAAGAATGGTAGAGATAGGGAGTTGAATCAGTTGCTGTTCGCTGATGACACAGCATTGGGGGCAGATTCTGATGAGAAACTGCAGCGGGTGGTCAAAGAGTTTGGTGTGGTTTGTGGAAGGAGGAAACTGAAGGTGAACGTCAATAAAATAAAGTAATGGTGTGTAATAGGGGAGAGCATAGGGTGAATCTAGATGTGAGGCTGGATGGGGAAATATTGGAACAAGTAGAGTGTTTTAAATATCTAGGAGGAACAATAAGCAGGAGTGGAGGTATGGAAGTGGAAGTAAAACTGAGAGTGTGTGAAGGAAGGAAGGTTTTCGGAGCAATGGGAAGTATGTGGAAGACGAAAAATCTCGGAGTGAAAGTAAAAAGTGCACTGTATCAAGGTATTGTTGTGCCAACAGTGATGTATGGGGCTGAAACATAGGCTCTGAAGAAAAAGGAGAAAAGAGGGCTGGATGTGATGGAGATGAGCTGCTTGAGGAGTATGTGTGGAGTTACTCGTAGAGACAGATTGAGGAATGAAGAGATACATAGGAGAGTGGGGCAGCAGGAACATTTGTCAGCCAGAGTGGACAGAAGGGTGCTGAGCTGGTATGGTCATGTTGAATGAATGGGAGATGAAAGGCTTACAAAGAGAATATGTGAGTCAGGTACAAGGGGAGATAGAAGGGCAGGAAGACCCCCATTGAGATGGAGAGACTGTGTAAGAAAGGCTTTGGATGATAGAGGAATGACTATAGATAAGGCAGGGGAAGTGGTGGTGGACAGGAGTGAATGGAGAATGCTTGTGAATAGTTGAGTGAACACGTGGTCATTTGGAGTAAGGGGTCGGGTGCAAGTTGGACTAGATAATAGTCCATCAGGCGCCTGGCCCGGGGAGACGATTAATATGAAGGGTGTGCCTGGAAGTGTGGTGGGAGGGCTTGTGGCTTTGGCTCCGCTGCATGTCTGCCTGCCAAGATTGGAACCTCTCCGGGTGGTCAGGGGCCGGGGGAGTGCTGGAGCGACCTTGGTAACCCTGGTCTCTGGGTCTTCTCCTGGGTGACCTGGATGTGTGAGAGTTTGTGTTTTTTATCTGTGTTTATTTTTTGTTTTATGTTGTTTTTGTGTTTTCCCTGTTCTTGCTCTGTCTTGAGTCGGCTACCCCCAAAATGGGGATTGGGCCTGAGCATATAGATAGATAGAATTTACATATTACATCTATGAATGCTTGAGTAACGGAATTCGCCTCTTTGTCTTGTAATAATGATAATACGACATATCTCGCGAAATGGTCAATGGTTACCATCACGTATTGATTGCCGTTATCAGTGAGCGGTAGTTTAAGTATGTCAATAGGTACCACATCAAATGGTTAATGGTTACCATCACGTATTGATTGCCGTTATCAGTGAGCGGTAGTTTAACTTCTAAATAATCCAAATGATAACAAAATATTTTGGTCTACTCTTAACTCATTTAAATCCAACTTCACTACTGCTTCATCCATTCCACCATTAAAATCTCCGACTGGCAATCTTGTAAGTGACCCACGAGGTAAAGCTAACCTTCTTGCGGATATTTTCTCCACCAACTCAACCTTGGATGAAATAAATCAAGATGTCCCTGTACTTAATTTTAATTCGCCTGAAATTCCCTCACTTGAGATCCACACCAGACATGTCAAAACTATTTTGCAGAATCTCTCGGTAGATAAGGCTCCTGGTCCAGATGAAATTCCTCCAATAGTACTTAAGAATTGCTCCTTGGTGCTCGCTCCTGTATTGGCAAAATTTTTCCGTCTGTGTACCCATACCTCATGCTTCCCAGTACCCTGGAAAGAAGCAAACATCCATCCAGTTCCTAAAAAAGGTGCCTCTTCAGATCCATCAAACTACAGACCAATAGCTATAACTTCCACTCTTGGTAAAGTTTTTGAAATTATATTAAATAATCACATAATTAAGCATCTTGAGAATAATAAATTAATCAGTGATAGGCAATATGGTTTTAGACGATGTCGATCAACTGCAGACATGCTTTGCCTTCTTACGCATCAAATCAACCAAGCTACAGACCAACATGGTGAAACACATACAATAGCACTGGATATATCAAAGGCATTTGATAGAGTCTGGCATCAATCCTTATTGTCGAAGATGTCACACTACGGCGTTGCATCATTAGTTCCACTAATTTCTTCTTATCTGCATAACAGAAAAATACTTGTAATGGTAGATGGCCTTTATTCTCAATTTCACTCAATAAATGCTGGTGTTCCCCAGGGATCAGTTTTGGCCCCAATTTGTTCCTCATTCATATCAATGATCTCATATCTACCACTCATAATCCAATACATTCCTACGCAGATGAATCAACACTCCACAGTTCCTTCACATTTACCAATTCTTTCACCCAACCCGATCTTATAAATTCAAAAATAAACACTGCAATTTCTCTGAACCAGGACCTTTCTAGAATTAATGGATGGGGACAAAAGAATCTAGTTTCCTTTAATGCACAGAAAACCAAGTACATTCAATTTTCTAACCGACAGAATCTCACTGACTCCCATATATTTTTTAATGATGTAAATATTCCCACTTCCCCTAGTATTGACATTCTCGGTGTAACATTAACTACTAACTTGAGCTGGACACATTATGTTAGAAGCATTGCTAAGAATGCCTCTAAAAAACTGGGACTCCTGTACAGAGTTCGAGAATTCTTCACTGACGAGCAGTTGGCCGTGATATATAAAAGTCATGTGCGTTCTCAGATGGATTACTGTTCACCTCTGTGGGGTGGAAGTGGAGTGGTTGCATTGAGGCAGTTGGACAAAATTCAAAATAAAGCTATTAGATTAATAAATAACCCTGCAATCACACAGGACCTTCCTACATTATTCATACGAAGAAACGTTGCATCCCTTGCATTATTCTACAGATATTTTCACAGCAATTGTTCCGAGGAACTTGCTTCAATTGTGCCGCCTCTCCACATCTTTCCCCGTAGAACTAGGGCAGCTGAGAGCGCCCATGAATTTACACTTTCTCCTCCACAATGCAGAACTTCTGCTTATCAAAATTCATTTATCCCCAGAGCTACTACTCTTTGGAATTCACTTCCCTCGAATTGCTTTCCACAAACTTACAATCTACAAATGTTTAAATCCAGTTGTTACAAACATTTTATGAATGGAGGATGCCTTTAGGCACATGGACCTTTTTGTTTTATCTGTGTTTTTCCTTCCTCCGTTCATTGTCTCTTAAAAAAAAAAAAAAAAAAAAAAAAGTATGTCAATAGGTATTACATCAAATGGTCAATGGTTACCATCACGTATTGATTGCCGTTATCAGTGAGCGGTAGTTTAAGTATGTCAATAGGTACCACATCAAATGGTCAATGGTTACCATCACGTATTGATTGCCGTTATCAGTGAGCGGTAGTTTAAGTATGTCAATAGGTACCACATCAAATGGATATTTAGGTATAGGATATACTACACCGATTGAAGCGATGAATTTAACTTAGGTTATATGTTCGCGCAAATACAAACACTCGTCAATAAAACTATCAATGTTGTGTTTCATAGTACGCCAACAGTATGATCGCTGGGCTTGTCTCAGCGCCCGATATTTACCAGGATGGCCTATAAAGATATGGCCGTGTTAAATTGCGCTATAGTATCGACTCTTGAACCTGTAATGACTAATTATAATTCTTCCCTTTTGGCCATTTTTTACCCGATAATCGTGAGTGTTTATATAGGCAACCGTCGATCAATTCGAAATTGTTCATATATACAGCTACTAAGTTGGGGTCCCAACGATCAGCTGACTCAAGGCTTAAAATAGCCTTACTCAAAAATGTATCCATTAGTTGTTCACTTGCAGCATCCAGTTTATTTAATGTAGCGTGCACAGATATAGCACAGACACTACCTTTGCCTTTTGTCTCCTTCACTCACATGACAAAAAAAAAAAAAAATGGATACCATATGGTGAGAACGAGGGCGCGCGAACACATTTACGACTTACGCCTACCTCTGTCTCTCCCTCTCTTTGGTTTGTATCCATTCGGCCCCATTTACCCTAATGTTTTAAGACGTTTACCCCCATCCAGGTGTCAATATTTTCGTGGCGAGTGGTAGCGAGCCAGCATATATATATTTTTGTTTTGACAGCAAGGTAAATTTGTATATTTTCGATAGAAAAATTTCTCCGGCGAAGCCGGATTTCTCCATACGATACTGGCTCGCTATCGCTCGCCAGGAAGAAATCGACATCTGGATGGGGATAAACGTCTTAAAACAGTTGGCTGAATGGGGCCGAATTGATACAAGCCAGGGAAAGAGAGAAAAGGAGAGACATATAACAAAAAAACGGTGATCCCCCTAAAGGAAACTTCCACATATCCTGTCGTATGGCGCGGTATGGATACGAATAGGAAGAGGCACAGAAGGAGAGTAACAATGTTTTTATATGAAAATAAAAATTCTGAACTTCCAACATTTAAAATTGTACATATCATTGCATTTTGAATTATGTTATTCAATTAGTTAACTATACCAATTTATTGCCAGATCTTCACAAGTCTGTATTAGGCAAATATTTATATATTATGTATATATTTCATGCATGTAATAAGTGTTCCACCTCCTCTACGTAGAGTACATAGCACCTGTCTTGCAACACAATCCCACCCCTACTCTGTGCAACTCTCCAACCCAAGAGTGGAACGATATTCCCAATCTTTCTTCTATTCAACAGCTGAGCTCTGGAAATCTCTCCCTGAATCCATCTTCCCCTCATTCTAAGACATAAATTGCTTCAAACTCCGTATTTCCGGGCATTTTGGCTCGAACATTCCTTGATTTTGGCCCTGTCACTCTTTCAACTCTGGGGGAGGCACTTGTCACAGTCAGTTCTGCCTTACGTCTCCCTCATCCACAAAGAAAAAACAAAAAATATTTATACAAAATATATTGCATATTTATTTGTATGTACTGTATAATTATATATTACATGTATTACACTAAATAAATTGAATATTGATGTGCATTGTATATATGTGTATCATATTAAATATATATTTTGTCTATGTGAGTGAAGGAGACAAAAGTCAAAGCTGCCTGTAACAAGTGTCTCCCCTAAATTTAAAAGAGTGATAGAGAGCCAAATTCAAGCTATGTTAGAGTCAAAATGTCTGGACACACGAAGCTTGAAGCAGCTTAAGTCATAGGATGATGACAAGACATTTTGAAGGAGAGAGTTCAAAACTTACTTGTTAAAAGTAGAAGAACGATGGGAAAATCGGTTCCTTCTTAGGTTTAGAGAGTTGGATAGAATAGGGGTGGGAGTGTGTTGAAGGGCGGGTGCCCCCCACTCTCCATAAAGGAGAATGTATACAATGAGAAAGCTCTGAAGAACACTGATTATTGTAATAGCCGTAGGCGGTAGAAAAGTGATAGATGAAACATTGCGGCATGTAGAGAGAGATTGTAGGGAATTAGTAAAAGAAATTGAGTTGATGAGACAATCAAGAAGCTGTGCAGGGATTAAGAACCCACAGAGACGGTTGAGCACACCTAACTTCTGGGAAGCTGGTTTTATCAAGAATGGTAATATGATCTTTCCCAGAAAGGTCAAAAGCAAAATAAACACTAAGAATATTTAAAAAAAAAGATAAAGGGTTGATTTGTGTATTGGTGAAGAGTAAAGGAGAGTTGTGTAGAAAATTGTGACGGGTAGATAGAAGAAGAGTAGATAGATAGAGTAAGGGGTCGGGCGCAAGTTGGACTAGATAATAGTCCATCAGGCGCCTGGCCCGGGGAGACGATTAATATGAAGGGTGCGCCTGGAAGTGTGGTGGGAGGGCTTGTGGCTTTGGCTCCGCTGCATGTCTGCCTGCTGAGATCGGAACCTCTCCGGGTGGTCGGGGGCCGGGGGAGTGCTGGAGCGACCTTGGTGACCCTGGTCTCTGGGTCTTCTCCTGGTTGACCTGGATGTGTGTGAGTTTGTGATTTTTATCTGTGTTTATTTGTTGTTTTATGTTGTTTTTGTGTTTTCCCTGTTCTTGCTCTGTCTTGAGTCGGCTACCCCCAAAATGGGGATTGGGCCTGAGCATGTAGATAGATAGATAGATAGATAGATAGAAGAAGAAACTGGGTTTTTGGAAGCATATAAAGTAACAAGATTTTCTATGCCCCAATCGGAAATAGTTGACTGATTAGAAGATAGGCACGCTATGGCTTGATTTTTGGGGTAATTGCATGGTGGTTCGTTGTGGAAAACTAGTTGAATAGCGTAATGTAGAGTCATCAGCAAAGGAGTGCATAGGACTAGAGTTACAGCTGAGAAGATCGTTAATTAATATTAGAAAGAAAAATAGCCAAAGGACAAAACCCATGAGGAACACCAGAGTTGATAGGTTGACGAAGTGAGTGATGGCCGTCCACAGTCGGAGCTATGGAACAGCCAGAAAGGATATAGAGAGATAAAGGCACAGTTGGAGGGATAGAAACCGAATGAGGGTCATTTAGAAATTCAAATTTGTGCGAGACTCTATCGAAGACTTTTGATGTCTAGTCACTCCGACTCTAGCACAATAGAGAAGGTCTCAGCAAATCCCGAAGGGAGGATGACCAAGAGTTAGTAAAATAAGAAAAAAGATTACCAATAGAACGGCGGTCTTTGCAAGTATATTACGTGAAGACAAATGCTTCAGAAATTTTGAATTCAGAACAGTTTAAAAAATCTTGGGATGCAAGAAATTAGAGCAATTGGATGATAGTTGGAAGGTTGAGAGCGATCACCCTTCATTGGGACAGGTTGAATTATTATGTTTTTTCCACCAACCAACTTCACCTCTAAACTCAATTAATGAAATCAACAAATACATGTGGCACTCCAAGGACTCGAACCTAGCATAATCACATCGAAATTCCGCGCACTTATGCATTACGCTATTATCATACGCTATCATGCATACGCTAGCATCTTTCCAGCAAGTATACAGTATATACTGTTACACTGGCCAGCTTGCCAGAATGTACTCGTACTCGCTAGCGCTCGCCGGGGCAGTGAAATGGGCTATAATAATCGTAGAACGATGTTCTTTCTTTCATAGAGTTCATGTTGTCACAGACAGATCAGTGTTTGCCTTTATTCTTGTCTGTGACACTTGGAAGTATTTTATATCATTGATAGAGTTATAAGATATGTAGTGTGATAGTTGCAAGGAGAGAGAGAGGGAAGAGCGAGGTGGTAGTATGTGTGTGTGTATGTACGTGTGCATTCCTCGCTTGGGCGGGGCCACCCGCTCCCTATTGGATGGCGGGCCTGGCGTGTCATATGACGCCTGCTTTTCATGACGTAGTTGCCTGTGATTGGAGGCCGCTATCCTTAGCTCGGTGGTAGGGCTTCCTTCTCTCATCTCTCCTCAGAGCATGGTATCGTGTGCTGGGTCCTAGACGTCCCTTGCATTCTGTCCCCAATCTAACCCTCTTTACTGCTGTTCCTCTCTCTGAACTCGTTCTTTCCAATACTTCTTATCTTTATTCAATTATCCATCCCTTCTGGTTCTCGCATACGACTTCCATAGTCGGCCAGTCGTTTTACCAGCACCTGTTCTAACATATATGTTTTGCACTAGCTTTAGGGATTATTAGAGTCATAGTCACAGGGACACATATTATTAGGTGCTTCTAATTAGTGGGTTGTTCTTTATTACTATTTAATGCTAGACAGTGGAGGGTATCTTTGGTCGTTGTCTGAGTTATGTATATGGCAAGTCAGAGCCTGTACGACTTCGACGGAGCTAGGTAGCCTGTAACCCTTGTGCATATTTTCCTTTGCGAGCTTAGCAGTATACAAGCGAAGAGCTTTTGCCTACTCTTGCTTGTATGCTTGCTACCTCATTTTGTTGACCTTTGAGGAGCGCCAGGGTAAGACCAGATACTTGAGATCTGGACTTACCAAGAGAGCCTCCTAGTCACTTAACGTAAGATAAGGGAAATCTGTTCAGGGTAGACAATAGGCTATGAGCATGCTTGAGCTCTGCCTAGGCTCCTTGTACCTGTTATGCCGCTGCTAGACTTTATTAGTAAGAAAGACAGCATTGTGTTTATTAACTTTAACTGCGTATGCTTTAGGAATTATTCACGTGTAGTTTATGCCTAGGTTGATGCATTGTGCACAACCCAGTATGGCTGTTACTTTGGCTAAGGAAGTACTGTTTTGAGTGGCTGTTATTAGTGCTGTCACAGAGTTGTTGCACTCCCTTGTTTTATATATATGTATCCTACTTGTTGGTGTATTTAAGATACACGCTTTGGTGTCCTGCCCCTGCATTATTCCTGTTCTATATTCGACGAGCATCTTAGAGCATCAGACGTTTTCAGAAGATTCCATATCTGTTTGCTGTAGGACTAGACTTCCAGTGTTTTCATAGAGCATTGAAGAGTTTAGTGTTGAGTTCAGACTCACACTAAAGTTAACGTAAGCATATACTCCTTTATTAAATCTTGTCATAGTTTATCTAAGCATTGTTATTACTTGAGAGCTTTTTATTAACGTAATTACTCTTGTTGTGAGTAGGCTTGGCCGTCACCGGAAAGCCTTTGTAGAAGTGCACTAAACCCAGTTAATTGATACCCCGTTATCCAGTAGATTAACTCTGGAGGGTTTAAGTGTTTTGTTCACCGAGTTCGAGGGTTTGGAATTAGCGTACCGTTGTTGCAGATATAGCCTATCTTCTAGTCCAATATTAAGTGCCCTTGTTTATTTCGTTGTGCCGGTAGTAACAATACATATATATATATATATATATATATATATACTGTATATACAGTATATTTATATTTATATATACAGTATACTGTACGTTTATATTTATTTATATATATATATATACATATATATATATATATATATATATATATATATATATATATATATATATATATATATATATATACAGTATATATGTATATATATCTATATTATTAAATCAGTTCGTGTGTCTGTTTGTCTGTCTGTCTGTGCGTTCTTAATAGGCGGCCGCAGTTTGGACCTGGGGAGCTGAAACTTTGCAAGTGGGTGTCAATTGACCTGGTTCAGGTCATAGAGGGGGCGAGGCCACGATCGGAGGTCGTTTCGAGGCCGAAATTGAAAAAAATTGAAAACAAAAATGAATAAATGGCCGTTTGGGGCAAAAGGAGGCCTCCGATCGAAAAGGTGTATAGAACGAACGTTGTTCGCAGCCCCCCAAAATTGGGGGACAGATGAGATGAGATCGAAAATCGGAGGTCATTTAGCGGCCGAAATCGAGGTCGCCGTTTAATGAGGCACAGGGAGGTCGAGGCCAGTGATTATGGTAGTAGTAGTAGGCCGCAGTTTTGGACCTGGGGAGCTGAAACTTTGCATGTGGGTGTCAATTGACCTGGGTCAGGTCATAGAGGGGGCGAGGCCACGATCGGAGATCATTTCGAGGCCGAAATTGAAACAAAAATGAAAACAAAATTGAAAAAATGGCCGTTTGGGGCAGAAGGAGGCCTCCGATCGAAAAGGTGTATGGAACGAAAGTTGTTCGCAACCCCCCAAAATGGCAATACGGATGAGGTCAGATCCAAAATAGGAGGTTATTTAGCGGCCGAAATCGAGGTCGCCGTTTAATGAGGCACAGGAAGGTCGAGGCCGGTAATTATGGTAGTAGTAGTATTGTGATGATTGTGGTAGTAGTGATTGATGATGGTGATTATGGTAGTAGTAGTGGTGGTAGTAGTGATGGTGATTATGGTGGTACAGTATTATTACCCGGGCAACGCCGGGTACCCCTTCTAGTATATATATATATATATATATATATATATATATATATATATATATATATATATATATATATATATATACAGTATATATATATATATATATATATACACAGTGTATATACAGTATGTATATACAGTATATATATATATATATATATATATATATATATATATATATATATATATATATATATATATACAAAGTATATCTCACAAATACATGTGAGGTACTTATTAATATATGTATGAAAAGGTTAGTATCCGCTATCATGCTATTGTAGAGTTGGTCAAAGCATGGACAATGTCCTCAATGTCAGTGTTATATATATATGCAGTATATATATACATATATATATATATATATATATATAGTATACATGCCAAGTATGGGCTCTACATCTTGAAAACTGAAGGAGTAGTTCGTGAATAAACAGACAAAATTCTCACAGAAAGTGCCCTTTGTACTGTATAGTAGTGTTATGCCACGTTTCCAATTAAACGTGAGATAATCTTATTGCGATTTCCACCTTAGGAATCAGTGCTAATCATATTTATTTATTTTTTCTATTTGACTGCCTCTGTTTTTTTTGGCAGAGTTGTCATTTTGTTTTCTATGTGAATGAGGGAGACAAAAGGCAGAACTGCCTGTAGTGAGTGCCTCCCCCATACTTGAAAGAGTGACAGGGCCAAAATCAAGGGAAGTTCAAGTCAAAATGCCTGGACACACGGAGTTTGAAGCAATTTAAGTCATAGGAGGAGGAAAAGACAGATTCTGGGAGAGACTTCCAGAGTTCAGTTGTTGCATAGAAGAAAGACTGAGAGTAACTTTTCACTCTTGGGTTGGAGAGTTGCACAGAGTAGTGGTAGGATTATGTTGCAACACAGGTACCATGGTACCCTACGTAGAGGAGGTGGTATAAAATGGGAGAGCTCTTAGGAACACTGATTAGTGTAGTAGCGATAGAATAGCAAGAGAGATGCAACATTGCGGCAAAGAGAGAGAGTTTGCAGGGGTAAAGAACCCCTTGAGGCAGTTGAGCACACCCAGCTTCTGGGAGGCTGCCTTAGCAAGACTGGTAATATGGTCCTTCTAAGTGAAAGCTGAAGAAAAAGAGACACCAAGAATATTGAGAGAAGATGAAGGATTGATTTTTGTATTGTTGAAGAATAAGGGATAATCCACTGGGAGTTCCGGAAGGGTAGATAGATGGAGAAATTGGGTTTTGGAAGTATTAAAGGTAACAAGGTTTTCTCTGCCCCAATTGGAAATAGTAGTTTGATCAGAAGATAAGTGTTCAATGGCTTCATTACGTTTGTCTTTGAGGGATTGCTGGCTGGGGCGTTCTGGAAAACTAATCGAGTAGTGTAAGGTAGAGTCGTCTGCGTATGAATGGATGGGACTGGAGGTACAGTTCAGAAGATCGTATATGAAAATTAGAAAGAAAATAGGAGATAGGACAGAGCCCTGAGGAACACCGGAGTTGATTGGATGAAGAAGTGAGCGATCGCCGTCCACAACCGCAGCTATGGAACGGCCTGAAAGGAAATTAGAGACAAAGGCACAGATAGAGAGATAGAAACCGAAGGAGGGCAGTTTAGACATTTCAGACGCTATCTATCGAAGGCCTTCGATATGTCTAGTGCAATAGAAAAGGTCTCACCGAAGTTCCGAAAGGAGGATGACCAAGAGTTAGTAAGATAAGAAAGATCACCAGTAGAGCGACCCTTAAAGAAGCCATACTGGCGATCTGAGAGCAGATTATGAGAAGAGAAATGCTTAAGAAATTTGGAAGCAAGAAAAGTTTCAAAGGCTTTAGAGATACAAGAGATGAGAGTAATTGGATAATAGTTGGAGGGTTGAGAACGGTCACCCTTCTTTGGGACAGGTTGAATGAAAGCAAACTTCCAGCATGAAGGGAAGATGTTAGAGGAGAGACAAGGACGAAAGACTTTCCCTAGGCAGGGAGTCTGCACGGAAGCACATTTTTTTTAATACAACAGGAGGAACACCGTCCGGACCATACACCTTCTTAGTATTAAGCCCAGAGAGGGTAGAAAGTACATCTTTAGAAGAGATTAGGATATTAGGCATAAGTAGGAGAGAGGGGGTTGGAGAGGGAGGAATAGCACCGGTATCATCCAGGGTGAAGTTTTTAGCAAAAGTTTGAGCGAAGAGTTCAGCTTTGTCAGAGGAAAAAGTGATGGTTGTGCCATCAGAGTGGAAAAGGGGAGGGAAAGACGAAGAAGAAAAATTGTTGGAGAGGTTTTTGGCTAGATGCCAGAAAACTTGGGAAGAGCTAGAGTTGGATTGTTCAGTGCATTTTTTATTGATGAAAGAGTGCTTGGCAAGCCGAAGAACAGATTTGGCTTGATTCCGGGCAGAAACATAGGAAGAATAAGATTCTAGAGTCTTAAGGCATACGTACCGTTTGAATGCTTCTTCTTCGTTGCAGACAGCAGTAGAACAAGCGTGGGTAAACTAAGATTTTTTTGCATTAGACTGAGAGAAAGAAAATGGAATGCACGCTTCCAAGCCCAAGAGGATTAGCTTGGTAATGCGTTCAGCACTCTCCGAGGGTCCCCGGCCACGGAAGCAGAAGTCACTCCATGGGAAATCAAAGAAGTACTGCCAAAGAGTCTCCCAGTTAGAAGCGCCAAAGTGCCACAAGCGCCGCCGGCTGGGAAGATCGGGTGGCTGTACTGGAGAGATAGGACAGGTAACGGAGATAAGTTTATGGTCAGAGGAGCCCAAAGGAGAGAAAAGATTGACAGTATAAGAAGAAGGGTTAGAAGTCAGAAATAAGTCAAGAATGTTGGGCCGATCTCCAAAGCGATCTGGGATACGGGTGGGTTGCTGGACTAGCTGCTCTAGGTCATCTAGGATAGAAAAGACGAAGGCTTGTTCACCAGGTTGGTCAGTAGTAAGAGAGGAGAGCCATTGGCGGCGGTGAACGTTGAAATCTCCTAAGATGGAGATTTCAGAGAAGGGAGAGATGGATAGAATGTGTTCCACTTTAGAGTTTAGACAGTCAAAGAATTTGGGACAGTCGGTAGAGTTAGGGGAAAGATATACAGCACAGAAGTATTTAGTATGAGAATGACAGGATAGTTTGAGCCATAAAGTTGAGAATTCAGAGGAGTCAAAATCGGGAACACGAGAGCAAGTGAGTTTGTTGTGCACGTATGCACAACATCCGCCTTTGGCTTTGAAATTAGGATAGAGAAAGTAGGAGGATACAGAGAAGTGGCTACTGGCAGTTGCCTCACACACTTGGGTTTCAGTAAGGAAAAGAAGATCAGATTTGGAGGAGGAGAGGTGGTGTTCAACAGAGTGAAAATTAGAGGAAAGGTACCTCTCCGCTGGGTAAGGATCAGCCTTGGCTCTATTAATCAACACTCTAGTAATAAGCAATGGACACAAAACACACAGTAAAGGATATACAGGTTTTATTCCTTAAGGGTACAATCTCAATATGTCTCTGGAAAAGTAAACATAACATTCATATTTAATAGGGCCCCTTCATCATTGACGACTTCGCCAATTAACATTAATAGTCTCCATTCAACATCCTGCGCCAGCAATTTGAATAACCCGTGCGGAAGATCATGGAGTACTCATCACAAGTGCACGCCTGATTCCCTTATGGGATCGTCATTTTGATTGGGTACCCTACAAAAAAAAACTCAGTAAAAAAGAAAAAAGAAAAAGATAAATTAATATCTGTTATTATATGACTTGCCATATATGTGGATTTCTCATGTTTTGCTTCCCCGATACCAGGCCCCCTAGCGGCCATCCTCGTCCTTCCTTCTTCCAAGTCCCTCCCGATCAAAGGGCTTGCGCCGTGTTTGCTTCATTCGACGTTCGCAGAGCTTCTAGTGAGTCCTTACTCATTTGTATATATCTGTGTTGCAGTAATAAGGTTTAGATTAGCTAGCACGGCTGCCAGATTGGTCGGTCCGCAGGAGGAGTGTGTTAAAATAGGGTAACATTGTCACAGGCGTCCAGGAGTCCCGGATGGGTGGACCGCGAGTGTGTTTTATTTACGTATGACGCCTTAGCTGTTGTGTTTACTTAGCTAGAAGGCGACCACGCTACAAGGCATGATACAGACTGTCATTATTGAGGATAGTATATGCCACGTTCTACATTTATCAGCAAATGCTCTGGTTTAACCCTTATTTAGCGGCGAGCAACATAAGTCGAGTTAAATAAAGCTGGACTATGTGGCGGCACTCGACATAGGTCGAGTGGCAATTTCAGCACGTAATGTGGCTGAGAGAGAGAGACAAGTGGTGGCAGGAGACTAGCGAGCGTATGACTGCTCCAGACCACCGCGGCGAACCTACTGACACAATTCTCAGCTCCCTCCTCCCTCTCTCACTCGCTACATACTCAATTATGTACTGAAAGTACCGAATTACCTGCTTTTTGCACTCGCGTTGCACGGTTATTGCAAGAAAACTATCCATCATACAAGGATCGTTATGGTGTCATTCGAAAGCTCTGTTTATGCCCTTTCAGGGATAGGTACTTGTTTTACGTTCTGGGTCTTATTTAGGCATGAAAATGATCACGTAAACATCCCTATTTTGGCTAAAAACACCCCGCTGTGCGGTACACATAAATAAACCGCATAGGCCGCTCGTAAGGTGTTAAGGGTGTCTGCACGTGGTGCTTCACCTTCCAGGGTTCGTGTTTTGCTTAGGCCCCTTGATGAAGGCCTTCCTCTACTTGGTGCGGCTGCGGGTTTTCGAGCGTCTTCGGCTGGGATGTCTTCGGTTTACGTGGTCATCATAATTAGGGGTCTCCGTCATAGGCTACAGGTAATTTAGGTGTCTACATTTGTCTGTTGTTATTGATTACGTTTGTTTCCCCCTGTGGGGCTTGGAAGACGTCCCTATATGTCATGATGCATTTTATTATATGTGTGTGGGACTGCAGGAAAAAGGCTGTGCCATCCTTGTTTCCCGTCAGTTTTTGTTTGTTCCGGCGGCCCGTGCGGTGGGCCAAGTGTCCGCCTCTGGCGGATAGGAACATTCAGAAGATCCCGGCGTGGTTTGGCTGAACCACTCTCCCGGCGGAATTGCATTCCTACCAGGGCCACCATCTCGGCTCACCGATGGAACTCACCCTGTCTGGCCTAGTGACACGTAACGACTTCATCGCCCGCGGCAACACCAGTCAAGTGTTCACTACGTGATATATTAGTTTTGCAAACTGGTTAGATACAGTCACAACTTAATAAGGTCAGGGACTTGTGACACTTGTCACAGGTAAAATTGTGAGAAATTCAGCTAGACAGATCCGGCGGAAGGTTAGAATAAGTGTGCACTTTTCACTAAGTTTCCGGCGGAATTGAGATAGGATGTATAATACCTCGCAGGTTATCCTTATGAGCATTGATTCCTGGAAATTTTCTTTCCAGGCCCCCAGACTTCCCTTCCGGCGGAGTTGGCCATCGGATCCCGACGGAGGAGGGGACCTTCTCTTTGAACGGCACTATGCCCAGATTTGATCTTTGTGCTACCCCCACTTGTTCCCTCTTACCAGTGTTTGCTCATACTTTCTGCACAAAATGTGTCAAGTGCCTCGATCGCTCACGCGGCATGTGGTTGTCAAAAAAGTGTGACATTTGCTCAGAATTAAAGTCGCATTGTTAGCTAAAACAGACCTTTCATGTTTGGCGGCTTTACATGAAGTTAAAGCGACATTCAATACATATGCTAAAGATGTTGCCCATAAGGCCCTCCAGTGTGATGACGAGGTCCTATGGGAGAAGCTTATTATAAAGTCATCTTTCGTAAAACCCGATCCCTCTAAATCGGTCAGACCTAAGGTCAAAACTAAAGCCATAAGCAAAGAATATGTCAATAGTAGTAGTAAGAGCGACGTCACAGAGGTCCCCTCCTCGACCCGGGCTACACAGCGGAGGTCGAAGTCCAGGTCAAAGTCTTCACGGCACCGCGTTCACCACTCTACCTCGGACTCTTCGAGGTCCCACAAACGCCGACGAGAAGAGTATACCTCTTCAAGCAGCCGGCGGGAGACCCCACAACTGTCACCGCCCTCTGACTCTCAGACTCCCACTACTAGTGAGGAACATTCTAGGCATGTAACTTCGGATGTAACGTTTGCAATACCAAAATTATCTGTAGTTCCCTGAGGTGTGAAATCAACAGGCCATAGTAGGGTACTGGCCGATCAATTTAGAGGTTGTCCGGCGGGGGCACAAGTTATAACTCCGATGGACCAGGACCCGCAGCCCTTGGCGGCGGGAGGTTACTGGCGCCATCCAGAACCTTCTCTAGAACAGACTGAGGATAGCAACACCAACCTGTTGCCATCTTTGGTGCCTGATTTGTCTTGGCCCCCGAGGGATCACGAGGACTCGCAAGAGTTATTATCACATGAACTCTTGGAGCAGAGTGAGGAGCCGGCGGATCCTATGTTCTCCCCGACTCCTCAGTCGCTTCCAAGTAATTATTCTGAAGCTAGTTCAAATTCATCCAAAGATACCTCACGACAATGGATGACTTCGGACCAGGTAAATGACTTATTACATAAGGTATTACAGCAGTACCAACTCCCTGCCTCGTCATATCAGCCGGTTATCACCTCAACTACTCCTGCTAGTACTTCTGTAGTGAGACGTTTAGATCTTCCGTCAATTTTGACGTCATCACCGACCCCAGTGGAGGCAACGACCCCAGGTCTTGTAGAACCGGTGGCGTTAGCTATGTCCAACCTGAGGGTTATCACTGACGTTCAACCGCCCCCCTTAGACAAGTTACCGGTGAGTAAAGGCCCTATGCCTCTCCTCTATGGTGCTGATTGCTCGTGGGTACCTGTAGTACCAGAGAATCCTCTTATAGCTCAACCATCTGTGTCAGGAGACCCTCCAGTCCCCATGGAATGGTCCATAGAGATTAATAAGAATCGTAAATTTAGGGCTAAAGACGAGACAGGGAGGGTGCTAGATGTTCTAATTATAGGTGTACCTAGTCCCCTTAATCCAGCATATTTTGTGTATTCACCTGCTCCGGCAGTCCCTTCCGCCGCTTCTGCACGACTTTTCGCTGACAGGTCGAAGGCTGATGGCATCAATGATGTCAAGGCCTTAAATGCTATTACGCCGGAGTTGGCTACAACTCCGGCTCTGTACCAAGCTCAGAACCCGGTCCTGCAGATGCGGCAGGTGGGCGCCGGCCCGTGGTTGGATTGGGAACTTGAGGCCCAGGTATTTGCCACTACTATTACATCCAAAGTGTCACACCAAATTCCTCAAGAGAATCACACTTATTTTTCTCTACCAGTGTCCAAACCAGAAGGGGTATCACCAGCCTTACTAGCTTTTCTGGCGGCCCCCAAAGTATCTTTACATGCCTTAGATGACCCCTTTTCTCCACCACCACCTGCTCACTTGGAGCGAGATTTTAGGTTACGAAATATGGCTTACCGGATGTTCTCTCAATACTTGGTGAGCCATCAAGTAGCCGCCTCTCTAGCACGTACGATCTCAGCCGTCACTGACCCCCAAATTCGGAGAACCATTGAGCTGTCTCATAGACTGTCACTTCAAAATGCCATTCAGTCCCTAGGCGACATTAGAATCGCAATTTTGGAGGCGGTACGAGCTCGCCAAGACTTGAGAGTGCATCTGGTAAAGAAGTTGCCGGCGGACATAGGTCACCGGGTAACTCTATCCCCGGTGCTTACGGCTACCCTTCTTAACACTGAAACTTGGAGCTTAGTCTTTAATTTGGTAAGTGGTTGGAAACAGGTTACCTCCCAAGTGAGGAAGGACCCCCCCAAGAAACCCTTTCATAAATCAAAGGGCGGTCACAAGCAGTACCAACCACATCCGAAACAGTCATCTCAAGACCCTAGACTACTCCCTCAGCAGGGAGGTCCTCAGTACAAAACCAAACAAGGTAAGCCTCATGGGTATAAAGGTAATCCGAACACTACACAAGCCAAACCTAGTCAAGCGTCCGAGGCCAACACACCTCCCCCTCCAAAAAACTAGCCACTCATCCTCCCCACATCCTGGAGTCGAGCTCAAAGACCCGGGATTGGGAAGTTGCCGTAACGGACGATCCCCGGTTGCACCTGGGGTCGTTCCGTATTCCGCTCAGCCTGGCCCAAGTTTACCTGGGCCAGAAAAGTAGTGAGCAATGGAATTACCTGGCGGCCCCGACTGCATCAGCCGCAGGAGTATACCCCAGTGTCTCAGGAGGAGGAGGCCGTAGTACAAGAAATGATTGCCAAACGAGTTCTGATTCCAGTCAATGCTTCCCAACTACTTTTCATGTCACACCTCTTTTTAGTGCCAAAAATGGACAGTGTGCAAATGCGACCAGTTCTAGATCTCTCGCAACTGAACACATTTATAGAGAATTCACCCTTCAGGATGCTGACTATACAGCAACTCAGACTCGCACTCCCACCGCAAGGTTGGATGTGTTCGATCGATCTCAAAGATGCCTATTGGCATGTCCCTATAAACAAGAGGTTCCAAAAGTTTCTCGCCTTGAGAATCTGGCAAGAGACTTACGTCTGTCAAAGGATGCCATTCGGGCTGAACCTAGCACCAAGAGTTTTCACCAAGCTTGTCAGGCAAGCCCTTTTACCCCTATTAGTTCAAGGCATAGGTTTTTGGTATCTGGACGATTGGCTAGTAGTGGCAAACTCGTTAGAATTATGTCAGGATCATGTCAACCGAGTGTTAGCTCATGTACAAGCCCTAGGGTTCAAGGTGAAATTGGCAAAGTCACACCTTGTCCCCTCAAGGATGATTCAGTGGATAGGGCTGATCTAGGATACCGCCGCTCTGACTCTTACACAGAGTGCGGACAACCGCAACAGGTTTCGAAGGAAACTGTTCCGGTTCCTCCACAGTCTGGATGCGACCAGGAAAACGTGGGATTCCCTGATCGGTTCTCTCAACTGGATACAATTAACTGTCAAACTAGGCCGACTGAAAACCAAGCGATTAATCCTGGAAGGCAACAAAGTGTTCCCTCTCTTGCCGGAGAAGGAATTATGGCCAATTCCTCCATTAATCCACAACTTGCTCTCGGCCTGGACCAAGCACGAAGTCCTCTACTCAGTCATGTCATGGGTTTCTCCTCCACCTACGGTTTGGATAGACACGGACACCTCGGGGTCCCTGGGGTGGGGATATCAGTCAAGACTAGGCTACCAGGGGCAAGGCATTTGGGGGGCAAACAGGCAGTCACATATCAACAAGCAGGAGCTGTTCCCCTGTTTTTTCTCCAAACTCACGGCACAACGTTGGAGAACAAATCAATAGCATTCAGAATGGACAATCAAACTGCAGTTTTTTACATTCAGAAGCATTAAGGCTCAGTGAGGTCACGAGAGTTGTTGAGAGTTTCAGATTTTGTTTTTACCCTAGCAGACTCGCTAGGGATTCATCTGCATGCCACATACCTCCCCGGCATGGCGAACGTCTGGGCAGACGCTCTCTCTCGCCGGCGGAGTACTTTAGTAGAATGGACAATCAAACAGGCGATCTTCAACAAGATAATTGCAAAGCCGGCCCGTCCACAAGTAGACTTGTTTGCGTCAACGCAGAACCACAGACTGCCACTCTTTCTGACCCGTCATGAGGTAACTGCTGGTGGACTGGAACAAGTGGACCTCGATCTATCTGGTTCCGCCACCAGACTCTGTGTTAATGTGCAAGGTCATTCACAAACTAAGGGATTACCGGGGCCGAGTAGCGCTGATCGCGCCGCTCTGGCTGGCTCAGGTATGGTACCACCAATTGCAACAGTGGTGCCGGACCCCGGCCCTCCCGGTCTCCGCCATCCACTTGGAAGCGATTGGCAACCTTCGGACCTCTCTCAGTTTTGCCTTATGGATATTTTCTTGGCCAAATGGCTAAATAAATTTGGGCCTAGTGTCACTCAAAAGCTCTTGAATCAGTACACCCCGTCTACCAGGAGACAATATCAATCACATTGGAAAACTTTTACGTCTGGATTGTGGAATCGAGGCAGACAACTGCTTCGTCAGCCCTAGTATTCAAGTACTTAGATTATCTGTTTGAGCAGAAACATTTTTCGGTTATAACGTTAAAAAATCATCTGTCGGCCATTAGGACCCCCTTCCTTGATCTCACTGGCCTTTCCATACCGCAGGCGGAGGAGAAAGGTTTTATGAGGGCATGTTTCAAACTTCGTCCTCCTCCTCACCAGCTCATGCCCACCTGGTCCCTTGATAAAGCTTTGGAATTGCTACAATCCCGCAAGTATAATCATGCGCCGGACTTTGACTCACTTTTTAAGAAAGCGTTTTTTCTCATGGCACTTGTCACTGGACACCGGGTATCAGAGCTGCCGGCGATGAGCAACAAACCAAACTGTCTCAGGTTTGGGAGGCTGCATGACCATGTACAAATCGCGCCGTCTCCCTCATTTATTGCAAAAAATGAACATTCAGACCATGTCTTCTCTGAATTTTCAGTCTCAGCCCTCAAGAGAGGCCTCATTCATCACATGTTATGTCCTATGCAAGCGCTCACAAAGTTTATGAGGGCTGCGCAACCTCGCCAACCAGGTGCTTTATGTGTGAACCGAACAGGTACGCGTGCTACGAAACGGAAGTTAGCTTCTTTAATAGTAAACATTATTAAGGAAAGCAACCCCGGCGTGTTAGGTCGGGCTCACAACATTAGGAAGTGGGCGGTGTCTCTCAGATTATTACAAAAAATTTCAATTGAGGATATTGCTAAGACCCAGCTTTGGGCTTCCAACCATACATTCCTGACACGCTACCTGTCGGTCTCTCTAGATAAACCAAAGCGTACTTGTGTAGCTTTACAGCAATGGGTACAGTAAGTAGTATGTTTTTATTAATTAATTGTTAAAAAGGGTGGGGAGGGGGGGGCTGTGCGGAATAAGACCATATCCCCTCTGTACCCTTGGAGATTGTGATATATCACGAGCTGTGATAGGACGAGTTCTCAGTCCAGTATTTAGTCGTGTTAATTTTAAGAGAGTTTTCACATAGTTGCAACTATGTCTATATTTTTTTTTACCAAAGTGCACAGTGAGATTACTGTACAATTAGTTTTAAGATCAGAGCAAGTACCTACTGCTGGGTCTCGCTCGGTAGGACACGGATGTGTCATACTCTTTCATGCATAAGGTTGCCTGCAACGGCCTTACCATGAGCAAGCAGTTTCTTAATGCCACGCACTGCTAGCAAATCTTTTATACCTTTTGTATATTTTGTATTGCATGCAATACAAATCTTAAGAAAAATTTGATTCGGATTTTTTTTTCCCTAAGGTTAGGATATTTTACGAATGTCCCGCCTCCAGTCTTGATATTCAGGCGAAGTCGTCAATGATGAAGGGGCCCTATTAAATTATAGGTTTGATTCCCGAAGGGAAGTAGAGAAAACCTAATATTTAGTAGGGCCCCGTAATCATTGACGACTCGGGCCCTCCCAACCATCCCACTTCCCATTCGTTGATTTCCATAGTTTTTTCTTGGTATATCAGTGAAGGACGAGGATGGCCGCTAGGGGGCCTGGTATCGGGGAAGCAAAACATGAGAAATCCACGTATATGGCAAGTCATATAATAACAGATATTAATTTATCTTTTTCTTTTTTATTTTTTACAGAGTTTTTTTCTGTATCCCACTGTATCCCACGATCCCATAAGGGAATTAGGCGTGCACTTGTGATGAGTACTCCATGATCTTCCGCACGGGTTATTCAAATTGCTGGCGCAGGATGTTGAATGGAGACTATTAATGTTATTAGGCGAAGTCGTCAATGATTACGGGGCCCTACTAAATATTAGGTTTTCTCTACTTCCCTTCGGGAATCAAACCTATAATATAAAGAATAATAATGTTACAAATGAACATATGAATAATAACACACAGAGAGGATAAGTCTCAAATCACAATAAATAAAGTCCTGAAATAAATATACAAAGCTCTCAAATATGGCTCAAATTAAAGTAAATAATAGTTACTGCGATGTTGTAAGCGTAGCACTGATAAGTATGGACAATAGGACAGTATTTGATTTCTAAACGAACAATAAGTTAAAGTAACTTGAATAAGTATTTAAACTGTAATAACTCGAAGAGTAATAATTATAAAAGATAACTTCATAAATGGATGATTAATATAATAGTCATCTATACGTGACTGAGGAGCAATTACTCGCGACTGAACTTTCACTATTGGATCTGTACCTGGATGATACGTAGCGTATAACTCAGGTCTGAATAAGTGTTCAGGATTTACGTGTAAGTGTAGGTCTTTATGACCGGATAACATATAATATATATTTCCACGTCGAAGAGTACAGGAGCCTGTATTCGAGGAATAATATAACTATTTTCCGCACGATAGAAGTGTATATTGTTCTCCCGAAACAGAGCGACGAATAATAAATAAAGGAGGGAAGAATGGAAAATCTTCTTGTATTACGTTAACACTGTGAACCTTATCATACCTCAGTCTAGACCCTCATTAAAATCATCGTTATCATTATGAACACGAAAACATTTAAAGGATTGAGTAGAGAGTAGACACTGGTAGAGCGATTTGGAGCACACTGGTGTAGGCACGGTTGTCTTGGTTCTTGACTACAGGGACCTTGGATTTCACACTTCCCAGCTAGGTTCGGGCCCAAACAATTCCAGTTTTCGTTCGGCTCTCTCTCTACCTTCTCTCGTCTCGGCACAATGCACTTGATGACGATTCACGCTGAACCTGGAGGATGACAATAAAGGATCCCTTACACTTGGTAAACTGAGGGTATTTCCAGGCGTAGGTGGACAGTTAATAAAACAACTATCCTGAATATCAGAGGGGTACAGTGATGTAAGCCTAGGCTGAATGGTGTTAACTATTCTCGCATTGAAAGTACTTGCATCATCTATTATGATCTGATCAAAAGATAATAGCAGCCAATGATGACGAGTGGATGGGACTCGTTAGCCTTGGTCGGCAATCCATTTAGGGGAGATAACCTTATAAAAATCTGGATGGATGGGACTCGTCAGCCTTGGTCGGCAGCCTGTCTAGGGGAGTAAACCTTATACAAATCAGTACTGCTACCTTAGGGTGAAGCAGGTTAGTGGATGAATTAGCTGCACACCACTGTAGAAATTTAGTGCTGAAAAATACATAAAAGGCCTCTGAGTCAGACGGACCCTAAATTGAGTGGTCAATCCTGTAAGTCCTTCAGTAAACTGGCATGGGTTGTCTCTCTTACTGGGGATAGGTCCACTTGGGGGCATTTTGTGTATGGCCATCCCCATTAAGGGGAGTAAGGCGTCCGGCAATGGATAGATAGATAGATAGATTCAATCTCGTCCCTGTCTGAGAGTACTAAGTCACGAGAAAGATTCAAGAGGCTGCTTTGCACGAGATCTTGGGTTTCAATTGGAAGTGCACATTTGGAGACAATTCCAATTTAATTATGTTCTAGCCTCCTTAAGTGTGGCCACTGTGGATGATTGCTAGAATATAAAGCATTAAGTTCTTCACCAAGATTTCTACTTTTGACTTTCCCTTCTAACCTGGGAACTCCGAATTCAGAACCCAAAGTGGTAAATAAGCCAGTAGGCTGATTGCTTAATTCAACTTGATTCAACGCGCATAGTGACTCCGTTTTTGTCCGGCACTTTGGGTGCCCGGTTTCGTGGCAAGAGGGGCATGGGTGGTACTCTGGCTTTGCTTTCTTTCAGGGAGCCGGTCGCACTAAGGTTTGTTTTCACTTGGGGATTACTTGAGGATGAGGCAGGTGTTGATTGCACTTGGTTGTGCTGGATCTGAGGGATATTTTAGTATGACATGTGAGGCTGTTCCGTTATTCTTGCCTGTTCATTTCTTCACTATTTGCATGGTTGTGATGAGTTAGCACTGGTTTTGAATATTTAACTTGCCTTTTAATATGTACTTTATCATGATTTTGGTACTCAACAGGGGCACATTGCAGGGGTTGATGGTGAAGTTGCATAGTGTTGCTGGAGTCCTTGTCATCCACGTGTTAGTCTGGGCGGCAATCGTAGTTGGCCTTCCGAATCGCGTTTTCTTTCTTTGGTCCTGGGCGACTATCGTAGTTTGCTTTCCGAACCGCATTTTCCTTCTTAACTCTTCTCCTGTTGTTGTTGTTGTTGTTTCCTGGGGGTCTCTGGTTGCTGTTGCAGGTTCTTATGGAAGATCGGAGATGCTTGATGTGTGTGGTAGCTGGTTGGTAGCAGGGTTTGGAATATTTTCATCCCCCGTCAACTCAAGTAGATATATACTGTATAAGACAGCGATAAAGAGAGAGATCAGATTTGTTTTTGGAATTGGACAAATGACTGCTCTTGCAGGAAAACAAAATGAACATATTAAAATAATGAAAGGAGAGGAGAAAAAAGTAGATGGGGAGTGAGGTCAGGTGCACTAGGTACTGATGTCTGCTGAGAGAAGTCAGTCAAAATCGGCACTTAAGTCATCGCAACTAATAGAGAAGTGGTCAAATTTAAGGATTAGGGTTTTTCTTTTGTGATAATTAGTGAGATGGATGATACAGTGCATATTTACATAAATGTGAAAAGTTGTGAAGAGTTCAAGCGTTGTAAAGAGATGTATATAAAGACAAATAATACCTGTATCTGGACTGGACACGAAAATGGAACTTTGCAGTAATGGACCCAAAATCGGAGACCGAAACCCCAAGTTTGAACCTCGAAACCGCGAAAATGTGATATTTTCGCGGTTTCGAGGTTCGAACTTGGGGGTACGTTCTCCGATTTTGGGTCCCTTACTCCAAAGTTCCATTTTCATGTCCAGTCCAGATCTACTGTAGTCTATGCCTGTATCAATCTGATACCTGTATATCCTGGCAAAGAAAGGAAATGGCTTCATATATTTACTCATCTGTCTGCATGGTGCTGTTTGCAACTTAGCAAAGAAGAAAACATGTACTGGGTCTGTGTATCTTGCAGAATTGTTTACAAAGTTTACAAACAAAATAAATGGATGTATGCATACTGTCCCTGTTCTGATGCAACTGGCTGAAATGTATTTCTTGAGTTATACTTTGCTTGATTTCAAGACTTGGTTCTTTGTAATACTACAACACAAGAATTGCTAAAGTTACGCAGTGCTGTAGGCTATCTTTTATATAAATGACCAATCCCTCTGCTATCCAACCTGCGCTTCTATCAGTATTAAAGAGTTTGTATCCCCTAATATTATGTTCAGCTTTAACATATATATATATATATAATCTACGTTTATTCAAATTTAACACTATTCTCACTTTAGGCTTTGGCACTCTATTACCTAAGCTTATGCTATTTATATAGTATACCCTTAGGCACTCTTTGTGTTTATATAGTATACCCTTAGGCACTCTTTGTGTTTATATAGTATACCCTTAGGCACTCTTTGTGTTTATATAGTATACCCTTAGGCACTCTTTGTGTTTATATAGTATACCCTTAGGCACTCTTTGTGTTTATATAGTATACCCTTAGGCACTCTTTGTGTTTATATAGTATACCCTTAGGCACTCTTTGTGTTTATATAGTATACCCTTAGGCACTCTTTGTGTTTATATAGTATACCCTTAGGCACTCTTTGTGTTTATATAGTATACCCTTAGGCACTCTTTGTGTTTATATAGTATACCCTTAGGCACTCTTTGTGTTTATATAGTATACCCTTAGGCACTCTTTGTGTTTAGACCCCATTGTACCAGTCCCTATCTATGACCTGATTGTGATTTATCTACCATGGTCCTGTTTTTCTCCCTGAGCTAACTAATAGCTTCACGAGATCCTTAACATTTAAATGTATACTCTCAACATATTTACTACCTTCTTTTATTATCGTCCCTTAAAAACTAGTAAAGCAACTATTCTTATCTCATGTTTGAAAATGAAGATATATCTATGTCTATCCTGTTGGAACGTGCTTTGCGCTGTTCTGTTATGCATGTCCATTTACAGGTGTCCTGTAACAATGGATATCAATATTCGGTTGGTAACAAAAGCCACTGGATAGAAAGAAAGACTAATGGAAAACTACCGATGTTTCGTTACACTGAAGGGTCAGCACAATCACTCGCTACAGTCTGCCGTAGATCTTAATTAACTTAAAGTACTTCCTGAAACGAGGAACACTTCCATCAAGTATGTTGAGCAAGGTGATTATATAAATTCACTAAATATATCAATTCTCTACTCGATCTGAAAATACTTTGTTCTTAACAAAATAGCTTTATATTTCATGTATTTTAATGCACTGCCGATGGAATAATACAGTAGTTTCACTTAGTGATATACAGTAGGATACATTGTTATTAATATAATAAAGACAATTTTACTTGCGCCTATTGTTACTGCTCCATCACAGCTCGTCTGCCATTGAATAATGAAACTGATCACATTAACACTAAGGTTGGGGATAAATAATTCCCCTTCGCCACCAGATGTTCACAAAGTCTGGCATGTCAGCCAAGGCAAGATCCCAGTGTGTATTCACTACTTATTCACTACTTTGCGAGATGAGGGCTGTGTATGGACATGAAGTGGGTTTAACCATTCCATGGCGAAAGGTAGTACCACTCCACAGGCCCATTCTTTGTGTGTACAAGTGAATTATATCTCAGAAAAGGGTAAAAACCATAATAGAATTATCATGGCACCAACACTCTGTGAATAGAGCCCTCCAAATTCCACCAGCTGTCTGACTAGTAGGAATCCATTCAAAGGTAGTTATTTTGCACAGCCAAAACTGTCTTATTAGTATTTACTGGCTGATTTGATTTAGGCAGGCTTATGTTCTTAACTTTAGTGGAGGTACTTAATATAGAACAGAAATGCCAAGGACAACTTATGGATTATATTATTTAAATAACACAGAGCAGTATACATGAGGAAAACTACAATAAATAATGGCCTTATGATTAAGATGATACAGACATATAATACAGAAACTAGAACCTGCAAAGGAGAATTAACATGCAAGTGTATGAATGAATGACAGGAAAATTGGCAGAGCAGAAGTAAATAGTGTAAAGGTAGATGCTTTAGCACGGTGATGTAATGTCCATAATATTCTGGTTATGAATAGACACATTTATTTAGCATATAGTCTACCTCTAGGACTGTAAAGGGTATACATGATCTCAATAAACCTTCTGAATAACATAAAGCCTTCTTAAGCTGCATAAAACAATCCAATTTTAACCAGAATGAAAATTTAAAAAGACATCATCGTGCTGAAGGGGTTAAGAATGACGTTACAGTGATAGCTATATCACTACTGATTAACCGACAATCAGGACAGGTGTCCATGCTTTAATCAGCGCTGTGGTAGACTTAATTGTTTTCTCTTCGTTTACTCACTGGCTGAGAGTAAACCAAAAACATTTAGTAGCTCAAGTGTATTTGTGTGATATGTATGTGTGTATGTATGTTTGTATGTATATACTCAGGCACATACCACATATCTGAGGGTGGCCTACTCGAGACAGAGCCTGAACAGAAACAACATTTCAAGTTCCAATTCTTAGGGTCCGGAACCAATTTCGCATTCACTCGCCACTCGCATTCACTCTATCTCATATAGTAGGTTAATTTTACAAGGTGGAGGAGAATTCTTAGCCTCCCACCCCGAAGTAGGAAAAGTAGTACAGGAAAAGAGACAGACAGAAATTGCTAAGGATGGGTAGAGGATGCCAAACCTCACTCTGGACAGGACCAGCCTTCACCATATACTATATATGTATATATATATATATATATATATATATATATATACATATATATATATATATATATATATATATATATATATATATGGGATGTGTGGTGGAGTGGTCATGCCACCGGACTGGTAATCCAATGGACCCGGGTACAAATCCCGATATGTCAATGGGAAGATATTATTGGAATGGAATTTGTGCTGTACCTAGTATCAGTTCATTACCACAAAGGCCACCGAAACGCCAAATAAATACCCTCATTGTTCACTGATTAAAATAGCACTGTATGAATATTCCCATATTTAAAATATGCTACAGGGGGGCAATGCCTAGCGAGTTCATTGCTCAATAGGTGGCGTTCTAAAAGTAAGGGTCTGAGTCTAAGAGGTGAGACAGTGAAGCACTGGAGCGAATCAGCTTCAGAGATGGGGTTGCTTTGAGCCGTGAGTGAGCAACTAAGCCCCATGCATCCTGCGAATGAATAGATGGCAGGGGCTGGTTACAACTAAAAGTGCTTCACATGTCTCACTCCCTATACTGGAACGAGACCTCACGGACTTCACCGTTCATAACGGTTGAATGTACAGGCTCTCAGCCTATGCCCGAGAGGGAGTAGTTGGAATAGATATACATAGTTATATATAGATATATATAGTTGTATATATATATATATATATACTGTATATATATATATATATATATATATATATATATATATATGTTATGGGCATATAATGTACAAAGCACAGCAATACACGGTAATAGTATATATTATAGCATCCTCAAGTATATAATATCATTTGTATAATGCTGGACCTGTCCAGATCACAGTCAATATCATTAACTCGTTCACTCAAGCATGGCTTAGTTTTTTCTCGTAATCAAGTATTTAACTCTTCAGCATTAACAGGGATTAACTCTTTGATATAAACAATAATGACGTCTTTAACATAAGTAGTAATTAACTCTTCAGTATAAATAAAGATTAACTCTTTTATATAAACAACAATGAACTCCTCAACAAAAGTAATACAGTACTTAACTCTTCAACATATGTAATATATTACTCTTTTAACATAACTAATAGTTAACTCTTCAACATGAGTAATAGTTATCTCTTCAACATAAGTAATGTGAGTTATCTGCTCAACAGGTGGCGTTGTGTGTGTGTAAGTGTGAGAGTCCGAGTGTAGGGAGTGAGACAGTGAAGCACGGGAACGAAGTGGCTTCAGAGATGGGGTCGTTTCGGGCCATGAGTGAGCACCGTGCCTCATGTGAAGGCAAGATGGCAGGTGCTCGTTGTACTCTACGTGCTTCACATGTCTCACTCCCTAGACTGGAACAAGACCTCACGGGCTTCACTGTTCATTGTAAAGCGGTGAATGTTAAGGCTCTCAGCCTATGCCCGAGAGGAAGTAAGTTGGAATATAGAAAAAAAAAAAAAAAAAAAAAAAAATAGCTAACTCTTCAACATGAGTAATAGTTATCTCTTCAACATAAGTAATAGTTAACTCTTCAACATATGTAATAGTTAACTCTTCAACATAAGTAATACTTAACTCTTCAACATAGGTAATAGTTAATTATTCATCATAAGTATATACTAGATAACTCTTCAACATAAATAATAGTTAACTCTTCAACATAAATAATAGTTAACTCTTCAACATAAGTAGCAATTAATCCTTCAAAATAAGTAACAATGAACGCGATTGTTAACACACTTAACAGTTCGCGGTTCTTTATTGTTGCAACAATGAAATCTCCTTAATTGTTACTTATTAGCTCTTCCGGGATACCGTAATTACCGTTCAATAAGTCAATAGCGGCTCGCTTGATGTAGTGACTAGCGTCTCGGACTTCCACCCAGAAGGCCCGGGTTCGCGCCCACGCTCGGCGCATTAAAGATTTTTCACAAGCACTGAGTCGTTACCATCCCTCATGAGCAAAGGGATGGAGTAGTAGTACAGGACCCCAATGGAAATACGCCTAATCGGCCTTATTGAGCTATCCTTAGCTAGCTTAGCATGCGCTAGCTTTAAGAACTATTATAATATGATATCATGTTCAGAAGAATGTGGCTGTTAGTATAGTCGAGTGTCCGTGCCTGGAAAGGGAGCAGTCTAACCTTAACAAGTTCTTTGCAAATCTCGGCTCTTATTAATATTGCAGTTTCCTAGTATCCGTAGTTGAGGGCCCAACGTATCCTAACCTGAATTCGTAATATTTTAGCAAGACTAGCTTAGGGTGATTAAGCTAATTACATTATCTATCGACTAGCTTTTGGTATTCTTGTCTCGTCATGGAAAGCGAGTTCTCTAGCTGTCTGAGTTTCTAAGTTTGAGCTTGGCAAGACTTTGAGGAACCATTTGACTGATTATTAAGAGATCTTTCTGATAAATAACCTTTGTTTAAATATGAAGCAAGTTAGTTATCTTTAATCAATGGCTCTCTCGTCTCCTTGGGGAAAATAAGGGCCTTATCAATGTTTTCCCAGCAGTACTTCTAAGAGTACTCTATCAACCATCTGACGGTCGAACAGTTGTTTAGTACAACTGATGAAACGGTGATGGGACTGGTCCGCCTGGACCAGGGCGTCTCGGCACCTTATCACCTCGTCGTCGGCTGCGTCTTCGTCACAGTTACGCAGTCATTCACACTCTGGGGCGTCGTTAGTAGGTCTCCCTCAAGGGTGTCGTTAGGGGCGGTCTTAATAGTAAGGGGTTGTTTAGTACTCTGGGTAGTTCTGTCTCCCAATGGGGGGCCACCTTGACGCGGTGGCGGGCTTGAGGTATGATCGGTGGTCTAGCCGTTTTGAGGGTTAGTTCTATTGACCTCGTGGACCAAGTGCTTCCCCCTTCTTCACTGGTCAGAGTGGGGCCTGCCAGTGTTTTCGCACCCCCCCCTGCCCTGTTTTTCTGTTGACGGCCTGGCTTGTTTTGAGATGTGTTGGTTATGCTTTGGCTTTGTTGGAGGGAGATTGTGGGTGGATCCTGCTTTCTCCCGTAGAACTGGGGTCACGTCAGTGGCCCCTTTACGCCAAGCTGGTGGGCTAGGTGCTGTGCCGAACTCGATAGATGGAGGCACCCTCATGGCACTTATCTTCTCCAGTGTATATTCTGGCTGGATCCCCAGGACTGTCCTATCTTGAGGTCCCCTAATTGGGGATAAAAAACACCATCTGAGGAAGAGCACTTTATTGACAACGTTTCGCAGATAGCTTCATCAGGTCACTCTTTGTTGCTCCATGGTGGGTATGGGACCAGCTAGTGTGAATTTTACAGCCCCGTTCCTATGACGACTCTGGCAATCACATGGTTTCCTCTTTGGACTCTCTCCCTTCTCTTATGGCGACACTGGAGCATTTTGAGGCCCCCAGTAATCAGTTGCCCCCATCCAGTGGGCCACGTCGCCGTCCCACTAGAGCTTTTGAGCATGCTGAGGCTCCCGCACCTTATGTAATATATGTTGTTGTTCGTGGCCCTAAGGGGGTAGACGTTCATCGGATGGATATCTTTAAGACTCACAGAGACCTCGTCAAGGCTTGTGGAACAGCCCGCAATGCCACTTCACAGGCAGACTGTAGTCTGCTCGAGGTGTCTGACCATAAGCAGAGTGAAAGTATTCTTGCATTGTTCTCCCTTTCCAGCCAGTCAGTTACCTGTTCAGCACACGCTACATTAAACTATTATCATGGTGTTATTTGTACTAAGGAACTGCTAGCGTATGATGAGATGAGACTTACTGAGGAGCTGTCCAACCAGCATGCCCTGAAGGTCGAACGTATCAGTAAGAAGGTCGAGGGTGAGTTGATCTCCACCCCGACTCTCATCATTGCCTTTAATTTGCTGACTCTACCTGGTTTCCTTCATGCTGCCTTGTACAAATTTAAAGTTAAGCCATATGTGCCGATGTCAAGGCTTTGCTTTCATTGCCAGTACTTGAGGCATATTGGCCATTCATGCAGAAGCCTGGCTCAGGACCTACCAGCGGTGTGTGTGTGTGTGTCCTGTGGCAATCAGGAACATGAGGGTAACGAATGTCCGGGTCCACTGTGCTGCACAAATTGTGGTGTTGACCATGCTGCTTCCTCGAGGTCGTGTGATCATTTCAAAATGGAGAAAGACATTTTATATCTCAGAGCTACAGACAAGCTGAGTTTCAAGGATGCAAAAGCCTGTGTTCTCTCGATGTATGTTCGCCCTGGTGTTTCCTATGCTTCCATAATTTCAAAGTCAAAGTCAGTTCCTTCTATGCGCCGATGTGGGGATCCAGCTCCTCGTCCTGACCATTCTAGTCATCCTTCATCTGTTACTAGCCGTCCTTCTCCTCCCCCTTGTAAGAGCCTGGTGACCCCAGCACCTGTGCAATGTGCATCTCCACCAGGTGCGGCTCCTGTAGTGGCTGCCCGCTCATCAGTAGGTGTTCAGTCTAACAAGCAGAATTCCTCTAGAAAGAATGCACCCTTGAGTACTGAAATAGAGATGGAGGTTGGGCTTGCCAACCTCAAACGTGTGAGGAGTGACAAGGCCTCGGAGGAGATTTGTCCCTCTAAGGTTCCTCCTTTAGTTATGCTCAGGGGTTCGGAAGGGGGCCCCTCACTTGGTGGCCCGAGTCAATAAAACATTGGAGACGGTGGGTGCGCCTGGTGGCCCTTCGGAGATTCCTGTCCCTGTCCTTTTCTACAGGTGTGATGGGGACTGAGGCTTCGGATTCTACTGATTCTCGGTCAACTGATTCCTCTGGCCCGGCCTCCGGCAGCTAGATTTCAGCTAAGGAGTGACCAGGTGGCGCTGACATGCCCACTGGTCCCCTGCAGATGGCTGCGGAAAGGACAGGTGGGTCCGTGAGGAAGGTCTATGTGTCCCGGGCCTGTAATGGAGCTAAGGCTGAAGTGTCTCCAAGCAAGGGTTATTACAGACGTAGCAATACTAAAAGTCTGTTTTGCTCTCGGTTGGTAAGAAAGAGCGCTAATTCTGGGAAGAAAGGCTTCAAAACCCTACCTAACGAGGCTGCAAAATAGCGCTTATGTTCTTCCCTTCTCATTAAAGTGAAGAGACCTTAAGGAAAGCTAAAGATTACTTTCATATGAATGGCTTATTGTTAAACACACAAAAAACCCAGTGTTTGTTTGTTGGATCCAGGGCATTATTACCACGGATCCCTGGTGACGCTCGCATAAAGGTTGATGACAGCTACATAGTTCCAAGTAAATCTGTTAAAAAAAATAGGAGTATACTTTGACAACTACATGCAATTTGAAACACACATTGGAGAGATGAGTAAAAAGACACTTGGCACAATAATATACATTAACCACATAAAAAATAGCCTCAATCAGAAAACAAGAATAATTGTCATACAATCACTTGTACTCGGTGTAATGAACTATGGCATAACAATCTGGGGCACAGCCAATGCAACCCAACTACATCGTGTACAAAAGCTCCAAAATGTTGCTGCAAAAGTTGCATTGGGTGGTGCTCCCAAACGTGACCATGTAACGCCTTTTCTAAAAGAGCTTGAGGCTTAAGGTAAATCAAAAGTACATGTATGAATTAACATTAACTGTTTTTAACATTGTAAGAAAGAAGTTACCAAATTGGTTGTTCATACTGAAAACGGTTAATGATTTGTGTGACGTAAACACAAGACAGCAAAGCAACTTGTATATTCCCAAATTCAACACAGAGGTAGGATATAGGTCTCTATTAGTTGCTGGACGTAAACTCTGGGGAATGCTCTATCTTTTCAAGTTAGAGCCTCTAATTCTATGTTTTCTTTTAAAAAACTACTGAAATTCCATGTTTTAAATAGTCAGTTTAATCAGTAAGTCAATGTATCTGTTACTTGATTTTTACTCAATTAACCTTTGACAACATTATATGTGTATAACTATTTTTGTTTTTTATCATGACACTATTGTATATAAGCAATTTTTGTATTTTTAAGTTGTAAAGAATAACCATTGTTTATATTGAAATAATTTCTGATTCTGATTTTCCTGTTATATTAATAGTATAATAATATAAATTTCAAATTGCCTCCATCAGTGACAGTTTGTCTTCAGTGGAACTGTAGAGGTGTCATGGTAAACTGGGAGAAACTACAATTACTTCTCTCAGATCTAACCCCACTTTGTGTCTGTCTCCAGTAAATAAAGGTGTGGGGTAGGCAGTTTCCTCAGCCAGGGGGTATGCCCTGTTTCACTCCCCTCCTCCTCCCGCTGGTGGTCGTAGTGGTGGGTGTGCAATTTTATGCTGATATGATATCCCCTTTACTCCCTTTGCAGTACAGTCTCCCTTTCTGGTTGTAGTGGTACAGATACACCTTGAGCAGTGTTTTACCATCTGTTGTCTGTAAATTCCACCTTCAATTCCTGTAGCACAAGCTGATCTGGAGGACCTTATCAATCAACTTCCAACTCCTTTCATCCTCCTTGGTGACTTTAATGGCTGCTATCCTGTATGGGGCGATAAACTTTCTACTCCTCGGAGTGAACTTCTTGCCTCCTTGTTTGTGGATCTCGATTTGGTTGTCCTAAACAATGAGAATCCGACGCATTTTCATGTTCAGACAGGCACATTCTCTATGACTGACCTCCTTATTACCTCCCCTGACTGTGCCCCGATTTTTTTTATGGAGGTTGTGAGCGATCTGCATGGTAACGACCACTATCCTGTGTTGGTCCAGTCGAATCGCTTTATTCCTGCACCTTGTCTGCCACGCTGGTGTCTGGATAGAGCTGATTGGTCTCTCTTTGAGCAATTGTGTGTCTTTGACTGCACAGCTGCAGAATTTCCAACTACTGTATTGACGATGCCGAACGTTGTTTTACCGATACTTTGTTCCTAGTGGGGGTTAATTCTATTCAGCAGACTTCTGGCGTTAATTCACGGAAGCTTGTGCCATGATGGAATGCTGACTGCTCGCTAGCATACGGGAATTACAAAGCAGCTCCCCATTGGTACCATATTAATCATGATGTTGTTTTTCTTAAGGTATAATTTCGCAAAGCACGTGATCGCTATTGGTGCGTCATGAAGAATGCTCACCGTACCTCGTGGAGGCACAATATTTCCACTGTTAATTCCTCTACTCCATTGCCTATGATGTGGAAGAAGGTGCGTAAGATCTCGGGAAAGTTTTCTCCCCCCTTCCCACCAGTAATGCAGGTTCAAGGAAATATCCTGTCTGTTCCTGACGAAGTTGCCTCTGCCCTTGCAAACCAGTTTTGTGACGTCTCAAAAAAGGATCCTTCTAAGCCATGTGTGAATGTCCATACGTACCAAGAGTCTGGGCCTTGATTTTCGTTCTCGAGGCGAGGAGTCTTATAATTTTTACTTCAGCCTCCGTGAGCTACTTGCAGCACTCTCACAGTGTGGTGACACTGCTCCTGGGTCTGACAACATCCTGTTTCCTATGTTCCACTATATACCAAATGACTCTTTGGTGTTTTTATTAGCCCTTTTTAATAGGGTTTGGAGAAAGGGTTCTCTGCCTACAAGTTGGAAACTAGGTATTTCCAAGCCAGGTAAAAATTGGTTCTAATTTTTTTAATTACCGCCCAATCTCTTTGACATCGTGCGTGTGCAAATTGTTTGAAAAATGGTCAATGTCAGACTTGTGTGTTTTTTGGAGAGAGGTGGCTTTCTCTCTGCATTGCGAAGTGGCTTCCGCAAACTACAGTGTACTACAGACAACCTTATCAGACTCGAATCCTCGATATGTAAAACTTTTGCCTCTAGGCAACATCTGGTGGCTGTGTTCTTTGATCTGGAGAAGGCTTATGACACAGCTTGGCGCCGTGGCATCCTTCAACAACTTCATGCCTAAGGTTTACGTGGGCGCCTGCCAGTGTTGCTTAGGGACTTCTTGTCTGATCGTATGTTTAGGATCCGTGTGGGCTCTACCCTCTTTGTATTATTGTGCCAGGAGGAAGGTGTCCCACAGGGGAATGTCCTAAGTGTTTCTTTATTTGCAGTAGCCATCAATGGCATTCTCGATTATCTGCCTGCTGGGGTGTCCTCGTCCCTTTATGTGGATGACTTGACTATTTGGTTTTCTGGGTCCCGCACGTCTGCAGTTGAGAGATGCATGCAACTTGCCTTGGACAGACTTTTTGCTTGGGCTGATGCAAAGGGCTTTTGTTTTTCACCATCTAAGACCGTTGCTATGCATTTTTTTAGAGTAAGGGGGGTGTATCCAGACCCTAATTTACTACTTTGTGGCAGGAGGCTCAGTTGTGTGTCAGAGACAACATTTTTGGGCCTAATATTTGGCTGCCATTTGACTTGGATACCACACTTGACTTCTTTGAAGGTGTCGTGTATTAAGGGTTTGAATCTGTTAAGAGTTCTGTCACATTTCTCTTGGGGTGCTGACCACAGCATGCTGCTCCATTTGTTTAGTGTTTTTGTAACCTCCAAACTGTCATATGGCTGCGAGGTCTACTCCTCTGCCATGGAATCACGACTTAAGAGTCTGAATGCTATCCATCATGCTGGTCTTTGTCTTGTGACAGGGGCTTTTCGTTCCTCTCCAATTTTCAGCTTGTTGGTGGAGGCTGGTGTGCCTCCCTTAGATACTGTATACTGCGCCAGTCTGCTGTTGTGCGGTGCTGGCTTAGGATACTTCGCCTTCCATACTCTCTTGTGTGTGTCTGTGTGACACAACAGTCTTATTTTTCATATTATAGTCACCACCCTCGCATGCATGCCTCGTCTGTTTGGCTATAGGGTTCGGGAAATCTGGAGGAGTTTGATTTATCGGCAGTTCCTGTCAGTCCTGTAAAGGCCCCGTGGGTTGCCCCCTAAGTGTTGCCTGAGGTGCCTTTTTGCAGGTCACTCCTCTATCTCTTTTACAATTATTTTTGGAACATTCTTCTAGTCACGGTAGATCTGTGCCGGTGTATACTGATGACTCTAAATCAGCCACTGGCGTTGGCTTTGGAGTTGTGTTCCCCAGTTTTAGTTAACGGTGGTAGTCTTACTTTGGCTGCCTCTGTTTTTTTTCAGAGTTGTAAAACAAATTCTATGTGAATGAGGGAGACAAAAGGCAGAACTACCTGTAGCGAGTGCCTTCCCCAGAGTTGAATGAGTGACAGGGTCAAAATCATGGGACTTTCGAGCCAAAATGCCTGGACACACGGATTTTGAAGCAATTTAAGTCATAGGAGGAGGGAAAGACAGATTCTGGGAGAGACTTCCAGAGTTCAGCTGTTGCATAGAAGAAAGACTGAGAGTAACGCTTCACTCTTGGGTTGGAGAGTTGCACAGAGTAGGGGTGGGATTGTGTTGCAACACAGGTACCACGTTCTATGTAGAGGAGGTCTTATAAACTGTGAGAACTCTGAGGAACACTGATTATTGTAGTAGCGATAGAATAGCGAGAGAGAGATGCAACATTGCGGCGAAGAGAGAGAGATTGCAGAGAGTTGGTGAGTGGACGGGAGTTAATGATACGAAAGTCTTTCCTTTCTACTTTGTCTAGGAGTGCGATGTGAGAGGATCCTCCCACCACATGTGAACCATACTCAATACAAGGATGCACTGTGCCCCTGTACAGAACAAGTAGCTGCGCAGGGGTTAAGAACCTCTTGAGGCGGTTGAGCACACCTAGCTTCTGGGAGGCTGCCATAGCGAAACTGGTAATATGGTCTTTCCAAGTGAGAGCAGAAGAAAAAGAGACACCGAGAACATTGAGGGAAGACGAAGGGTTGATTTTTGTATTGTTGAAGAATAATGGATAGTCATCTGGAGGTTCCTGACGGGTAGTAAGATGGATAAATTGAGTTTTGGAAGCATTAAATGTAACAAGGTTTTCTCTACCCCAATTGGAAATAGTAGCTAGATCAGAAGATAAGCATTTTATGGCTTCATTACGTTTACTTTTGAGGGACTGCTGGCTGGGGCATTCTGGAAAACTAATTGAGTGGTGTAAAGTAGAGTCGTCTGCATATGAATGGATGGGACTAGATGTACAGTTGAGAAGATCATTTATGAAAATTAGAAAGATAATATGAGATAGGACAGAACCCTGAGGAACACCGGAGTTGATAGGATGAGGAATTGAGCGATGGCCATCCACAACCGCAGCTATGGAACGGCCGGAAAGGAAATTAGAGACAAAGGCACAGATGGAGGGACTGAAACCGAAGGAGGGCAGTTTGGAAATTAAAAATTTGTGCCAGACTCTATCGAAGGCCTTCGATATGTCTAGTGCAACAGAAAAAGTCTCACAGAAGTCCCGAAAGTTGGATGACCAAGAGTTAGTAAGATATAAAAGAAGATCACCAGTAGAGCGATCCTTAAGGAAGCCATACTGGCAATCTGAGAGCAGATTATGAGAAGAGAAATGCTTAAGAAATTTGGAAGCAAGAATAGTTTCAAAAACTTTAGAGATACAAGAGATGAGAGCAGTTGGACGATAGTTGGAGGGTTGAGAGCAGTCACCCTTCTTTGAGACAGGTTGAATGAGAGTGCTTGGCAAGTCGAATAACAGATTTGGCTTGATTCCGGGCAGAAACATAGGAAGAATGAGATTCTTGAGTTTTACGGCGTTGGTACCGTTTGAATGCTTCCTCCTTGTTGTGGAGAGCAGTAAAACAATCGTGAGTAAACCAATTTTGTTTTGCATTAGACTGAAAGAAAGAAAATGGAATGTATGCTTCCATGCCCGAGAGGATTACCTCGGTAATGCGTTCAGCACACTCCGAGGGTCCACAGCCACGGAAGCAGAAGTCATTCAATGGGAAATCAAAGAAGTACTGCCGGAGAGCCTCCCAGTTGGCATTGCCAAAGTGTAATAAGCGCCGCCGGCTGGAAGGATCGGGTGGCCGTACTGAAAAGATAGGACAGGTGACGAAGATAAGTTTATGGTCGGAGGAGCCCAAAGGAGAGAAAAGATTGACAGTATAAGAAGAAGTGTTAGAAGTCAGAAATAAGTCAAGAATGTTGGGCCGATCTCCGAAGTGATCCGGGATACGGGTGGGTTGCTGGACCAGCTGCTCTAGGTCATTTATGATAGAAAAGACGTAGGCTTCTTCACCAGGTTGGTCAGTAGTGTGAGAGGAGAGCCATTGGCTGTGGTGAACGTTGAAATCCTATGATGGAGATTTCAGAAAAGGGAGAGATGGATAGAATGTGTTCCACTTTAGAGTTTAGATAGCCAAAGAATTTGGGAAAGTCGGTAGAGTTAGGGGAAAGATAGGCAGCACAGAAATATTTCGTATGAGAATGACAGGATAGTTTGAGCCATAAAGTTGAGAATTCAGAGGAGTCGAAATCGGGAACACGAGAGCAAGTGAGTTTGTTGTGCACGTATGCACAACATTTGCCTTTGGCTTTGAAACTAGGATAGAGAAAGTAGGAGGATAAAGAGAAGGAGCTGCTGGCAGTTGTCTCAGATACCTGGGTTTCGGTGAGGAAAAGAAGATAAGGTTTGTAGGAGGAGAGATGGTGTTTGACTGAGTGAAAATTAAAGGAAAGTCTGCAAATATTGCAAAAGTTGATAGTAAGAGTGACAGGCCGTGGTCCAGAGCATTTAAAGGGGTCGTCAGGGGAAGGTCGGGCAGGTGTGTGGGCATTTATGGTCCCCCCCCCCACCCCCCCTTTCCTTGGGGACTCCGAGGCTGGGCCTGTGTTCATCATCTTTGAATACTTTTTTTTGTGGAAGGAGGAAGTGTGGTGTGCATGTTAAGTGTAGTGAAGTAGATAGGAGAAGGAGGTGTTTGTGAGAGCAGGGTGGACTACTCTCAGTGTAAGTGAGGCACAAAGGGGATCAGTAAGAGAGGCCGAGCAAATGAAACAGGAGTTCCAGCGACTCCTTATAAAATGCCTACAGCCTCTACTGGGTATAGCCCTTTTCGAGTGGTGCCTTCAATCTACTCTCATTCCCCCTATTAGTCGCCTTGTACGACACGACACGCAGTAGGATGCGTGGGGCATAATTTTTGTTTTCCTCCACCATAAGATGGAGTCCCCCTTACCCACTGGGGGGGTATCATTTTAGTTCTGAAGTTGGTGTTTGCCCACCATGACAGTCAATTTACTATTTTTAGCATCTCCCAAGGGTCTCTCATGGCCTTGGAATCTTTTAATTCTACTCTTCCTATTGTTTTACCAATTTAAGAATGGCTTTTCCTCATTTATAGTAGAGGGAAGAGGGTGGTTCCCGCACATGTTGGTGTCAGTGGTAATGAGAGGTTGGATGCATTGGCAAAGGCTGCATTTTTTTAGGCCTGCACACTCGCAATACCCTCTGCCTGCTTCTGATCTTCACACGCCATGCTCGTTGGCAGGCACGATGGGATTGTGTTACTGTCAACAAGCTCAGCAAAGTTACTAAATTAGTCTCACCAAGAGTTCGCCCTACCATGCCTCGCAAGTTGGAGACTATTCTGGCTCGCCTTTGCATGGGACATACCTGGCTTATGCATGAGTTCCTAATGTGCGGAGGCGTACAGCCATTCTGTGATGACTGTCTCGTTCCCCTTACTGTCAAGCACTTGCTGGTTGAGTGTCCCAGTTTGGGCGACTTACTTCAGAGATTGCTGTTGCGGCACCAGCAGGTAGGTGGTATGTACTATCTATCTTCGGTGCTTGGGGGAGAGCCTGGTACCTCTGGAGAAGATGTGTTTATATTTTTTAGAGAGACTGGCCTCTTTCACTTTTTATGTTGCATTATTTTAACATAGCTGTTGCCTAATAATCATGTAGGTTGGATTTTAGTTTTGTTCTTTATGTATTTTAGGTATACGGGCTATATGACCTAGTTGTCGCGGTACCTTGATTTCTGGTAATCAATCGATTTCCCAATGGGTTGTCAGCTCATTGAAATAGGAGTCTGGGGCGCCAATGGTGTGGCTCTGGATAAAGGCTTGTAGCTCCTGCAGTTCTGGGCAGTTGGCAATAGGGGGCAGATGCAACAGTGGTTATTGATGGCTCAAGGGCAGTCAAGAACATTCAGTGATTAACAAATTATCTTTTACATGAGTGCCTCATTTGGAGCTACTATCCACTGGTATACCAGCTGGCTTTGGTACTGCCGAAGGAGGGGAAGGTTGGGACTGCTGGGTAAGGAGCGAAGCTGGGTATCTCGCGGCGAGTGTGTGCTAAGGGGGGTTTGTTGATTGATTGCAGGCCTTTTGCCTTTGGCGAGCCCACCAGTGTTGTGGGTCCTTATCTGTAGATAGTTTTGCGTGTTTCTTTTGTCCGGAAGAGGTCGGTCATGATCCCGTCCTTCCTCTTTGCATCTCCTGCTGTGGTATGAGGACTGCTGTTAAGTAGCGTTGCATTGGGGGGGGGGGGGGGGGGGGAATAGTAAGTTGGGGAATTTAGAGAGATTCTAGGAATCTAGAGTAAGAAGATAAGTAGGAAAATATTTTAAGTGTAGTTAAAGATAAAACGTTAGTGGGCTGTCCACTATTGCTACTGTTACATTTTACACTTCTATTTTGTATGCAACCCGCATCTCATGATTTTATATTTTATATTTTGTTCATTACATGTTATATTAGCAGCAAGACGGCCAGGGCTATATCGGTTGAACTGTTCTCTTGATGGCAGCATATCAATAACATCAGTTAGTAGTAAAACACACTCCATTATCATCAGCAGATCTCGTACCTTGGATCCTCCCCATCCTTATCTACAAGTTTCTGGGGAGCAAATTGAGAATGTGGATACTCTGCGTTTGTTAGGAGTTACTGTTGATCCCAAACTTACTTTTGAAAAGCATATTCGTTCTTTCTCCTCTTCCATTTCCCAAAAAATTGGTCTGCTTCACAAGGTTTACAAAACATTTGCTTGTGACGCCACAGTTATCAAGTCTTTTTATGCTTTTATTTTGCCACATTTCGAGTACTGCTCACCTGTCTGGTTGTCAGCAGCTGACTGCCATCTCAAGTTGCTTGACAGGTCGCTAAATTCCATCAGTTTTATTCTACCTCATTTGTCTCTTGATCTGTGTCATCGACGTAAAGTTGGTGCCCTTAGTCTTTTATTTAAAGTTTTTAACAACCCTCAGCATCCCTTACATGGGGTTCTGCCTGGGCCCTATGTCCGGGCTCGTGCAACTAGATTCACAAGCAATCTTAATGATCTTGCCATGAGCCGTGTTAATTTTTCTACTACAAAGTTTTCACGGTGTTTTGTGCCGGCCATGGTTGACTTGTGGAATAAGTTGCCAAATGAGCTAGTCAATTCAGCTAATATCTCCATTTTTAAGTCTAGAGTTAATGCTTTTTTGCAGCATTAATTCTAATTTTAAACTTATTTTATTATATTTTATTGTATTATATTAATTTTATACTTGATATCCTCCACTGCATAATATGTTATCTGTGTTTAATATGTGTATATGTACAGTACAGTATACAGTATATGTTTTTATTTTTTCCTAAGTTGCCGTAGTCTCTCTCCAGTGTCTCCGGGTGTTTTGTGTGGATTGATCTTGATGGTGTTTCTGCACCCTGGTTGGAGACTTCGGCATCTCATATAATAATAATAATAATAATCATATATTTTAATAGCGCTTGCTGTCTGTTTGCATCTAATTCACCAATACAAACCTCTCTCTGTATGTATTCTGAATTCTGGTGAATCCCCTGTCTGGGGTCCTCCAGAATGGGCCCCAGGCAAGAGTTCCATCAGTTGGGCACTCCCTTTCAAGCTATGTATTTTTAATAAAGATTAAAGACAGTTCGCAGCTCCAGCAGTGCACCAAATGGGGAGTTTCACCACTGACTGCAATAATATGTGGTGCTGTGGTATACAAAGAGGCACTGAGAGATTACCCGCGAGGTCGGTGCTACTTCGCGGGATTCAATACTGGCACTCATAACGGTTAGTTCATGGGAATATAGGTGGTGGAGGGGGGTGCTCTACCACCACCACCCACCTGCAGAGCCCCTGGTTGTGTCATGTTTGGTTGTCATGTTCAGTGTCGTCATCTGGTTTTAATATTGTTACTATTAACCATAAGTTGTGTCTATATTCTGGCAAGAGTTCCATCAGTTGATCACTATATTTCAAGCTATGTATCGTGGACAGATATTGAGAGCAGTTCACGACCCCAGCAGTGCACCAGCTGGGGAGCATCGTCGCTGACTGCATTAATAAGTGGTACTGTGGTATTTTTGCAAAGAGGCACTGAGGGATTCCCCGCAAGGTCGGTGCTACTTCGCGGGGTTCAATACTGGCACTCATAAAGGTTAGGTCATGGGAATACAGGTGGTGGAGGGGGGTGCTCTACCACCGCCACCTACCTGCAGAGCCCCTGGATATGTCACATTTGGTTGTCATGTTCGGTAAGGTAATCAACTAGGTGTAGAGTGGCTCAGGCTGAAGTTCTCCATCTCTAGGCAAGGCTGAAGGAAACCATCCGTGCGTATTTGGTGATCGATTTTCTATTAACCTGGCATAGTTGGGATCTTCAATGAGGCGTAATTTTTCCCAGGCACCACTACTTCTCTTGAGCAGCTTGATGTTCATTGGGTCTAGTTTCGCCAGGTGATACAGTTGCTCTGTGGTTCTTTCATTGGAATAATACTGATCGTAATAATACAACACCAAAGTACAAGTACCGGTATACCGGTATACAAGTACCAGCCGTCCGGCTGGCTCAGTTGATAGCGTGCCTGATTCCCATCTTGAAGGTCTCGTGTTCAATCCCCGCTCAGATTGAAAAGTTTTTCTGGGATATAGCCGGCAGTTACCATCTCCCCATGAGCAAGGGGGATGGGTAATGGTATCTGGTAGACTAAAGAAAGCCAAGCGCTTGTGAATCCTCGAAGGAGGAGATACGGGCGCTATATAAGTAACCAGAAGATTATTATTATTATTCTTACGTTGAAGATATGAAAAAAAAAGGAATTGCATGTATACAGTACATATACAGTACAGTACATGTAAATCCGTCTTTCTATCCAGTTTCTATTTATAATGTTCAATCTCTATTATTTGCTAATAGGGGTGAACCAGAAATCCGAATCCGCGGATATCCGCATTTTTTACATCCGCATCTGCATCCATGGATGCGTATATTATGAGGATATATTGGGTAACTCATGTCATAACTATTTATAACTATTATTAACAGTATAACCGTGAAGGAAACGCAAAACATTGGATACTGTGATAGTACCACACAGTAATAACATATATTAAACAAATATGATCAAAATGTAAACATTCGGATTTCTCGCAGAACGTATGGCACTGAAAACTTGCGTTGCGTACTGTCCTACATTAATATGTTATTTACAGCTCTAACTAATTGTCATGGGCTCTAATTTCTGTATGCTAACTAGTAATAGGCAAGTAAATTATAAAATCGTGTTGGTGTCTTGCCTCTGTCCCCGTGCTGAATGGCGGCTGAACAGGATTGCAGGTGCTTATGCTAGCAATCCTAGCTGGTTGTTCCTATTGCTTTCTAGATGTCGGAATTAGTTAGGGAAATCTCGGCTGTACATTTTCCTCTCCTCGCATCTTAGAAACATTTTCATTACTTTAAAAAGTTGCCTATAATGGAAACATTATTTAAATGTCATCATGGAGAATCAAAACTGAAGCCAGGTATAGGATCAATCTAACTCCTAATTTCATACATATCAGAATTAGTATAACTCCCCACTGATGTTAGGTGCCGATGTTCTTTCGTATGAGGGTATTGAATAGAAATATATATTCAATACGAAAGCAGTGTAACAAAATGATAAAAGTAGTTAAGTAAAACTGTTATTACATTGCTAATACAGTGGAAATTCACTATCCTCTCTGAATTATTGTAATATACATTATTGTTCTCCTCATATACTTTTCTCGTTAACTTAAATTATATACTGTTTATATCCACATGGTATTAAGCATTTACTACTACTCTTGTTTACTCATCTTTGTTTTAAGTGCTTTAATAATGCACAAATGAGTTGTACATTTGCCTACAATGTGCAAGATTGAAAAAACAAAAATAATATATATATATATATATACTGTATATATATATATTATTATACTGTGTATATATATATATATATATATATATATATATATACAGTATATATATATACTGTATATACAGTATATATACAGTATACATATATATATATATATATATATACTGTATATATATATATATATATATATATATATATATATATATATATATATATATATATATATATATATATTTATTTATACAGTATATATACAGTATATACATATATATATATATAAAAGTTGAATTGATACAAAGCAATTTTAAGAGATAATATGTGATGGAAATATGAAGCTAAAACACACACATGCAAACAAAACATAAACACAAATGCGCGTATACTGTACATTCATAAACACACACACACTATCTTTCACACACAGAGGGGTCATTAATGGGCTTTGGTGGAGAGAGAGAGAGAAAGAGAGAGAGAGAGAGAGAGAGAGAGAGAGAGAGAGAGAGAGAAAGAAAGAGAGTGAACTAATTGGGGATAGGAAAACGTCGTCTGCTGCTCTTTCACTTACACCCAATATAGTAATAGTAATCAGTTTCCATTCAGTGAGTCGAAATATACTGTATAAATCGAAGTTATCAAAATATCACTCATTTCTATATTCATTGATGTTACAGACATATTACTCTCAAATTCTATTCAGTACATTGCCCAATATCTATCTAGCTATCTATTGCCTGACGCCGTGATCCCCGAAGGGGCGGCCACGAACGAATCGTCCCCATTCACCTCTGTCCCGTTAGTCGACGTCCCTCCTCCCAACCAGCACTGCCTTCATCCACATACTTCCTCACTCCATCCTTCCACCTCTCCTGCGGTCTACCTCTCCCTTTCTGTCCTTCCACCTCGCTCTCGTACACCCTCTTAGTCATTCCGCCGAACCATCTCAAGTTGTTTCTTTTCACACTTTCCAGCACATCTACCTCCACACCACACCTCCTTCTTACTTCCTCATTCGTCTGTCTATCCCTCCATGTAACTCCGCACGCACTTCTTAAGTAACTCATTTCCACCGCTCTCACTCTTGGTCTGAGTCTCTCAACCAACGTCCATGCTTCGCTTCCGTAAGTCAGTGTCGGGATTACCACACTGTCATGCAAGGACTTCTTCACTTCCATACTGACCACCCTATTTCTTGTTACTGCTTTCAGCGTTCCTACAACCCTCTTCCCCTGTTGTACCCTCTCCCGCACTTCTTCATCCATAGTCCCAACTTTACTCAACATACTGCCCAGATACTTAAAAGAGTTGACGATCTCCATAGCCTGACCGTTCAACTTCACCTCACACTCTGTGACTTCACCCCTTTCGAAGATCATAACCTTGCTCTTCCCTGCATTTACCTTCAAATTCCGTTTTTCACACACTGTTCCAAACTCATTTACCAGACCCTGCAATTCCCATTCATTATCGCTCATCAGAACTGTATCATCCGCAAACAGCAGTATAGGCAGCTTCCACTCATTTCCCTCCATTTTCAGCGATACACCAGCATCCACTGCTTTTCCTAGTATTTCTTTCATGACTCCATCCATATATACAGTAAACAATCACGGGGACATCACACACCCCTGTCTCAACCCAACATTCAGGTCAAAGAACTCGCTCTGCTCATTCTCCACACGTACTGCCACCTTTGCTCCCTCATACATGCTCTTCACTGCTTTCAGCAACTTGCCATCTACTCCGTATATTCTAAGTACTTTCCACATACCTTCTCTATCCACTATGTCATAGGCCTTCTCCAAGTCCATAAAGGCAACATACACCTTTTGTTGCTTCTCCAGATATTTCTCCACAACACAATTTAGGGTAAAAATCTAATCTACACATCCTCTTCCCTTCCTAAAACCTCCCTGCTTGTCGCCTATCCATTTCTCACTTCTCACTTTCACTCTCTCAATCACTACCCTACTGTACACCTTACCTACTACGCTTAGAAGACATATTCCTCGGTAGTTACCACACAATCCTCTTTGCCCTTTGCTCTTATATAGGGGAACTATTATGCCAGTCTTCCAGTCATCGGGTGCACTCCCCTTCTCCCATGCTAGTTTGCACAATTTCCATACCCATTCGATCACTATCTCACTACCATACTTCAACATTTCCCCACACACTCCATCTGTTACTGGTGCTTTCCCCAACTTCACTCTTTGCATGGCTTCCCACACTTCTGACCTCCTGATCCCCACCTCCTCCTCCACTACTTCTCTTCTTCTCCCTCCCATACCATATCCAACTATGTTTGCTGGCTCTTCATTCCTTACATTTAGCAACTCGTTGAAGTACTCCCTCCATCTTTTGACTCTCTCTTGCTTCTCGACTAGCATTCTCCCATTCTAATCTTTCACACCCTTACTGTTTCCCTTGCTACCTTCCCTAACTTTCGTGACTTCTTTCCGGAACAATTTCTTACACTCCCTCCATTTTACACTCAGATTCCTTCCAAATTCCTCATCTACTCTTCTCTTACTTTCTTTCACTACTCTCTTCACCACTCTCTTTCTCTCCATGTACCTCACTCATTTCTGGCTCTCCAAATCTTCATTCACTCTACTACTCAACCACTCTCCATACGCTTTCTTCTTGTCTTCCACAGCTATTTTTACCTCCTCTGTCCACCATGCTGTACCTTTCACTCCCCTCCCTCTTCTCCTCACTCCACACACCTCCTCACATGCTGCACAGATCTCTTCCTTAAACACCTTGCTCATCTCCTCCACTTCCTCCATATCTTCCAGGTCGAACTCTTCTAGTCGTCTTTCTACTGCTCTCCTGGTCTCTTCCCTGATTTCCTCCTCCTGTAGCCTCTCCACCCTCCCCACCATTCCACCTTCCTCTCGCCTCCCTCCAGCTCTCCTCACCCACTTCTTTTGTATCCTTAATTTAGCTACTACTACATAATGATCCGACAGACCCCCTGCAATATCCCTATACACCCTAGCATCCAGCACAGATTTCTTCATTCGTTCATCCACACATATATAACCAATCATTGACTTTCGTTCAACCACTGTCTTATCTTTATCCTTCATTGTCCACACCACTTTCCATATGTACCTGTGTATCATTCTGTGTCAGAAGAAGGTGTTGGCTATCCACAGCCTCCTCCCCACACATACTTCCACAAGTGCACTACCATTCCCATTCACCTCTGATGGTACCCCCCACCCTCCCACCACTCCATCAACTTTCCTGTCACCCACCTTACCATTCACATCCCCAATCAGAAATATTCTTTCATTCTTGTCAAACTTATCCAGGCACGCCTCCACATTCACCCAGAACTGCTCTTTCTCTCTTACAAGTTTATCCTCTGTCGGAGCATACACACACACAATCACCCACGTTTGTATTCCTACTTTCATTCTCACCCATACAATCCTTGAACCCACTGACCCATATTCTCTTACACGCTCCTTCCATTTGTTACTTACAAACAAACACACACCTTCTCTCGCTGCTCCCTCACTCACTCCAGCACACACACCCACTCCACACTCGCACTCTCTCACATCTGTACCCTTCCATTTGGTCTCCGTCATTCCACATACATCCAGCCTGGCATTCACTAACACTTCCATGACCTCTCTCTTTTGTGCCATCATTCATGCCACTCACGTTCCATGTACCTATTCTCAGAATGTCCGTAAGCTTGTCCATAGTCGGTCGGGGTTCGTCAACACAGGGTCCGTCCGCATCCGAGGCTGATTGTTCGTTTGTCGTTGCTACGTATCTTTCACGGGTGGGGGTCGCAAGCCCACCGACCCAACCTCTTTAGTCGCCTCTTACGACACGCAGAAGGCACGTGGAGCATATTCTAATCCCTTACCCCCAGGGTAAGGGAATATTTAATATTTAAATCGAAGTCATCAAAATATCACTCATTTCTAAATTAATTAATAATACAGACATATTACTCTTAAATTCTATTCAGTACATATTTTTAGATCCTTGCCAAATGTCTCTGTAGGCCTAATATATTATGTTTTATTCATCACATATACTTTGTATATTGGGCAATGTACTGAATAGAATTTAAGAGTAATATGTCTGTAACATTAATTAATATAGAAATGAGTGATATTTTGATGACTTCGATTTCAATATTTCGACTCCCTGGATGGAAACTGATTACTATTGGTGTTACGCTGGCCAGCTTGCCAGAATGCACTCGTAACTCGCTAGCGCTCGCCAGGGCAGTGATATGGGCTACAATAATCGTAGAACGATGTTCTTTCTTTCATAGAGTTCATGTTGTCACAGACAGATCAGTGGTGGTCTTTATTCTTGTCTGTGACACTTGGAAGTATTTTATATCATTGCTAGAATATAAGATGCATTGTGTGAAGTTAAGGAGAGAGAGAGCGGAGGAGGCAGCGCGGTGTTATTATGTGCGTGTGTATATACGTTTGCCTCCCTCGCTCGCGCGGGCTTTCCCAGGCCCTTGATTGGCTGGCGCGCTTGGCGCGTCCTAAGGGCGCCTGCATTTCGTGACGTAGTGGTCTGTGATTGGGTGCCACTGTCCTAGTGTTGGTGCTGGTGGCTCTCGCCGCGTTTCTCCTGCAGAGCTTGGCACAGCGTGCTTGGTCCTACATGTCCTTTGCAATCTGTCCCCCATATAACCCCCTGTGCTACTTTCTTTCTCTCTGAACTTCTTCGTTTTCATACTTCTCTCTTTATTCAATTACTTATCCCTTCTGGTTCTGCATACGACTTCCATAGTCGGCCAGTCGTATTACCAGCACCAGCTCTCACATTTATGTTTGCACTAGTTTTAGGGATTATTAGAGTCATAGTCATATGGTAGCCTAGTGTTGGGGTGCTTCTAATTATTGAGCTGTTCTTTCCCATTATTTAATGCTAGACAGTGGAAGGTATCTTTGGTCGTTGTCTGAGTTATGTATGTGGCAAGTCAGAGCCTGTACAACATCGACGAAGCTAGCTAGCCTGTAACCCTTGTGCATATTTTCCTTTGCGAGTGTAGCAGTATACAGGTGAAGGGCTTTTGCCTATACTTACCTGTATGCTTGCTACCTCATTTTGTTGACCTTTGTGGAGCGCCAGGGCAAGAGCAGATACTAGAGATCTGGACTTACCAAGAGAGCCTCCAAGTCACTTAACGTAACATAAGGGAAATCTGTTCAAGGGGAGACAGTAGGCTACGAGCATGCTTGCGCTCTGCCTAGTTTCCTAGAATCTTTTATGCCACTGCTAGACTTTATTAGTGAGAAAGACAGCATTGTGTTTATTAACTTTCATTGTGTATGCTTTAGGAATTATTCACGCCTTATTTTAGCCTAGGTTGATGCATAGTGCACAACCCAGTTTGGCTGTTACGTTGGCTAAGGAAGTACTGTTTCTGAGTGGTTATTATTAGTGCTGTCACAGAGTTGTTGCACTCCCTTGTTATATATATATGTATCCTACTTATTGGTGTATTTAAGATACACGCTTTGGTGTCCTGCCCCTGCATTATTTCTGTTCTGTATTAACGAGCATCTTAGAGCATCAGACCTTTTCAGAAGATTCCTTATCTAATTGCTGTAGGACTAGACTTCCAGTGTTTTCATAGAGCATTGAAGAGTTTAGTGTTGAGTACTGACTCACACTAAAGTTAACTTAAGCATTTATTCCTTTATTAAATCTTATATTGTTTATTCAAGCATTGTTATTACTTAAGAGCATTTTCGTAACGTAAGTACTCCTGTTGTGAGTTGGCTTTGCCGTCACCGGAAAGCCTTTGTAGAAGTGCACTAAAACCCAGTTAATTGATACCCCGTTATCCAGTAGATTAACTCTGGAGGGTTTTAAGTGTTTTTGTTCATCGGCGTAATAGTTCGAGGGTTTGGAATTAGCGTACCGTTGTAATAGATATAATAAATGGCCGTTGTTGCAGATATAGCCTATCATCTAGTCTATCATTAACCCAGGAACTGCGGGGAGACTCTTAAGAGTTCCCCGGGCGGACTGCGGGGAGACTCTTAAGAGTCAGAGAAAAAAAAAATCAACTTTTGACATCGACATTTTTATTTTGTTTTTTATTTTTATTTTTATTTTTTATTTTTATTTTTGGCCCCTGGGCCATGCAAAATCTCAGTCCTCTACCTCCCCTCCTTCCCCACTTTCCTCCTCTCCTTCAGTTATCACCTATTTTCACTGTTATTCCCTTATTCTGAGGTATATTTTCGTGCTAACATTAGAAATCCGGGGTGTGGTCATCACTGATAGCAAGCGAATGCAAGAGAGAGAGAGAGAGAGTATCGATCGACTGTGTCTCAGTGGCCTTGGGGGAAATTGGCGGGAAAGCAGCTTGCCTCACCCATACATTATACAACTCGCGGGCTATATCTCCGATTTTGACCATCCAAACGCTGTTTTCACTCGTTTTATTGTTGTTTCAGGTTAATACCTTTATAATCAACCCATAATAGGCGCATATGGATAAGTATTAATGCTATTAATGGTACAATGAATATTTTAGTGACGGAAACACCTCAGCACAGGGGGACGTTTCCAATTACCCCCATGCGCACTTGTTAGGTTAAGTGCCCTTGTTTATTTCGTAGTGCCGGTCGTAACATTGGGTAAAAGTGAAAGAGCAGCAGACGACGTTTTCCTGTCCCCCCTTGAAAGCGAGAGAAAATTACAGAAGAAGCAGGAGAGAGCGCGTGTATGGTCAGGTCAGGACGTGTAACGTCAAAGGATCTTTGCGTTGACCGACCTTAGTATCTGTAGACTGTGTCTGTAGACTGTGGTCCGGTGAACGGATATATTAATCCCGACAGTGTGGGTTTGCTTGGCCGGGGCTGTGTGAAGGGCCCTTTAGCTGAAGTGAGCTCCGTGAGAGCACAGACCCGCAGGTATCCACGTGCATGCGCAGAAAATACGATAATAAGATACCGAAATTATCTAATCATCCATTGTATTGGCTATCAGAAATATATATTTATGACTAGATATATTTATATGGTTTAAACTTATTAGATTCTAACTACTTAGAACCTGAATGACTGACTTAAATTACATAAGGGCAATCATGTAACAATTGGCGCCAGATTCAAAACAGTTAATTCTATGATGTCGAGATATTCACCTACTATAGTCTCGACACTCAGTGAATGAAGGTCATGTTGTTCGGACGGACGACACTGATTTTGGTTTCCCTCATCGCCGTATGATGGTCGTTACCAATTACGTAGCATAATCTTCGCTTCCATTTTGCTACAATGAAGCATATTGTTACTAAAATAATATTGATTTGGTAAGAAGCGCCTCAACAACTTGCATCTCTAATTAATATTTGGGGTTTATTCCAATTTAGCAGTTTATTGTTCCTCGATTTGTCCATTTAGAATATTCTTATTTAATGTAATTCGGAATAAGGTGCTGATTTCATATAAAGAAGCTTACTGATGAAAACAACATATTTACATTGCCCAACATCCACTAAATATTTGTATTTAACTTTGTAGGTATTAAGTATTTATATTGATCAATGGTAGGAAATAGTAAGTAGAAAACTAACTATTTTTAATAAGCTGCTTTGCCCACCAGGTCACGTGCACAACCAAACCAACCAGGCCAGCTGATCAAACACCAAACTCTCTCCACACTCATTAAACCAACTCGTCACATCTTCAACCTACTAGCAAATTACTCCTTCGACCAACGAGTCACCCAACCATTTAACTCGTCACTCCCTCAACCAACTTATCACCCTCCAGCCAACTAGTCGCCCCCTCCTCCATATACTGACACAAAAATGGGGACCTTCATGGGCCACGTCGTTCCCGGCTCCTTCTTCACCTTGTTCGGTGTTTGGTGGGTGTTCTGCATCTTCAAACGCTACCACCTGTGCCGGAGAGCGGAGGGGTCAGTAGAGGTGGGGGGAGGACGAGGGACATCGTTATATAGAAACACTTGCACCTTCGCCTGCCCATGTTTCTCTCGCTGGCCGATGGAGGGGCTCTTCAAGATCACTATGGTTATTATTGGCATCACCGGTCAGTCCATCCACTATCTCAGCCGATAGCTTGGGGGTTGTTATCATACTTTGTTTATTAATTACGTTTTTGTTTGTTCTTGACATTTTCGAGCAATGTATTTTAGTTTGTCCCCTAGGCTAACAAAAATGCCTTGTCAGACTTCCTTCAAACTATAAAAATGCCCACCCAGATCCTCTTCAAGCCAAATTTGCACTTTTTCGTTAGAATAATGTCCCGGCCTAAGGCCGTTTTCGTTGAAGTTACAGGCTCGCTATCGCTCGGCCAGAACAAAAAATAGACGCCTGAATGGTAAGAATCATTTGAAAATTTCCAAACTAAGGGAGTGAAACAGGGGAGATCCAAAAAGACCCCTTCGGACCAAATAGGTTTAATGCATGGTAGTTATATATAGATTCAATGTAGACAAATGTAAGGTATTAAGGATTGAAAATCGTAATTTAGAGCAAAATACAAACTAGACAATGTAGAATTGGATAACTCAGAGTGTGAGAGGATCTGGGGGTCCTCGTTAGTAATGATCTGAAACCCAGAAAACAATGTGTAAGAGTTAGGAACAGGGCAAATAGAGTTCTAGGATTCATATCTAGGAGTGTTAGCAATAGGACTGCTGAAGTTTTCTTAAAGCTATGCTCAGCACTAGTAAGACCCCATTTAAACTATGCTGTCCAATTTTGGTGCCCTTATTACAGAATGGACATTGACCCTTTAGAGGCAGTCCAAAGAAGAATGACGGAAATTATACATAATATTAGAAACTTATCGTATGAGGAGAGGTTGAAAGCCTTAGGCTTGCGCTCACTAGAAAGACGAAGATGTAGGGGAGACATGATAGAGGTATTTTAATGGATAAAAGGTATAAATAAGGGCGATATAGATGAGATATTAAAGCTAAAGAATGGCGACTTAACACGCTCAAATGGTTTCAAGTTAGATAAGTTTAGATTTAGGAAAGATACAGGAAAACACTGGTTTGGGAATAGAGTTGTTAATATGTGGAATGGAGTGCTCAGAACAATGATTAGCTCAGGAACATTTGAAAGCTTTAAGCGTAAGTTGGATTCCCATATGGATGATATGGGCTGGGTGTGAATGGGAGCTGCCTCATGTGGGCCGATTGGCCTTATGCAGTTTCCCGCGATCTTATGTTCTTATATATATATATCACTGATTATGTCTTGCATTTGTGCAGGAGAGCTTGTGACGGCCTTTAAAGACGGCAAGTTCGCCCACCTTGGGAACGCTCAGCACATGACCATGTTCTTCTTCTTTGGTCTGAACGGTGTGGTGGACGTACTGACCCACCACCGTGCCCCTTTACCTCCGTCACTAGACTACATCAGCGCCTGCCTCGCCTTCTGCATGGAGGGGGTGCTCTTCCTCTACCACCTGCACGGACGCACACCTATGGATGTCCAGGTACGTACTACTGTGTGCCTTCATAGTTTGCCTAAGTAAAAGGGCTAATATTTCTTTAACACCTATAACACCTATAATTAACACCTATAATATCTTATGCTTTTTGTTTAATTTAATAAATAGCAAAGTTGGGGTAATAATGAAGTAGAAGTGCCGTTTTTCGCATTTGGAGAACATAACTGTAGCTCAAACTTTGTGTTCTGTCCTCACGGAAAAGGAAGGTTTCTGAGGGATGGGCTTCAGGGGGCAGTGCATGTAGTTGTCTTTGAGTGACTGGATGCATCGCTGGGTGATTTCAGCATGGATATGCTTCTGGAGGCTTAATAGAGGTGGGCAAGGGGTGAGTGAAGACAATATTTATGTATGATAGTAGTTTCTTTGTTATGTCCGAATGTTGTATGGGCTAGTGACTTGAGGGTGTTTAGTCTTGGTGTGAGTTTATTTTTATGCTTGTAATATGATGTTTAAATGACATTGATGTATTGTTTGTTACACCAAGGATTTTGAGTGTGTGTGTGTGCTATGGGGATGTTGTTTAAGTTGAGGTGAGGGATATAACTGCGTTCTACTGTCCAGTTTGTGAGAATGGTCGTTGTAGATTTGTCTGGGGTTAGTTTGAGTCTGTTTGTGGTGAACCAGTTGCATAGTTGGTTGAGGTACGGTTGGAGGAGTTGTGCTGCTATGTTTGTGTCTCGATGCGTACATGTAAGTGCTATGTCATCTGTGTAAGAGAGTGCATGTATCTAGGGTGTGTGGGGTATGGGTTGTTGTTGTTGTTGTTCCCCAAGCTGCCTGACCGAACAGCCCCAAGGCCCTGAGCAAGGCCAAGGCCATAACCGGGTGCCCCCACAGAACTCTCCCTGCCGACCACAACAAAGCCTGGGTGACCGAAGCCACTCCATGGCGGGGAGCTGAGGAGGGTGCGGAAACGTCCGGTAAACCAAAGCCCCACCCAGGGCCCTGTGCCCCTCAGCAATTATGAAGAGAAAGTTGAGGGCAAAGGAAAAATGTGACGCTTTGGCTTCCAATCTTGGTAGATTGGGAGGTCAATCCACGGAAGAGACGCCGTCACTTGAGATCTAGAAAATATATAAGTAAAAGGAACAGTCAGAGTAAGCTATGGGTATGGCAGAGATCGCTCAGTTCTCACTCTGATAGACCAGCCCATGACCATGGGGTATGGGTAGGTCGTGTATGTATAGGTTGAAGAGTGTTGGTGACAAGACACATCCCTTAGAGACTCTGCTTGTGAAATTTCTTATATTCTATTATTGACCAGCAAATCTTACATGAACATATCTGCCTGCTAGATAGTTGGCCAGCCATCTTTTTGTGTTATTGTGCGAGCTTGTGTTGAGACTTTTGATAGTAAGGTTGTGGTCGGCAACGGCATCAAAAGCTATACTAATGTCAACTGTAAGGAAAGGTGTTCTGTTTGGTGGCCTAGCTGAATTAATGCTGTCAAAAACTTGTTTGTGTGACATCTGTAGGAAGGATGTTTGTATAGATGGTTGACCCATGAAAAATGATTGGCTAATCGTTAGTTGAGCGGTGTGGCATCCGAGTTTGATGTATCTGTTACGGTCTTTTTGAAAAAGTGGCCTTTTTGCGAAATGACCGGGAGCTTTGCAAAATGACCAAAAACCTAGCCTTTTTGTAAAATGACACTTAACCCTTAATTAGCGGCGAGCAACATAAGTCAAGTTAAATAAAGCTGGACTATGTGGCGGCGCTCGACATAGGTCGTGTGGCAATTTCTGCACGTAATGTTGCTGAGAGAGAGAGACAAGTGGTGGCAGGAGAGTAGCGAGCGTATGACTGCTCCAGACCACCGCGGCGAACCTACTGACACGAATCCCACCTCCTCCCTCCCTCTCTCACTCGCTATATACGGAATTGTATGGGGAAAGTGCCTAATTACATGCTTTTTGCACTCGCGTTGCACGGTTATTGCAAGAAAACTAGCCATCATAAAAGGATCGTTATGGTGTCATTCGAAAGCTCTGTTTATGCCCTTTCAGGGATAGATACTTGTTTTACGTTCTGGGTCTTATTTAGGCATGAAAATGATCACGTAAACAGCCCTATTTTGGCTAAAAACACCCCGCTGGGCGGTACATATAAATAAACCGCATAGGCCGCTCATAAGGTGTTAATGTCTGGCCCATTTGCAAATGTCCAGCATATTGGCCTTTTTGTAAAATTACCTGTGCATTTTTGCAAAATGACACCAAACGTCTGGCCAATTTACAAAAAAAATGCATATTGCCCTGTTGTAAAGTTCTAAATCACTGTAAACATAATTATATATTTGTAAAAATTGGGTAGGCCTAATCGAAACAATATTCGTTTTTTAACATTTTAGGTTAGGTTAGGTTAGGTTAGGTTAGACGTTTGGTGTCATTTTGCAAAAGGGTACAGGTAATTTTACAAAAAGGCCAATATGCTGGACATTTTGCAAATGGGCCAGACATTAAGTGTCATTTTACAAAAAGGATAGGTTTTTGGTCATTTTGCGAAGCTCCCGGTCATTTCGCAAAAAGGCTACTTTTTCAAAAAGGCCGTAACATATCTAGTAAGATTGCCTGGTTGATGGTCTAGTTATTTCTAGTATTAAGGTACTATTAAGCACATGGACTAATTTATATGAAAATATATGAAATAATTCTATAAAATCAAATTAAACAAAATTGTAAAAGTTAAGTTGAGCCAATGTTCTAGTATGTTCTAGTATCTATAGTGCCGAGGGAAATTTAAACATTATTTACCCTTGTGAATGTGAGCCTGTTTTGCCTACTTTGTGCTACGTTAGCACTTACTATTATTCATAGACTTAGCCTATGTGTTCCTGCTTAGTCTTCAATTGTTTATAGATGATGGTGGATAATGTATGTTAATTATACCAGCTGGCAACTGACTGCAGCTCAATTGGAGACAGGATTTCAGACAGTCGTCAATCTGTGGGTGTGTGTATATAGTGGAATGGACTGTTTGGATATTGTCGGGAATAGTATATGATTACCCCGACAATTTGGAGTCCAATTGGTTTATTAGAAGTTAGCGCAATTGTAAAGTAATTATGATTGTAGCTAATATCTTATTTACTGTAGTAGATTAATAATTGTAAGTTAATTATTAGCTTGAATTCATAAATTTGTAAATCAGCTCGGGATGTATAATGAAACGAGCTCATAGGTTCGAAATATTATCTGAACCGGCAGCCATTTGTAAGCTCACAGCTGAGCTCAGGGCCTGACCCTCAGTCTCACAAAACCAGCCATTAGAACAACACCTCCCTCCGGCATTGACTCCACCTAGAGATCACCGACTGCTCCCTCTATTTACAGTATATAAATCTTCAGTACTACATCACCAGTCCTCAATAAGCTAAGTTCATTATGTATTGCTATTGTATTATGTGAACATTCCTACATGTCATTCGTGTGAAGTAAGCTGTGTGAGAGGACAGGAATTCTACCCATAGAAATCATCATATTTCATATTGGTAATTATATTATTTAAATTATTGTGTGGATTGTTTCATGTACCAGTGATTGAATAATTTAACCTATATATATATATATATATATATATATATATATATATATATATATATATATATATCCTATATCTATCTATCTATCTATCTATATGCTCAGGCCCAATCCCCATTTTGGGGGTAGCCGACTCAAGACAGAGCAAGAACAGGGAAAACATAGCCTATATATATATATATATATATATATATATTCCCCACAGATATGCTCCCAACTTGATTGCTTTAATTACTTGCTTGTGTTAATGTAACATAGATTCCACCCCAGGCTCGGAGAGACTATGGGAGTTAATAAAGTAAATTATGTTTAATTGCAAGCAGGCCCTTGTATTTTGTCTTTTTATGCACATATATTTATTGCCCTTAACATTTGTATACCTGGTGATGGGCCTTTGCTGGCCAGCTGTTGTACTTAGCAGTTATTTAACTTGTCTTGATTAACTTAATTTATGTATTGCACTTAACTTTGTTTTTGCTGGACTCAACACAGCCCATTCGCGACTGTGGCTTTATGGATCAGTTACTTCTTCCTATCTTTCCAGTAACTGCCATTTGATATAATTAATATACTTAAGTGATTGCATTAATCAATAATTGATAAGGGTCCAGTTTGCACGAGTGTTCTTTCCGAAGCAAAAGGCGGAGGGCTTCATTAGCCATCAGTTATATAGGAGGATTGTTTTGCATTAGCCACTCTTTCATTCTGGACGGGTTGGCTTTCTTATAATAGTTGTTCAGTGCCTGCTCTTAATTATAACTTTAACTCTGGTACTTTTGTCACTGTGTGAGGGACGGCTTTTTGCACTGACTCTACTATGAGAAACCTGTTGAGTGTACGCTGCTTATCGTATTGGTGGTTGATTACTTGGCCACTGAAATTATCTCAGTAAGGTAACGTAAAAGCAGAACAGGTTGTATCCCTGGCCTCAGCTTGGGAAGTATCCGGCCCAGTTATCGACGGATACGGTGCTGGGCTTTTGCTTGAGTGTAAGTTCATATTATTTAAGTTCCACTACACACTCCTAGTTCTGGTGTTGTAAGGCAGACCTACTTTTGATGATTCTTTATACACTTATAGTCCTCAGAGAGCCTGTATTCGTGTGTTATGTGCTCTGTTCAGTTGCCAGTTGGGGGATGGTCTGTGTGGAGACTATAGAGGTGTTGGCTATTTATGTGTATTAAGTTCACGAATTAGAAGTCTCACCAGCTATTTGTAAAAGATATCTTTGGCTTAGGTCAACTTTAGGACCAGTCATCATATCATTCACTGGGAGATTGCTGCTCCAGGTTGAGGTTATCTTGAATATTAGAGCTAGGGAGGTTTATACCCCCTAACATTTAGATCAAAGGGAATTATGAACCCCCTATTGTTTAAATATATATATATATATATATATATATATATATATATATATATATATATATATATATATACAGTATAGCTGACAGGGCTAAGATTCGAACCAGCCCTGTCAGCTATATTTGTCATCCAATAAACATATATATATATATACATATTGTTATACCTGGTTTTTACTGGGGTTGATTGGATAAAGGTAGGTTCTTTCTCGACTGGAGAAAGTAAAGTTAGACTACACATGTACAAAAGTCGTATAAGATAAAATTAATACAGCGTACACACATGAGTTTTCTTATTGATAATCACTTGATACAAAGATAACAATACACTCAAAATAATTAATACACTGGTTACATGGAAAAATTACACAATAATATAACACCAAGCACGAACGAGGATCCACGACGAAATTAGAGAATCCACTAGCATTTCTATTCTGACACTGGTTAGGGTCTTGAAGTAACACTAATTTCGTTGATCTAGTTGTTCGTTGCTAAGTCCTTTCTTCTGCCTTCGTCGGGCCGCTTTGGTGGTCCTGCCGTGTGGTCAATGGAATAGGATTTACAGATGGTCAATTTGGTTTGGGGGCTTTAATAGTAGCTCCTTATGTCATGACACAGGGGGCGTACTATCAGATTAACGCGAGCATGAGTGAGGACATGTCCCGCACTATGGTTGCTCGACTATTCTGACCGTTATAATAGTCGGTGATGAAGTTCTGTTTCGGTAGTCTTGAATGTGGGGTCTTTAATTAACAGTCGCTCAAGTCATGACAGTGTAACTATTCATCAGGCAAACGTGGGGAAAAAGTGTGACCATGACCGAACTATCTTGCCCAACTACCTTTACCTTATGCTGAGAGAGGATTGGGTTCTAGTCATGAGGTGATGGGCTGGTCTACCAGAGTGAGAACTGAGCGATCTCTGCCATACCCATAGCTTACTCTGACTGTTCCTTTTACTTAAATATTTTCTAGATCTCAAGTGACGGCGTCTATTCTGTGGATTGACCTCCCAATCTACCAAGATTGGAAGCCGAAGCGTCACATTTTTCCTTTGCTCCTCAACTTTCTCTTCATAATTGCTGAGGGGCACAGGGCCCTGGGTGGGTCTTTGGTTTCCCGGGCGTTTCCGCACCCTCCTCAGCTCCCCGCCATGGAGTGGCTTCAGTCACCCAGGCTTTATTGTGGTCGGCAGGGAGGGTTCTGTGGGGGCGCTCGGTTATGGCCTTGGCCTTGCTCGGGGCCTTGGGGCTGTTCGGCCAGGCAGCTTGGGGAACAACAACAACAACTACCTTTGACCTTCATAAGAGTGTTCAAAGAACCCTGATGATTAGATTTTTAGCCCTTTCTACAAGCATATGTCCTCAACCATGGCTTTGGTACATATGATGTAAGGACTTTAACCTGTTAAGCGCAAGCTATTAATAGTGCACACCCTAACGCCAAGCGACGATATTAGGCTTCATTCCCGCCTAAAATCGTAATTTTACGATAAATATCGTTATTATTTATTCATATGCGCCTATTTTACGTTTAACATGAAAATATTAACATGTAACAGCAACAAAACAAGTGGGAATAGTATATGAAGGGTGAAAAAGACAAATTATTGCCGACCCTCCAGTCATGAAGTGTAAGGCGAACGAGACGTATACCCTCTCTCTCCGAGGCCTGGAGGCAGACTGAGGCCTCTCTCACTTTCTCTCTCTCCCTACGCACTCTATATGCGCAGGAGAACACCTTGGAGCCGGGTTGGAAAGATTGGCGCGAAAAATAAACCGATAAACAAGGGAATAAGAGGAAAAATAGGTGATTGAAGGGGGGGGGGGGGGAAAGGGGGGAAGGAGGGGATTTTGACATATGTGGAGGAGTGATAAGGGGTATGGAGGGGAATTATCTCACTTAATCACATATTCCTTTGTTTTAATTGCTACTGGGGAATTTTAAAAGGCTGTTTTTAGGCCTTCCGGATCTTAAGAGGTTCGTTGCCTTTCACCACCAAAACCTCTTAAGAGTCTTCTCGTCGTTCTCGGGTTAAGTGACGGTGTCTCACAAAGCCCTGACTATTTTTGTTCTTCTATGTGAGTGAGGGAGGCAAAAGGCAGAACTGCCTATAGCGAGTGCCTCCCCCATAGTTGAAAGAGTGACAGGGCCAAAATCAAGGGACGTTTGAGCCAAAATGCCTGGACACACGGAGTTTGAAGCAATTTAAGTCATAGGAAGAGGGAAAGACTGATTCTGGGAGAGAGTTCCAGAGCTCAGCTGTTGAATAGAAGAGTAACGTTTCACTCTTGGGTTGGAGAGTTGCACGGAGTAGGGGTGGAATTGTGTTGCAAGATAGGTACCACGTGCCCTACGTAAAGGAGGTGGTATACACCGGGAAAGCTCTGAGGAACACTGATTATTATAGTAGCGATAGAATAGCGAGAGAGATGCAACATTGCGGCGAAGAGAGAGAGATTGCAGAGAGTTGGTGAGTGGACGAGAGTTAATGATACGAACGGCCTTCCTTTCAATTTTGTCTAGGAGTGCGGTGTGAGAAGAACCTCCCCACACATGTGAATAATACTCAATACAAGGACGCACTATGCCCCTGTACAGAGCAAGAAGCTCTGCAGGGGTAAAGAACCCCCTAAGGCGGTTGAGAACACCCAGCTTCTGGGAGGCTGCCTTAGCAAGACTGGTAATATGGTGCAGCGGTCTTGCCATGGCAAAGACTTTTCCAAGAGTGCTGAATTGATACTAAGAGTGTTTTAGGGACATGTCCTTATTTCCACTTTTAATGTAAAAACTACAAGCCTAGAACAGATCCTAATGTATCTCGAACACTATGGTGTGAGAGACAGTAGTTCTTCAATAGGGAAAAGAACTCAGACAATCTGATCTACAGCTATGGCATGTACACTCAGTGGAAAGAGAGGGTAATTCTTGGACTCCAGCCTTGCATGCAAGTTTACTCGAGCCCTTAGAATTGCTGGCTTTACCCTGGGCAAGTTGGGATGGTCATGACTTGTGCTGCAATGTCCCAGGTACGGTGATTGAGGGTCAGAAGGTCACAGGTACGGGGGGTCGGATTTAGGGGGTTTCAGGTAGACCCCTCAGAGGTTTCCGCCATCATGTGGGAGGAGCTGCGCGGAAGAGCGGCGCATTTGGAGAGGAGATATCCGGGGCCTTTTATGTTTGGCGAAGTGTTCCTGTTCTGCCTTCCTTTTTCGGGGCCCGGAATTAGTGATGGTGATGCGTATGTTTCTCCCGGGCGTGGGCTGCAGAGTGGACGTGATGGCGGCGACTCGAGCATATTGGTTAATGTGTTGATTTTTAGTTGGGGTGGTGGGGAGGCGGCCATGTTGTTGGTACTCCTCTTTCCTTCTTACGTTCTTGGGGTTGGTCCTGTCTTCTTTCTTTCCCGGGAATTGTTCTGGTTCTCCTCCTTCTTTCTGTCATTCCTTGTTTTGGTCCTATCTTCTTTCTTTCTCCGTAAGTTGTTCTGGTTCTTATTTTCTTCTTTCTTCTTATTTGTTGTTGGTTTATCCTCTGTTGTGGTTTCCCTTTTCTTTGCTGTTTTCTTTTTCTGGCCCTTACTTCCCCGACTCGGTAACTTGTTTATTTTTAACTCTGTTACGTTATATATATATATATTGTTTCGGACGGAGAGTGAGCATAAGTGATCCAGGTTCAGAAAAAGACTACTAGGCTGGCAATTGAATACAACCTATACACAAAATACTAGTTATGGTACGTTACAACGAATAGGGATAAGTCGACTGAATTTTCCCTCAAGCAAGTGAGAGCAAAACATCCTTGTCAAACTGCCTGGGAAGGCTGGACTTTCGTATGTTACCCAAAGCAAGGACATGGTACAAGAAACACCCAGGGGTATACTCTGAAGAGGATAACTCAAAGGTAAATCCTAACACTAAGGGTATTACATCCTAACCTAGAAATTATGGTACACACTAGGGCCAGAGTCCACTAATATCCCCAGGCTGCTCAAGGCAAACTAAAGTCAACGAAAGGGAAAATCGGAAGAGTACTACTTTAAGTGCAAGCCTCTGGCAGCAACCAGATGCGCAGCCCCTAATCCCAAAGAAATATCTGTCCGCGGTGTGAAACCCAATAAATTAATCCTAAAACAAATTAAATGGTATATATAATGATAGCAAAATTGTGTTTTGTTATGCCACGTTTTCAAGAAACGTGAGACAATCTGATTGCGATTTCCAACTTAGGAATCAGCGTTTATCATCAACTTAGGTACCTGTCCACTGGGTGAGGACTGGCCTTAATTCTCTTTATCAACACAATAGTAATAAGCAATGGACACAAAACACATAGGTAAAGGATATACAGGTTTTATTCCTTAACTGCTAGGGTACAATCTCAATATGTCTCCGGAGAAATGAGCATAGTAATCATATACAAATAATAATAATGTTACTAATGAACATTTAACCCCTATATGTCGGCGCGAAACATAAGTCGAGTATAATAAATCTGGACTATCTGGCGGCGCGCGACATAGGTCGTGTGGCAATTTCAGCACGTAATGTTGCTGAGAGAGAGAGACAAGTGGTGGCAGGAGAGTAGCGAGCGTATGACTGCTCCAGACCACCGCGGCGAACCTACTGACATGAATCCCACCTCCTCCCTCCCTCTCTCACTCGCTACATACTGAATTGTATGGGGAAAGTACTGAATTACATGCTTTTTGCACTCGTGTTGCGCGGTTGTTGCAAGAAAACTAGCCGTCATAAAAGGATCGTTATGGTGTCATTGGAAAGCTCTGTTTATGCCCTTTCAGGGATAGATACTTGTTTTACGCTCTGGGTCTTATTTAGGCATGAAAATGATCACGTAAACAGCCCTATTTTGGCTAAAAACACCCCGCTGGGCGGTACATATAAATAGACCGCTAGCCCGCTAATAAGGTGTTAAATAATAGCACACAGAGATGATAAGTCTCAAATCACAAGAAATAAAGTCCTGAGGGATATCTGCAAAGTTCTCAAATATGGCTCAAATACAAGTAAATAATAGTTACTGCGATATTGGAAACGTAGTACTGATACGTATGGAAAATAGGACAATAGTTAACCTCAAAACGAACAATAAGTTAATGCAACTTGAATAAGTTTTTAAACTGTAATAACTCAATGAGTAATAAATATGAAAACTGAATTCATAGAAGTACGATAATTATATTGGTCAACTATACATGAGTGAGGAAGCAATTAGCTCTGCGACGAAACTTTCACTATTGGATCTGTACTCAAATGATACGTAGCGCATAAACTTAGGTCTGACAAAGTGTTCGAGATTTATTTATTAGTGGCCCCTTCATCATTGACGATGTGCCTTAACGTTGGTAATGGCCAATCTTTGAACTCAAGCTTGCCTTTCAAACTTTCCGCCCGGGAGAGATCAAAATACGATTGCCACACATCGTGAGCGATACGCTCTTAAAAAACCACTCACAGACTCGTCCTATATGATGTGGGTACCACTACTAGAAAAAACTAGTAAAAAATAATGAAATAAAAAATTAAACTTTGATCTTTGCGTAACGCTTCTCATGCGTCTGCTTTTTGTGTTCAAAAAGCTTCGCTTCGCTTCGCTTCACTCATCGAAGCACTATCTCGCTCTTAATTCTCCCGGGCCCGCGTGGAAAGGATGTGTGTTCTGGCGCTCCTGTCCTGCCTTGTTCGTCACCTCCCCTCGTTTATGGTGAGTCTTTGCTCATCTGTACATGTTATGTGCTGAGGACAGGTAGCTTATCGACTTGTGTAGGTTGTGAAGTTTTAAATGCGGGCCCTGGAGACTGTTTTTCAGGGTCTATATTAAACGTGTTAGCCGGAGTCCTCGTTGTGATAAGGCGAGGCTCCCACGTGTTATTTTATTATCCTAAGCTCATTATTAGTTCACTGTGTAGTCATGAGGCTTCTTTTAGGGTGAACTGGGGTCTGTTGTTCGGTCCACTTTGGGAGTTCAACAAGTATGCCTCGTGGGCTAGTGCTTTTGGATTGTCTCACTTAGCTGAGGGGTCTGGCACGGAGCCTTACTGCTCTTCATCCTACTCTTCGTGATTCTACGTGTTGGTGAGGTCTTCAGTGGTTCGCAGGTTTGTGCTACAGTGACTAATTCATTGCCATCTGCCCCTGTCTAGTTGGCCTCATGTAGGTTTTTATATAATATGGTAAGGGTGTGTTATTATTGATGTATTGATTACTATTCATGTATAACCATGCCATGTATGTTTTACGTTGTTCATGCCACATAATGGAGGGTTGGCCCTTCTGGCGAGATTTATAAAGTAAGACTTAATAACAACGTGCCTCTGGTTGTTTTGCGTGGTTTTTCCGCCGGGAAACATTTAAGAGTTATGTTAAAATTCAAAACATCCGCCGTCTGGTACAGGATTGTCATGGATTTTTGTCTGTTTTGTTCATGGCGTATAGTTTGATTCTGGCTGAGCCGGCATGTAACTAATATCGTGTTATGGAGGTCCGGCTATGCCTTCTCCTTTATCACAAATTAATTTCCGCCGCATATAACTTAACAGATAAAAACGTTCATTGCTTGGTACATTCGGACGTTTTATCCTGGGGGTGCATCGTGGGGAGCCACGTCCGCCGGGATCTTCACGTCTGAGCCGAGAAACGAACTCACCCATTCTGATCTTGTAGCTTTCAGTTAAACTGTTTTGCTTTAATTTTTAGGCGACTGGTCCGCCGGGGGTTAGAATTAATATCCATAATGGCACTGGTCGCCGGGGTTAGTTCTGGCATCACAAGACGGGATGAGGTCAGTGTTGGTCATTTGGGTAAGAAGTTATATAATTTAAGTAGAACATGGGACTACTACCTACTCACTTACATATTTGGGGAATATACTTAACGTAAGGGGAACTAAGATTGTATGGTGCAATTCAATTCTTGTTTTCTCTTTTAACGTGCAGATTTATTGCTATTGTTAGCTTTGCCAACCTAGCGTGTCCTTATGAGCATTGATTCTTGACATTTTCTCACACCAGGTTCGTGTCGGGGACACCTAGGAGGATTCTGCAATCTCCCTGGCGGGAGGAGGTTATCATGGATAAGTGCACTTTCTCTTTTTGCAAGGCTTTGGGTTGTAACCATTTAGCAGTTATCAGACACACCCTTTGTTTACAGTGTGTTCCTTGTCTTGACCGTTCACGTGGCCGTTGGCTGTCCCAAGCGTGCCCTCATTGTTCAGCCTTATGCAATGCCTATTTGACCCATGCTGATACCCAATGTAAAACTATTTTACTGCACATTATGTCGGAATTTGTAACTTACTGTAAGACGGTCGCCCATAAATCCCTACAGCTGGATGACCAGATTTTAGACGATTTATTAAAAGGGGCTTTAGTTACCAAACCCCCTGGGGGTTCTCATGATAATTCCTCCCGCAAGCATAAGCGACCAAGGACCACTGATCCGCCGGAAGTCACAGCTTCGTCTCGCCGGCGAGACAGGTCCCGCTCTCCTCTACCGACTCTCAAGTCGCCATCTGATGACCAGACGACTAAGAGACGCCGCACTGATTTTGACGCCGCACTTGATGCCAGCGATGACAAATCCTGGAAGAGCAAGTCTAAGACGTCCTCCAAGTCGAAGAAGGCAGCTAAGCCGCCATCCACGCCGGTTAAGTCTTCGACACACAAAGAGACGCCAAGAGACACATCTAGCCATGTCTCAGGCCATACTCACCGGTTCACAATTCCCCACAACCCACAGCCAGCACCAAAGGTCTTGCCAGTTTGGGAATTGAAAGGAGTAGCAGCGTGTGTTCTAGCCGGCGGAGCGATGAGAGCTCCTCTGACCAGCAGCCATCAAGACATGACCCACTCTTGTATGACATTCCGGATCTGAGCCTGAAAGACGTCTCTGAGACCGATGTTCTTGACTCTTATACAGAAACACACGTCACCGCTGCCCGGGTCGGCGAGTGCTGAGCCGGCCCCCCCGACCCGGTCACCGGGTCCTAACCTATACCAACAAGGAGTATACGACGAGGAGCTAGCGTCTGGCCAACGCCCAGCCTGTCGCCAATCTTTAGCGCAGGAGTCAGAGATGTCACGTTCTGTGTCCCAGTCTGACCAAGAAAGTGGGGTTTTGGTGGCAAAGGAACAATTGCAAGAGCTTTTTGACTTTATGAGACAGATAAAGGACGAGCGTCAGGTAGTGGTGCCAGTATCTGTAGCCCCGGCGGTGCGACCTCTCGGGCAAGTACCAGTGCAACCTCAAGTTAAAGTAACTTTACCTCTCCCTACTGTCACTACTCAGGCTCCCACTTTGGGTGCCACAGCTCTGTTACCGTCCAATTTGAAACTGCTTTCAGATTTACTATCCCCCCCCCCCCCACTTGACAAGTCTATTCCTGGTAAGAAGGACCCTATGCCACTCTTATACGGACAGGATACATCTTGGTCAGTTGTTAAGCCACTACACCCTGAGGTCGCACAACCCTCGGTTACAGGGGAGTTACCTGTGCCGGAACATTGGGTTATCGAGGCTAAAAAGTTGCGGGCCAAGAACCAGGTGGGTGAGGTGCTTGATGTTGTCGTCAGGGCCATTCCCACATTTTATAATCCTGATTATTTTGTGCATATGCAATCCCCTGCCTTGCCTCCCGCATCCGCCGGAAAACCTTTTTCCGACTGGACTAAGTCAGATGGGTTCAATGATCTTAAGCTTTTACAGGGTTTGACCCCTAAATTAAATGCTATACCCTTCAGGGACTCTCATGGGTCATCCTTAGTTCATCTTCAGGGTGGGGAATCTGGGCCGTGGGTTGCATGGGCGCAAGAGGCCCAGCTGTTTGCCAGCACCATTACAAGTTAGAGCAGTCATCAGCTACCGTCGGAAGACAATCATTGGTTTTCCATGCCGGTAGGCAAGGCGGATGGGATACCTCAGTATATTTTTGAATTTCTAGATGCCCCTAAATTATCTTTATGCCAGTTGCCTGAACCTTCTTGTCCCCCCCACACAGGTTCAGATCGATAAAGATTTTAAAATGAGGCAGAAAGCCTGGAGACTGGCGTCTCAATACCTACTCAGCCGCCAACTTGGGGCCTCTCTGGCCAGGACAAATGAGTCGGCAATAGACGCCGGGACCCAGAAGGCTCTAAATTTCACTGACCAGGCGTCTTCTTCTCCAAAATTAAATTCAGTCTCTTGGCGACGTCTGGAACGCTCTCTTTGAGGCGGTACGGGTCCGCCAAGATCTGAGGGTTTACTTGGTGAGGAAACTCCCGGCGGAGATTGGTAGAAGACTTATTTTGTCAAATGTATTCACCAAAACTATAGCCTCTGAGGATGCATTGCGCACCATCAATTTCTTACTTGACTCACACACTGCTACCACTGCTAAGTCTAAGGGTGAGCAGTCAGCTAAATCTAACTTCAAAGCTAAGAGTTCTTTTCGTGGACAAGCTCAGTCACATCAGTCATCCAAGATTTTCACCACCCCTGCTAGTCACGGGCCACCTCGAGGGTGAGGTCAATTCAGGGGTAGAGGGTGTTGGTTCAGGGGTACTTCTCGGGGTAAACCCAGTAGCGATGGTAGCAAGGTCTCGCATCCCCCCACACCAAAATCAGAGTCACTTCCCTCCTCTTCAAAAAACTGATAGCTTACCACAAGGCTCTCTCACTCCCAGTGCCAAAGCAAGGCGAGCCGGAAACGAGAGTAGTACTGCCGGACAACACCAGTTATGCAACTGGCAACTTCCGAGATTGTTTTCGGGCATGGCCCCGGCGAAAATGGGCAAGGACAGTGGTCTGCAAAGGCCTCTCCTGGCGGAGGTCCCGGCGACCCCGTCTACGTATCCCTACAGAATTCAATCATGTTTCATTGGAGGTGGGATTAATCGTCAAAGATATGGCCCAAAAGCAGATCATTATCCCCAGTCCTATGTCAATGCCCGTGTTCATATCCCGGTTATTTTTGGTGTCAAAACGGGACAGTTTTCAGATGAGGCCGGTGATCGACCTCTCATATCTCAACACACACATTCACAATCAGTCATTCAGGATGCTGACTGTGAATCAGATCAGATTGACACTCCCGCCACAGAGCTGGATGTGCTCAATAGATCTCAAAGATGCCTACTGGCATGTCCCAATCAACAAACGTTTTCAGAAGTTTCTAGCTTTACGCAACGGGGATCAAACGTTTGTCTTTCAGAGGATGCCCTTTGGATTAAATGTAGCACCCCGAGTGTTCACGAAATTAGTCCGACAGGCTTTGCTACCATTGCTCGAACTGGGAATCATGGTGTTATGGTACCTAGACGACTGGCTAGTGGTAGCACAATCCAAAATAATATGCCTTCAACGTGTTCAATGGGAGGTAGATCATGTAGCTGCCTTGGGGTTCAAGGTGAACTTAGCAAAGTCCTCCTCGATCCCCACCAGGAAAATTCAATAGGTGGGCCTTATCTGGGATACCGAGTTACTCACTCTGAGTCAGAACGAAGACAACCGTCAGAGATTCCGGAGGAAACTCTTTCGGTTTCTTCATTCTCTGACAACAACGAGGAGGATCTGGGAATCTCTGGTAGGCTCACTCAATTGGATACAGCTGACGGTCCCATTAGGTCGTCTGAGGGTCAAAAGAATTATTTTGGAAGGAAACAGGTGTTTTCCAGTGTTGCCGGCAGAAACACTGAGGAAAATTCCAAATTTAATCCACAACCTCCTGGTGGCTTGGGCGAAGCCAGAAGTAATACACTCCTCCTTGACTTGGACAGCTCCGCCTCCGACGGTCTGGATCGATACAGACGCGTCAGGTACCCTGGGATGGGGTTACCCGTCAAACCTAGGACATCAGGGTCATGGTCTATGGTCAATATCAAATCATCTTCATATCAATGCCAAGGAGTTACTAGTCCCACTATTCTTATTACAGGAGCACGGCATGAGCCAGGCGGGAAAGTCTCTTGCCTTCAGAATGGACAATTTGACTGCAGTGACATGCATTCAAAAGTAAGGGTCAGCGAGATCTCGAGTGTTAGAAGGGTTGTCGGAAAAGATCTTTCACCTAGCTGCGAAGCTAGAGATTCATCTTCATGCATCGTATCTGCCCGGCGTGGCGAACGTCTGGGCAGATACTCTGTTTCGGCGACAGAGCACTCAAGTAGAATGGGCTCTCAAGCAAAACATCTTTCACAGGATGATTGCCGAACCCTACCATCCACAAGTGGACCTGTTCGCGTGCGAGGCAACACACAAGCTGCCTCAGTACCTCACACGGCGGAGTCAGACTCCGGCGGGGGGTCCAGACGCATTTCTGGTAGAGTGGAACAAATGGAGCTCCATTTATCTCTTTCCACCTCCAGACGCATCCTTAATGTGCAAAGTAGTTCACAAACTACGGGGTTATCGGGGCATGGTCTCGATGATCGCGCCAATGTGGCCGGCTCAAGTTTGGTACAGTCAATTGAAGACGTGGTGCGAGAACCCGGTGTCGCTCCCGATCTCGTATTTCCACTTAGACACAATTGGAAACCTCAAGACCTCGCTGACTTTTGTCTTATGGACATTCAGAAGGCCAAGTGGCTAGGCCAGTTTGGGGAATCTGTGACTCACAAATTGATTAATCAATATGGAACTCTCTCCCAGAATCAGTCTTTCCCTCTTCCTATGACTTAAATTGCTTCAAACTCCGTGTGTCCAGGCAGTTTGGCACGAACGTCCCTTGATTTTGGCCCTGTCACTCTTTCAACTATGGGGGAGGCACTCGCTATGGGCAGTTCTGCCTTTTGCCTCCCTCAATCACATAGAAAAAAAATAAATAAAAAATCAAAGACAGTACCAATCACACTGGAAGTTGTTTACTACATGGATAGTAGAAACTGATCAACAACAGTCCTCGGTGGCTCTGGTTTTTAATTATTTAACCCCCCCAGACAGAAATAGTTAACTTACTGACGAGGTGGCGGACAACACGGTACTATCCTCACAACTGTCAAAATCTCACTGAGGGACCATTAGAAGTCGGAGAAACTTGGGGTTGCCACCATTCGACAGATTATGACTAACTTACCTAACTTACTGAGCTCAATATGACACTAGAGCATCATATAACTTATTAGAGAGATATTAAGATACGTTTATATGACGCTCTAGCGTCATATGAGTATTTTGGCAAAACCGCCATATGACGCTCTAGCGTCATATGAGACGGAGAGTGTTAAATTACCTTTTTGATATTCAAAAGTTATCAGTTATCACATTAAAGAATCACCTCACAGCAATTCGGACACCGTTTTTTTATTTAACAGGCCTGTCTGTGCCGGTGGCGGAGGAAAAGGGTTTTATGCGGTCTTGCCTCCGGCTTCGCCCCCCTCCTCGTCAACTCACACCCACCTGGACACTTGATCTGGCCCTTGAAATGCTTCAATCACGTAAATATTACCATGATCCGCCTTTCGAGTTAAAACTTAAGAAGGCCATTTTTCTAATGGCATTGGCAACAGGTGACAGGATGTCTGAATTGGCGGCGATGAGTTCGGAGCCGACCTGTTTACGGTTTTCGAGGCGCAACATGAGTGTCCATATTGCCCCTGCTCCTAACTTTATTGCTAAAAATGAACATAGTAATCATGTTTTTACAGAGTTTGAAGTTTCAGCTCTGAAACAGGGCGATCGGCACCATTTACTTTGTCTAGTCCAAGCCCTTATGTCATTTATGCGGGGGTCCCAGCCGTCACAGGCGGGCTCCCTCTGGGTTTCGCGGACAGGTAAACATTTTCAAAAACGCCGGCTAGCTGCGTTGATAGTAGAGGTGATTCGGGAGAGTAATCCGGGCGTGTTGGCTATGGCTCACGATGTTCGGAAGTGGGCGGCATCACTCAGATTCCTCCACAATTGCTCTCTCGATGATATTCAATAGACACAGTTGTGGTCTTCTAATCATACATTTCTAACACGTTACCTGTCCGTGAATCTCATGAAACCTTCTCGTACATGTGTAGCATTAAGGCAGAAAGTCTAGTATTAAGCTATTTTGTAAAGAAAAGGGGGGGGGGGGGGAGGGAGTATTCTAGCTAAGGACTCTGACCTGCCTCTTGTGTGATACAAGATATGACGAGAATGAAAGGTCATGTGATAACCCATTCCTTAGACTCAAATCAGTCTAGTCATGAAAATGTTATGTTTACTTTATGGATGCAATAGAGTTCACTATATATACTCATTAATCTTAAGGATTAGGATTAAAAGAGAGAGTACAAATATGTTGTAATATACGTACCTGGGGCCATATATATATAGGCCAACTTGTTATCAGTATTGATACACGATTTATTTTATTTTTGTATTATAGACTATTTGTATAGTTTATGTGTTTCACCAACTGTTCTGTCTAACGTAAAGGTGACAACACCGCAGGCTACCTCTTAGGAACGCCGCCTGTACAATACTTTATTATTTTTATTAAACTGATCTTGATAGTACGTGTATCCTTGGACCTCCATAATTTATTAGTGGTTTTTGATGTTCATGATGAATGTCCCCCTCCAGTCTTAAGATATCACGCGCATCGTCAATGATGAAAGGGCCACTAATAAATTATAGGTTTGAGTCCCAAAGGGAAGAAGGAAAACCTAATATTTAGTAGTGGCCCCGGAATCATTGACGATTTTGGCCCTCCCTTCCATCCCCTTCCCATTCATCTGCTATGTTTTGAGAGTCTTGATATATCGGATTAAGAGCGAGATAGTGCTTCGATGAGTGAAGCAAAGCATACACAAAAAGCAGACGCATGAGAAGCGTTACGCAAAGATCAAAGTTTAATTTTTTATTTCATTATTTTTTACTAGTTTTTTCTAGTAGTGGTACCCACATCATATAGGACGAGTCCGTGAGTGGTTTTTTAAGAGCGTTTCGCTCACGATGTGTGGCAATCGTATTTTGATCTCTCCCGGGCGGAAAGTTTGAAAGGCAAGCTTGAGTTCAAAGATTGGCCATTACCAACGTTAAGGCGCATCGTCAATGATTCCGGGGCCACTACTAAATATTAGGTTTTCCTTCTTCCCTTCGGGACTCAAACCTATAATGTGTAAGTGTATGTCTTTATAAGTGGATAAATATATATACAGTATATATCCAAGCCAAAGAATGCAGGAACCTGAATTCGAGGAAGTATGTAAATATTTTCCACAAGATAGAATATGTATTGTTCTCCCGAAATGGAGCAATGGACAATAAATAAAGAAGGGAAGAAGGAAAAATCTTCTGTCTGACGTTAATAGATGAACCTTAACATACCTAAATCTAAACCCTCACTATAATCATTGTTACTAAAGTAAGAATCCTGCCAGCCAATCAACGCGCTGCATTTGACTATCTCTTTAAACCAGCTGGGTTTGACATTCCTGACGTTTTCCCCAACTCTGCCACACTCTCCCATGCAGCCAATCAGGAGCCTCTATTGTCGGAGCAAGCAAACACTGAGCCAGCCGCGCACACATCTTCATCTTTCAAATCGTTCTCGCTCCCTCCACAGGCCGTTTCTTCGAGTTGCAATAGGTCTACGACATCAGTGCAAGCCCTATACTCCCGTAAGCCACTACAAGACCTTTGCAACCATCTCCCTGGGACCTATTACGAAGAGATAAGATCAGAGGAGAGGGGAAGAAATGTTCAAACCACGCGGCTGGAGAAAGTACTGCCCGGGCGGCTGGCTCAACCAATCACAGCGCGGCAATTCATGAGGTGCGGCTATAAAGGGGGGTGGGAGGAGCTGCAGACGTCAGGGTCAACCCTGCCTAATGCTTGCAACCCTGATAATAGATCAGAAGGTTAAGCAACGTAGGGTCTGGTCAGTAGTTGGGTGGGTGACCGCGCCTGGTACCAGCACAGCAGTTGCTGGGTGGGTTTGGCATGTTGTCCTGCTCCAGCAAAGGCAGTAGCTGGTTGGGTGATTGCACCCAGTACCAACATTGACCAGATGTTGCCCTAGGGGTGGGTGAAATTTCCCTGGCTTGCCACCAGGGTTCAAGTAGCCCAGGAGTGTTGAACAAACTCCATTCCCTGTCAGTTCCGTCTCACTCAGACGAAAATGAGTACCTGGATTCATGGTGGCTAAAATGAATTCAGGGGCCTGATTGGTGGCTTCCTACAACCGATCAACACACGAGACTGAGAACTTGGTTAAGCCACCAGGATTGCTCAGTGGTCATTGGGCAGGCCTTCTCTCGTGTTCGCCTCGTCCCACCCATACGTTAAAAACTGGGTACCTGGAGTGTAAAATCGGCCTTGGCGTAGGTCGTATCACTAGGGTAAATTTGATTACTTGCCTCACCTTTACTATATACTTCCGTTCCGTCCGTTCCTGCAGACGTCACTCCCGTCACAGGACCCCACTGGGTTCACTTGCCAGTAACTCACACTCTCTCCCTCACCTGTGCAACAATGGGAACTTGGCTACACCTGATCCAGCCTCCCAGCTCGCTTATCCCGCCCCAATAAAGTCCACCTGTGGCTCAACACAGATTTCGTCTACTAACTAGATACACCACAAGTATCCTGGTGCTTGTCGTCACATCGCTGGCTTACTCACCTATAGCCAAGCGATTCAAGAGGGACGACAGATAGTAGATGGAACTGAGGATTTCCAGAAGAACTATTGGCCGGCCTTGAGGTGGTGATGATTGTTCCAGAGAAACCCAAGACTTTTTACAGGACCATTATGGGCCCGAAATACCATTATTAAAAGGAGAATTTTTTTTGACAAACCAAGTGGTTCCAACCATTAAAATTGATGTGTTCTTATAGAACAAAATAAAAAGAAAGAGATTAGACTTATGAAATAAATAAAAGGATGAAGTGTTGAGAGAATATAGCTGTTATTTATAGAGAAGGCTCCATGCCACTTAGCTACCAATTGTATAGGATCTTCTAGGTTAGTATATAAATGTAAACTATAAAGATAAGGGGAAGATGAAATAAGAGATTAAAAGTTAGAAGCAACTATAGGAATGACGTGGGGATAAATAATAGTTGCAGATAGATTAGATCTAGCTTGAGAAATAGTTAGGACGGACACTAGTCCATATGATGAAATATACTTTTTGTTATAAAGGAAACATTGTTATTCGTAGCATTTAAGAAGAAGAATTCGCCGGTATGATAATGAACTTTGTGATCATGATATAAGTAACAAGTTGAGGCGGCTATTGTGAGGAAATATTGTACTCCTGAGATAAGTAGTTACTGAGTTGATAAATATAGTATCAATCAGATTAAACATTAAGAATAATAATGTAATCATGATATATAGAGATTTAAGTGTTGAATATTGATAATATAGGTGTTTATGAAATATTGATTATATCGGACCATGTTAATGAGATATACTGTATTATATGAGTAAGTGGTGTCAGTGTTATTGAGTTTATTTATTTGTCAGATAGGAAGTCAGAGTGGAGATATTCCAAAACAAGGGTTATATTAATGTAGGTGCCTACGGATACGGATTTATTTGTGTAGAAGATATGAATATATATAATGTAAGAGTGTTAAAGATAGGTAAATAGCGGTCAAATTCATTAAAGCCTTGGTCTTTGGATTAGACATATTGAGGCCCGGTAAAGCTGATATATTATTTTAGAGACTAGTAATGTGCCTTTGGATCGAAGTCGGAGTGAGTCAATACCTGAATAGCGGTTATCCAAGTAGGTGGTAACGGGAACTTGCAAGTTCTAACGTACATCTATTCTGGGTCAACGATAATATTCAATCTGAGTGTTGAACTCATTTCAGCCCGAACAGAGAATCAATTGCTAGGGGAACATAAAACTATTAGGGAATTTGTTAAATAAATCATACAAACTTCTGAACAACTGTCGAATTATTCCCACCTTAGTAGTATACTGAGAATTAGAAAATAAGTACTACATTTACCATTACGAACTAGGAAAAGCACTTAAAGGATTTCGTAGAGAGTGGGAGCACTGGTAGAATTAATTTTGAGCACACTTGCGTTGAGTCACGGGTTGTCTTGCTTTTGACTGCAGGGGCACTGAGATGATCACACTTCCCAGCTAGGTTCAGGCCCAAACAATTCCAAGATATGTTCTGCTCGGCTCTTTCGCACACTGGTCTTAGTGCGACTCACAATACCACTATCCACGCTGAACCTGGGGGATGAAACTAAAGGATCCCCTACACTCGGTAAACATAAAGTCTTGCCGGGCGTAGGTGGCCAGTTAGAATTATTACTATCCTGAATCTCGATAGAGTGCTTCGATACAAATCCAGGCTTAGGGGGCTTGGGCAGACTTGCACTACTTTTACTAAGTTCTTGATTTATGACGAACTTATCATGGAATGATAGCGAGGCTAGTGACTCAATCTCTGTCCCATTTTTGTTGATGCAGTCAAAGATCGGATCAAAAGGCCTATCTTGTTTTTTATTATGTGGCTCTATCTTGGTCCCATTTTTGTTGATGCAGACCCCGATTGAGCTATTTTCTGTCCCATTTTTGTTGATGCAGTAAGAGAATAAAAAATTCACTTCTTCACAATAACCAATGTTATTCCTTCTCCTTTCTAACCTAGGAGTATCGATTCAGAAATGAAATATCGTTTATAGCCAGCAGGCTGATTACTTGATTCTACTTTGTTCAGCGCTCATAGTGAAACTGTTTTTGTCGACGTTCTTGTCGCCCGGCTTTGGGGCAAGAAGGGCATGGTAGACACTCTGGCTTTGTGTTCTTTCAGGGAGCCAGTCGCACTAGGGGATATTTGCACTTGGAATTTATGTCTGGGTAGTGCATGCATGGATATCACTTTGGTATTTGGCTTGGTCATGTTCTGAGGGATATTTGCATAGGGCATGTGAGGCTGTTCTGCTATTTTTGGCCTGTTTAGTTCTTCATCATACGCGTTCGTTTGGTAAGTAAATACTGGTTGTAAACATTTAGTCTGCATCTCGGTGTACACTTCACTATTTAGCTGGTAGTCTATTGGGGCACACAGTTGAGGTTGATGGTTAACTTGCATAGGGTTGTTGAAGTTGTGTGTGTAGAAGGCGGCCATGTGGTTGTCCGGGAGGTTGTAATAGCTTCCCCTGTCGGTCGCATTTTCTCTGGCGTCTTCTCCATCTTGGCTTTCTTTGACATAGGCCCTGTTGCTGTTGAATGTTTTTATGCTTGCAATCCAGGTTGGTTGGTCTTGCAGGTTGGTTATTGGTGGTTATGTGTTGGTGTTTGCTTCTTGGAATTCTTTATCCTCCAGCATCTCACATTTATCCCTGGATACTGAACCTACTCATTTAGGATAGGTATCCAACAAACCCTGTGATACCCACATCAAAGTCTCTAAAAACAAACTCTTAAGACAAATAGGTACCGATACTAATTAATATAATCCGTACCAAATTTGATCAACTAATAAATCACTCGGAGATCGCCAAACAAAACAAATAATATCAACTTGCAGGAAATACTGTAACTCAACGACGACATAGACATAAAACACGGTTATAATATATAACTGGCAACAGGTGAGTATGTAAAGTCGCAACAAAAAATCTGCGACGGTGTACAGCATAAGGGTTCGAACTTGTAACGGTATATACTGTATATATATACCGGTATATGTATACATACTGTATATATAAATATATATATATATATATTTATATTTATATATATACAGTATATTTTAATTATTTATATATATATATATATATATATATATATATATATATATATCAAATAGTACACCAAGACCCATTCATTCTTATAAAGTATATGGATATTTAACCACCTTATCACATTAACCCTCTCAGTTCTGAGCAAGTTAAAAGGTTTTACATTGTCCTCGTTCACCCAGCTATGAATTTTTGCCAGATACCTCTACATATGGAATAGTAGACCAGATATATCGAGTCCTAAATGGATGCCATGGTGTCTTTCGTGTGGTTTTACCGAATTTAGTGCAGGGCTTAAGGACGCCATGGTGTCCATACGTGCGCCAGGGCAAAAGTAGCTCTGGATGCCATGGCGTCCATACGTGCGCGATAGGGTTAAAGACCACTAAATACAAGAACAAATAATTTGTGCTGAAAACAAGATGTGTTCTGTTGATCCAGTTTGCCCCACTGCTATCGACTGTCATATACTTCATTGTCAGAAGTTATACCATCCATGCTGAAGACAAGTTAAGCCTAATTTGGGTCATTTGCAAGTTGTGGGATATATGTAACTTAAATTTGTAGCCATCGATATTTAGCAAAAACTAAATATTATTGGAGGCTTTGATGAATGGATATTATTATAAGTTTGATTTGTTGGTTATAGCCTATAGGTGTGTACTAGAAACGTATACTGGTATATATAATAATTGTCTGTTAATTATTAATTATTTCAGAGTTCGAGGATGCACTTATTCATATTATTTTGACATTTATGAGACAATTTTATTAAGATTAGAAAGGATCTGTGGGAGTCTAGGTTAATGGAGATAATTTTTACCCCTCTGATTAATCGAGATCCTTCCTAAAACTGATAAAAAAAATTAATGTTAATATGGATAGGTATCATCTTTTTTTGTGTCATCATCAAGTACGGTTGGGTCATATTTGTCACCATTTTCAGCAAATATAACCCCAAAATATTTTGATGGATTTTCAATATTAACCCTTCTTTAGCGGCCTATGCGGTTTATTTATATGTACCGCCCAGCGGGGTGTTTTTAGCCAAAATAGGGCTGTTTACGTGATCATTTTCATGCCTAAATAAGACCCAGAACGTAAAACAAGTATCTATCCCTGAAAGGGCATAAACAGAGCTTTCGAATGACACCATAACGATCCTTTTATGATGGCTAGTTTTCTTGCAATAACCGTGCAACGCGAGTGCAAAAAGCAGGTAATTAGCCACTTTCCCGATACAATTCCGTATATAGCGAGTGAGAGAGGGAGGAGGGAGCTGAGATTCGTGTCAGTAGGTTCGCCACGGTGGTCTGGAGCAGTCATACGCTCGCTAGTCTCCTGCCACCACTTGTCTCTCTCTCTCAGCAACATTACGTGCTGAAATTGCCACTCGACCTATGTCGAGCGCCGCCACATAGTCCAGCTTTATTAAATACGACTTATGTGGTGAGCCGCTTTTTAAGGGTTAAACCTTTTATCGTATAAATACGATAGAATATGACTCTTTTGTGATCTTGTATGTCTCTGTGACGTCACGATCGCTCCTACGGCACGACGTAGGAGGAGTAGATCGTATATTATAAGATTGTAAATAAGTTAAGTTATAAAAGGCCTAAAATGCTATTAAGCAATGTTGCCATGGTCTTATGTAGTATATTATGAATTTATCGTATATATTAATATAATTTATCGTATAGAGCAACCTAGATGCGGTACGATAATTTGGGCTCCTGGCGTTTTGCCAAGGCAGCAAGGTGTGCCTTCGAGGAACACCAGAGCCTTCACCAACACCAACCAGTTAACATCTAATTTTCCGCCCTCAGTTGATCGTGCTTTTGTGCCTCTAATCACAATACACATACAGCAATACACACAGCTACACCATCACGACGCTCTCATCGACGCCATGACTGACTGACAGATAAGCATAATATTCATGTCCATTCCCATGTAATCATTTATTCTTTCTTTAACTTGACTCGTGTCTCGGGACCGAAGTCTCGATCCCCATTGTCCACCGCCATATTGGGTAAAACGTTCTCCCTTGCCTCATTGCCACGTGGAACTGTTGGTGAGTTAATTCCTGGTTAATATTAACCCTTCCTTACCCTATATATAAATTTATTATGTGAGACCTTTGGATATAAATTAGCTTGTTTCAGATTGAATTCAATTTAGATATGGAGTAGTTTTCATTTTGATTGATTTATTTGATTCATTATAGCTTAGTAATATTTAACTTCCATTGATAGTTTACCACAATGGTGCCCAGACCTCGGGAATTAGCTACCAGTAAGGGATTTTAAGGAAATGAACAAGGGGACATATAACAGGATGCAGGAACAACTCTATGATAATCTGGTAGGGTAGGACTAGCCAAGCGGTGGTTAGAGCTGGAATGCAGGGTCACATCGTTGCACCTGCCTAAGTTCTGCATCCCACCCATCATCTCTTTCCCCAATATCTTTCTTTTCCATTTCAGACTTCCTGTGACATATGACCTGACCTAACATTTTTTCTTGTTCAATATGATCCATTAGTAGGTATTGCTATTTAGTGTACTATTTTTTCTCCATAACATAGAAGTCCGCCGGTCGGCGTCTCTTAATTAGACTATTATTTGGCCGTTGTCTTTGTAACGTAACATTTAGATACATAGCCTATAGGCTCACATGCAAAATGAATAAAGACAATAAAGAGACACCGTCTAGTGGGGTGCTGATCAAAGCCTCTAAAAATCAAAGGGCTGGACTTCGGGGAGTATTAAATAGGCTAATTGTGGACGTCAACACTTTCATCACTACTGCTGAACTAGAGGAATTGGAGGCTAGATTAGAAAACGTCCAGGCTACCCACGGTCGTATTACGGCTCTGAGTGAGGTGATTGTGGCTGACATGACAGAGGAGGAAGAGATAGTTACAGAGTGTGATAATCGCGCCCTCTATGACGAACCTGTCTTTAGAGCGAAGTACCTATTACAGCGTGCTGTCGCGATTAAGAAGGGAGGCGATAATGAGGCCCATAGAAGGGCTGACCCTAAACATACTGTACACCTCCCAAAGCTCAATCTTCCTACATTTGGGGGCAAGTTAACTGAGTGGTTAGCTTTTTGGGACGTATTTCGGTCTACGGTTCATGAATCCTCTTTGGATAATGTCCGCAAGTTTCACTATCTGAAGGGACAAATGGAAGGAGAGGCCATACATTTAAGAGAGGGTTTTGCAGTAGTGGGTGGTAGTTATCTTGAAGCGGTACACTTATTAGAGTCCACATACGGGGATAAAGAGCAGTTGAAGATGGCCCATGTCGTTGCCTTGTTAAGGCTCGCAGAACCACAGTATAAGGTTGATGAGTTGACAAACTTCAGGGCAAATATGGAGTGCCATACTCGATCGCTAGACACCCTAGGGCTTACCACGCAGGAAATGATAGTCGTTATCTTGCGTCAGAAGCTTCCTATGGCAATACTTGACAAGGTAAGATCATTTGAGCTGGGGGAGTTCAAAACTCAGTTCAGTAAGGAAATCAATAATCTACAATTGAACAAAGGGAGAGTGTATGTGTCGGGAGGGAGTGAGAATGTGGAGAAGAGGGGAACAGTAAGCATGACAGTGGGGACTAAAGAAAAGAAAGAGGGTGCGTAAAAGAAACCTGCTCAGATTCAATGTAAGCTATGTAACAACAAACATAAATGGAGTTTCTCCATAAAATACCCAACAAATGAGACAAAACTAGCACAGGCGAAAAGATTGAACCTATGTGTAGGTTGTCTAAGTAAGGAACATGGTAAGCAGGCACAATGTACTGCTACATACTTAAGGCCCTGTCGCCACTGCAAAGGACATCACTTTCATAAGTTGTGTCCTATTGAAGATAAAGTCAAAGACGTCAAAACAGAGGGTACTACAACTGTGGCACTAGGTAGCACGCAAGACACCACTATATTATACGGTCACGGTGGCCAAGCGCGCTTAGTACTCTGTATTGGGAGCGCTAGTTCTGGTGTCGGGGGTTCAATCCCACGCGCCGGCAGGGGAAGTTCTCTCAAAAACTTTCCCTGGCCGTGAAGGCAAGATCTGGGCGGATCGTCTCGGGGGACCCACAAAGTCTCCTGCCCACGTCCTACTCCCTTGGGAGTATGTAGGCGCTCTCGTTAGCTGCCAGGATCAGTCTGTTGATCCATTAGGATAAGATCTAGGTTAAGTCTGTGTATTTTCAGCCCCATTGGCTGCCGGCTTGAAATAAACCAATTATTATTATTATTATTATTATTATATTGCCCACAATACAGATTCCCATGGAAGGTAATGACAGTAACAAAGTTTGTCGGGTACTTCTAGATCAAGGGTCTCAACGTTCCTTTATAAAGAGGTCCGTACTAGTGGGACTGAAGCACCGAATCGTAGGGGCTGAGACTCTTCGATTACAGGGCTTCACAGGGGTTACTGATAAGCAAGACTACGAGATAGCGGAGATTACATATTTCTACCGTAAAAACCGGTACTTTAAGACTTGTATCGTAGTAGACACCCTACCAGAATATGTATCTGTGGGTGTGAAGAAGGTGGAACACGCATTACGTAGCAAGGGGGTTAACTTGTCAGATCCCATGGGAAATCAGAGTGAGGTGCATGTTCTGCTTGGTGTGGATCATTATTATGAAGTAGTGTACCCTGGATTTAAAAAGATGTGTGGTGTAATTTTAATCCCCACTAAATTTGGATATTGCATGAGCGGAAAAGTGCATACTACACAGTCAAAGGTCCTGGTCGACACGGTCTCGATATATAGAGTCAATGTAACCGCGGCAGAGGAGTTGGGAAGGGAGGATTCCCAACCTAGTGACCCTAAGATGGCTGCCGAGTTCGACCTGGAACGACTGTGGAGATTGGATCACATAGGCATTAGTCCTATGGAAACTGATTATGACTCGGAAGTTGCGCTACAAAGGTTTGACGAGTCTGTGTGCTACTGTGCCTCAGACAAGCAATATAAAGTTAGTTTACCCTGGAAGAACAGTGAGATAAGCCTGCCTACCAACTATGGTTTGTCATTAGGTCGCTTGCGCGCATTGCAGCGGAAATTGTCTAACAAACCGAGCGGGAGCCAGGCGTATGACGATGAATTTCGGAGTTATGAAGATAGGGGCTTTATTGAGAGAGTCGATGTCAAGGAACCGTTTAAGAAGGGTAGGGTTCACTATCTGGCCCATCATGGGGTAAGGAAAGACAGCATCACCACACCAATACGGGTGGAGTATGACTGTTCTGCCCACCAAGGTCAACAACCCAGTCTAAATGACTGCCTGTTGACAGGTCCGTCCATGGTGTCGGACCTGTCCCTATATCTATTGTGGTTTAGGCTGGGGAAGTACGCCTATACCAGAGACATCGAGAAAGCATTCTTGATGGTCAAGCTAAAGGAGGAAGATAGCGATGTTACCCGCTTTCTTTGGTTCAGCGACATTAGCGACTCTGAAAGTTCAATCATAATATCCCGTTTTCGGGTTGTACTCTTTGGGGCCACGTGCTCACAGTTTTTGTTAAATGCCACAATCAGAAAACATCTAGCTGACACTCATGAGGACACAAGTAAACTATCTCGTGGATTATATATTGACAATCAGCAGGGTTCTAGCGATAGTCAGGATGATTTGTTATATGCATACTGGCAAGCATGCAGATTATTTGCGGATGCACATCTATTTCTCCGCGAGTGGGTTACTAATAGTGAAGATCTTCAGAGTATGATACAGGTGGACGGTATGGCATCTCTTGACCAGGAAACGTCCAGAAATTTGGGGATGATCTGGCAACCTAAACATGACATACTAACTTTTCAAACAAGGTCTTTTGCTCAGCAGACAGGAGCGCACACCAAAAGAAGTCTGTTGAGCAAAGTTGCGCAATTTTTGATCCTTTGGGTCTAGCATTACCCGTTACCATTAGAGCTAGGATTCTAATGCAGGAAGTTTGGAGACGTAAAATAGGATGGGATGACAGTTTGCTCGAGGACCTGAATGACCAAGGGACATTGTTGTTGAATGAGTATGCCATCCTATGTACTAAACCTATGCCTCGTAAAGTGGCGGCATTCGGTGACGTTACGTTACACACGTTTTGCGATGCTAGCGCCATGGCATACGGGGTAGCCATATATGTCGTTACTTCATTTGGGGCATATTTAGTTACAGCCCGGGCCAAGGTAGCCCCGGTTAAAAGGGTAACTATCCCTAAAATGGAATTGACTGCCATGCTGCTATTAGCGCGTCTGGTGCAACATGTACGCGCAGCATACGAGAGCGAATTAAATATTGAAATCGTTCACGTTTGGTGCGATAGTCAGGTCGCACTCAACTGGATATATAGCAAGAAGTCTCTGCCAGTTTATGTGCGAATAGGATAGATGAGATTAGAGCCCTTTTGCCAGATGTTCCTTATCATTATGTAAATACAAAGGAAAACCCTAGTGATCTCATAACTGGGGGTATAACGGCTAGTCAGCTAGTGAAGTCCGAATTGTGGTGGCATGGTCCAAAGTGGCTGCTCCATGAAAGTGAATGGACGATTTGGCATGCTGTTGGTGAGGGACTTCGGCCACTGGAAACAGTGGCAGTTACAGCCCAACCAAATGAGCCACCGGGTCCAATCATAGTGTGGGCAAGATTCGGTGACTATAATAAACTAGTCAGAGTTGTAGCTTGAGTATTGCGATATGTATCCAATCTCAAGCTTAAAGTAACGGGCCAACTCTGCAACAGGGGTCACAACATTGATGCTCGTGAATTTAAAGCAGCTGAAGTAACTTTGATCAAATGGGTTCAAGTAGAAACCTTTTCCAATGAATTAGAATCCTTGAAAAGCTCGAATAAGACATTAATGCCTAATATAGTGCGTCAACTAAGGTTGCACCTAGACAATGGCCTCATAAGGTGTGAGGGTCGCCTGAAGTGGTCGGGTGTACCAGACGGCACAAACCGCCCTATACTTATGCCAACAAGACATCACGTTACTGATCTATTGATCATACGTGCACATAGGGAAGTAAAACACTACGGGGTATGTCATATTATATCAAATTTACGTCTCACATGGGGGATACCCAGAGTTTGACAAGTAGCTCGACGCGTAGTAAGAAAGTGTGTAATATGCCAGAGACTAAAAGGTAAACCATATGCAACTGGACCAGCTCCACCTCTACCTGAATGCCGTGTAAAGCACGTAGAACCTTTCCAAGCGGTAGGATTAGATTACACAAGGGCGTTGAAGATGAGGGAGAGTGAGAAGGTTTATATATTATTGTTTACCTGTGCAACATCTCGAGCGGTACACCTAGAACTATGTGATAATATGTCTAGCGAAGAATATATGCTGGCGTTCAGACGGTTTTGTGCCCGTCGTTCATTCCCTCAACTCATTCTTAGCGACAATGCTCCCACTTATGTCCAAGCATCAAAATATCTAAAGGATATGAGTAGTGATCCTACTATCATCACTTTTTTGGGAGAGAAGAAGTGCGAATGGAGGTTCATTCCAGTTAAGGCACCTTGGTTTGGTGGAATGTGGGAATGATGTGTCGGCATAGTAAAGTCAGGACTCAGAGCGGTTGTAGGACGTGCTCTATTAAAGAAGAGTGAGTTGACGACAGTCCTCACAGAGATAGAGGCAGTCGTGAATGATCGCCCGCTTACATATGTGTACACTGACCTGCAGGAACAACTACCATTAACGCCAGCTCATTTGCTATATGGGAAACCATTGACTGCATTTCCATCTGATTTCCAATCCATAGTAGAGTTAGAGGATCCCTCGTTGTACTCTGAGGTAGCGGTATCTAAGCGATACCAGTATATATCCAGGATAATAGAGGATTTTAGGAAACGGTGGATTAGTGAATATCTGCTAGCATTGAGGGAAAGGAGTGTTCCTCCCTCTGGTCGACCAACGGCACCTACAGTTGGTGAAGTTGTTTTAATTAAAGAAGATAGTCCTCGTTTATACTGGAAATTAGGCCGCGTGTTGGAGGTATACAAGGGGGCAGACTCTGTAGAGCGGGTGGCGCTATTGAAGACAGCCACTGGAACTACTGTTCGTCGTATCGCACGTTTGTACGCTTTGGAGCTCGATTCCGCATTGCAATCTGATGCTCCACCTGTTATTGCTGGGTCCGAGGATTCTCAAAGGAACGACTCACCTCTTACTGATGGTGATCATTCTCGGACCGGGACGCGTCCCAGACACGCTGCTGCTGGCGCCGTCGACTTGTGGCATCAGAAGATAGCCTCTGGGCAACTTTAGGTTTAAGGTGGGGTTCAGGTCTTTGTTTGTGGTGGCAGTGTATCGTATAAATACGATAGAATATGACTCTTTTGTGATCTCGTATGTCTCTGTGACGTCACAATCGATCCTACAGCACGACATAGGATGAGTAGATCGTATATTATAAGATTGTAAATAAGTTAAGTTATAAAAGGCCTAATATGCTATTAAGCAATATTGCCATGGTCTTATGTAGTATATATAAATTTATCGTATATATTAATATAATTTATCGTATAGAGCAACCTAGATGCGGTACGATAATTTGGGCTCCTGGCGTTTTGCCAAGGCAGCAAGGTGTGCCTTCGAGAAACATCAGAGCCTTCACGAACAGCAACCAGTTAACGTCTAATTTTCCGCCCTCAGTTGATCGTGCTTTTGTGCCTCTAATCACAATACACAAATAGCAATACACACAGCTACACCATCACGACGCTCTCATCGACGCCATGACTGACTGACAGATAAGCATAATATTCATGTCCATTCCCATTCTTTCTTTAACTTGACTCGTGTCTTGGGACCGAAGTCTCGCTCCCCATTGTCCACTGCCATATTGGGTAAAACGTTCTCCCTTGCCTCATTGCCACGTGGAACTATTGGTGAGTTAATTCCTGGCTAATATTAACCCTTATAACCTTACCCTATATATAAATTTATTATGTGAGACCTATGGATATAAATTAGCTTGTTTCAGATTGAATTCAATTTAGATATGGAGTACTTTTCATTTAGATTGATTTATTTGATTCATTATAGCTTATTAATATTTAACTTCCATTGATAGTTTACCACACCTTTCTAAAAATTTATTTCACCATTACTGTACTTTATGTTATATGATAATCAAAGTAGCTCTGTAATTTGTATGTTTTTGTAATTTATTAAAAATATCAGTGTTTTGTAGTGTATGCTAAAAAAGAAAGAAACAATAAGGACAAAAACACATTTAGGAAAATTGGTGTGGACAGGAGATGTGGCAACGCTGGGCAAGTCAGCCTGCATCAGCTTGTAGGCCCACATTCCAGCACGTTGCCAATTAGTACCATAAATTGATCTCATAATACAAAGCACAAATGCACAATCTGTCAACTTTTCACGTTTCATAATATGTTATTTACCAGGTACAGTTGGTAAAAGTTCCAGCTGACCCACCCTCGCTCTGGGGCTCGCAGAATTAGCTGGCAATACTGGTGTAGTGGTGCAGGGATACCACTTGCCATTAATGTGTTACCTGTTTCTGTCCTGTATATTACTGCAAATTAGACTATGTGATGTTCACGTTGTGAACACTAAATGCTCCTTCATTAAGCAGCCACCAATAAAACAGAAATATATATTCTTATAAAATCGAGTAAAGTATGTTGTGGCAGCCAGCAGGTTTTATATGCGTTGCCAATCAGTGGATAAAATAACTTGAATATTTAAGCAAATCTACGAACTTTGGGTGAATGTTCGGGATCATACACAGCGATGTATGCATTTTTATTTGAGATAAGCTTGCGTTCCCTTGTTTAGTATTATGTTCTAACAATGATATAGCCGAAATCAGATCTACCAATCCCAATCTTTGTAAGACACACCTCCTTCCTACACCAGTATTGCCAAATAATTCTGCGAGCCCCAGAGCGAGGGTGGGTCAGCTGGAACTTTGACCAACTGTACGGGGGAGGGGGGGGGGGGCTTAAAGCATGACACATCCGCTCACCATGGGGGGCGACCGTAGTACTTACCCGGTTGCATATCGATATTACTCCTTCGCCGCCTCTGGTGCCTATGCGACACGTAAAATAGTAGTTTTGCACAAAGTGCTTAGGGTCGTTACGACCCCGCGATACCTAACCAGGGTAAGCAAAATAAACTGCTAAAATGCACCATAATCCTCAGAGATTAATGTTTACAACTTGAATTTCCTTTTAGTGGTTAACTATAACCTCTGGTTGTGCATAGAACATGTTAATCTTATTCCTGGGTTTCTGAAGATCTATCCTCACTTTGTTACCTTCTTTAATGATAAGTATAGTTCACGAAAATTAATAAGTTGATGCCTATGATGACTGAAAAATTATGGACATAATGCACTTGACAACATCACAGTATTTGGTATTGTTTCAATACGTTTTATGGCATCCACTAGTGACTCATAATTATTCATAGAGTCCCTTCTATTTGAGATAGAGGCCAGTTAACCCGGCAACGGCAAGAAGAAACTTAAGGGGACCGTACGGTTAATTTAGGCTTTAAAAACTCGAAATCCTGAAAATACCAATAGGTGTTTGCTCAACAAGAGTCAACATCCCTTCATAAGCCAGTGAAATGTTATTAGTGAAAACCCATTGAACATTTTTGTTTTTTTATGTTTTCCAAACTTTTCCTGTAATTCTAAAAACGTTATATAGCGAAATTTGAAATTAACATGCTCAGTAACTACTGGTCGTACGAGGAGCATACATATATAAATGGAAAGAGCGTAAGCTACTCTACAACCTCCCATACGCTTTATCTTCTACTTTGCCGTGTTCCTGCGTAAAATATTGTAAAACTAAAAAAAAAAAGTAAAAATGTTCACCTAATTACCTTAGACTTTCACGTGTTTTTCTCAGAACCTATATTGTCTCACTTTCGGATGTTACTCTAACATTTTTTATTGGACCTATAGGAATGGTGTATATACCATGGGAAAGGTAATTAAAAACACTACAAGTCCTATAAAGCCAATTTACTCTAGCCAAATTTGTTTGGTTGCAGCATGTTGTCACAGTCTTAAAATTCTATAAAATAATTTCACCTTAATTCATAATCACCTAAATCCAAAAATACACAAAATATATAAAATTTTCTTGATAGCAACTACAGACACACCTATTGTGAGTTGTTTGATCACATACAGCACGTGCTATAGGGATTTCTGTAGGAGTAGAATAGGTCGTAGTAGTGCTATAGTTTGCAACCTTTTTTTACCTAAATTGTAAGAAAAAAGCAAAAAAACAAAAGAAAAAAAATACAGCTTTTGACCTAGTTTTATGGTCACATACACCTGTGCCAAATTGCATTTACATTGGAAGTAAGGCCTGGAAGTTAGTAAATAACCGGTCGGTCCCCTTAACCCGGGAGCTGCGGGGAGACTCTTAAGAGTTCCCCCGGCGCACTGCGGGGAGACTCTTAAGAGTCAGAGAAAAAAAAAATCAACTTTTGACATCGAAAAAAAAAAAAAAAAAAAAAATTATTTTTTTTTTTTTTTTTTTTTTTGGCCCCTGGGCCATGCAAAATCTCAGTCCTCTACCTCCCCTCCTTCCCCACTTTCCTCCTCTCCTTCAGTTATCACCTATTTTCCCTGTTATTCCCTTATTCTGAGGTATATTTTCGTGCTAACATTAGAAATCCGATTGGAGGGTGTGGTCATCACTGATAGCAAGCGAGTGCAAGAGAGAGAGAGAGAGTATCGATCGACTGTGTCTCAGTGGCCTTGGGGGAAATTGGCGGGAAAGCAGATTGCCTCACCCATACATTATACAACTCGCGGGCTATATCTCCGATTTTGACCATCCAAACGCTGTTTTCACTCGTTTTATTGTTGTTTCAGGTTAATACCTTTATAATCAACCCATAATAGGCGCATATGGATAAGTATTAATGCTATTAATGGCACAATGAATATTTTAGTGACGGAAACACCTCAAATACGTCAGCACAGGGGGACGTTTCCAATTACCCCCATGCGCACTTCAGAGGTTAAGAGGTTTTGGTGGTGAAAGGCGACGAGCCTCTTAAGATCCAAGGCCTAAAAAAAATCCTTTTAAAAGGCCCCATTAGCACTTAAAACAAAGTAATATGTGATTAAGTGAGATAATTCACCTCCATACCTCCTATCACTCCTTCACATATGTCAAAAACCCCTCCTTCCCCCTTTTCTCCCCCCCCTCCCCTTCAATTATCACCTATTTTTCTTCTTATTCCCTTGTTTATCAGTTTATTTACCGTGCCAATATCTCCAACCCGGTTCCAAGGTCCGGTCCTGCGCCTATCGAGTGTTTGGTGAGAGAGAGAGAGAGTGAGAGACAGACTTCAGTCTGCCTCTAGGGTTTGGAGAGAGAGGGTATACGTTGCGTTCACCTCACATTTCATGACTGGACGGTCGGCAATAATTCACGATTTTCACCCCCCAAATACTATTTCCACTTGTTTTATTGCTGCTACATGTTAATATCTTCATATTAAACGTAAAATAGGCGCATATGAATAATTACTAAAGATATTTATCGTAAAATTACGATTTTAGGCGGTAATGAAGCCTAATATCGTCGCCTAGCTGTAGGGTGTTCACTACCTATAGCTCGCGCTTTAAAGGTTAATACACACTAAGTATACTTTAAAGGTTAATACACACTAAGTATACTTTAAAGGTTAATACACACTAAGTATACTTTTAGTCCATGGGCCATGGTTAGGAACGGTACCATCAGAGTTTTTAGCTACAACTATAAACTACAAGACTATCCCTGTTTACTGTGGAGATGTTATTTCGAGATGATATCCTGATTGACACCTTGCGACTTTCAGGACAAAAGGAAGTTGGAGCCGCAAACATTGCTATTAATTAGGCAGAAATGCAAAAATTATGTTGGTTTCTGATGGATAAATAGTATGTTAAATTGGGTTTTATGTATTGATAAATGCACTACAACCGTATTTTAGCTGATAATTCTGCTTATTATTGATATCTACAAATCCAACCTCCTTATACAACGACACTTGCAATTATGAGTTCCAAAATCACTTAACCCCTACTGTACCATAGGGTACTAGCATAAATGTACCCCCCAGCCCCAAGCAATGTGGCCAAAATGGCTTCAGAGGCCAGATATACCAACCTCCCACCTCAAAAGATGGAGGAATACTGCCTCTGGTGAGGCTGAGGATATATGCTGTATGTGGGGGCTTGGATATAAACTGAGAAGTGTTGCCAAGGTCTTAGAGCAGTGCTCAAACATCATGGTACCAGGTACTGCCTGATACTGGCAGTTACAAGGATCGTATATTACTGACGGCTGGCCGTCGCTGGGACTGGGGAGTAATGTATCTACTTACGGCTCTCTGCCGTCGCTGGTACTGAACGGGTTAAATAGCTATTTATCGGAGATTTTTCTGAAAGTGTAACCTCCTTAGATGGTACCGGGTTCATGTGGTTTTGGTACCCAGCCCAAGAACTGTCCTTGTTTTCTATTGTTGCACATGTTGTTGGTTTACACTCGGTCATTCAAGAAGATATCCCCCTGAGCTAGAGATCTAATGCCTAGTTGTGTTAGCAACTGCTGGAGGGAGTAGGGAGCTGATCTGAACGTAGCAATGCTTCACTTCATATTGAAAATCAGAGGCTCAGGGCCTGTGTTACCACAACCAAACATCGTGAGGCATTAGATCTCTCGCTCAGTTGGGGCATCTTTTGTTATGGAGGAGTATACATGGTGGGCTCAGTTATTTTGTTTATTGTTTTTTCTATGTATTCGGGTATTTGAAATTTTAACTTAAAAGTAAACCTAGTCATGCACACTACTTATGTTGTTATTCTATGGATTAGAGAAATGTAGCAGCACAGCACAAATCTTACGTTATTTCAGTTGTAGGAGCGGTGTGATTGATGGCTTCCTCTAATGCCCAAATCGTTGCTTCTTCACCATAATATATAGTTTCTAAATATTTAACATGACGGAGCTTTCTTTATACCTAAGCCCGGCCTTGGACTAAAGCTTGGATTACTTGTAGCGTTCTGATAGCAATCTGGATGCGTGTAGTAGCTGATATGCTGCGCTGCTTCGTTTCTGTAAGTCAGAGAATAATTTTAACATATTGTTCTCCATAGTTGCACATGCTGTTGGTGTACGTGGTTGGAGCATGTATCTTGTCAACACTGGCTGAGATGTACTTCAGGAAGAGCGTCATGCCGGCCCTCGCTCGAGCATACTTTGTCATCTTACAGGTAGGTTCTGCGACAGTAAAGGTAACCAATGGAATGTGTTCTTTAGTAATGTGTATAAATGGTTTCTAGGTATATATTCTGAAGTTGGATTTATTTAGAGATATTCAATCTACTGTGGAGTATCAGCTAAAATAATATATATAAATATATATATATATATTCTGACATACGGAGCCCTGTATGTTTATTTTAGAATTAGAATTAAGAGTTGAAGGAGTGCCAAACTACCCCGGCGGCGAAGCAGACCAGCGAGCGAATCAGCGAGGGGGAAACCAGCTCGTCCGCATACCAGCAAACAAGCATTCACACCTGCGTGTGTCATAGGGGACCCTGCAAACTACTTCGATGACCCGACGCTATGACGTATGATCGACGCCAGGAGACTCCATTGGACCACGCACCTGCTACGCAACTCGAGGAGCTGTGATTGGGGCGTGCACTACCCGCCGCCTCCTGATTCGTTCCTACACCATCATTGTTTAGTATATAAGATCCGAGTAGTGGGCATTCAAATCAGTCTCATTTGGAGTTGGGAAGGTGAACTTGCAGCTGGAAGAAGACGGGGTGAAGTATTATAATGGGTTTGTGACTGTCAGTCAGATTATATAAGCGTGTGTTAAGTGTGTTCGGTGTAAACACTTACGTTATGTTGGTTAGTGAGATATGTGATTGGGAATTAACGTTAACGCTACTATTATGTACTTAACTATTTGATTGGGAATTAACGTTAACGCTACTATTATGTACTTAACTATTTTAGTTGACTGACTTGTGGACTAAAGCAACTCTTTAAGTAATTGGGTTATGATGAAAGTAATACTATTGTTTTATATTAATACTTACGAGTTCTTTAATTTTCTTTTAATTAAGCTTACATTGCTTAACGGTGCTTAGTACGGTGATACTATTGTCTCTTATTAGTAATATCGTCTTAGACTAACATGGCTGTTTTAATGTTACTTCTAGTGATTTCCTAAGCTGAAGAAAATTCTTTTAGCTTCAAAATATTATTTTTGCTTTTCATATTATTTGAGTGAGACCTGAATCGACTCTATGAAGCGATCCTGTAACTTAATTTACTCATAATCAAACCTCAATGTTACGTGGTTAAGAAATACATTTAACTAATTCTTAAATATATATCTAACTTTTTATGTGACTTTGATATTAATCCTGATGATAATAATAATATAATACTATTAACGTAAGACAAGAACCAAGAATAATTACATTAAATATAAATGAAAAGGACATAAGAAAACTATTTATTCATTTCAAAAAGGGTAAGAGACAGAAATATTCTTACTTTAATATTTATCTTGCAAGACTTTTTATAGAATTAATAGCCCTTCTTTAGCTATAACTTATTCGGTTCATAACCATAGCCTACTATAAGCTTCGGTTAAATAATAATTCTTTATAAATACTACATGACTTTAATTAGTTTCAGTATTTTTCATAATTAAAGAGTATCAGTCAATAAAGGATACCAAGTCCTAAGATCCAAAAGGAAAGGAAGCAACAACAGTAAATAATTTTATTAGATTTTACTTTCGTTTTGCCTTCAGCTGACTGATACCTTAATATATATCTCTGTGCTATCTAGATTCATCAAGTTAACCACCCGAGGATCAAGATACGTAACAGAAGAGTGGCGACCTTGCCAGGATTCGTTTCATACAGTTTCACTCAGTTTCATTACTGTTTCACTACTTAAAAATCAAATATTAATCATGCCTCATCTAATTAATGACGAACATGCTCCAGTTTTCATAGAATCAGAACCCACAGCCCCTGATATTGACTGTCTGTCAAAATCCGAACTGAAAGTGCTTGCCTCACATCTCCAATTAACTGTCTCAAACATGTCCAACGTAGAGGTGGCTCAGACCATAAAAACCCACCTGTTCCCTGTAGAAGGCGGGGAGGGTGACGGAGCAGTTGGTGGGATCCCGAGTAAACCTAGCCAACTTGATATACAATTGCCACCTGGTTTGACCGGTGATCAAATATTCGAACTAGAACAAGCCAAACTAAAAATGGAACTAGCCAGAATAAATACCGAAGAAGCCAGAATAAAAGCAAATATCGAAGAAGCCAGCATAAAAGCCAGAGCAACGACCGAACAATGTGAATATCAATATCGTACGGCTCAACTAAATGTCAATACAAATGCTCCCTTAACCCCTTCAGACTCATATGACACAGAGGTTGCCAGATTAGCAATAAGAAATAGAGTTCTCTCACTCTTATAATTACCTCTCCAAAATTAGTGTTCTGCCCACAGCTAACTCAAAGACAACTGCAGAGGTTGAAGTAACTAAAACTAAAGGTTTCTGAATACCCCTGATGGTAACAAAGGCTTTAAAGTATCCCTAATCGGCTCAAAATCGCGTCATATGTCGGAGAGGGTTAATTGCTCCCCCTCTGGGATTGACTATGACTAGTGTCATTCCACCTTTCACTGAGGATAATGTGCAGGATTTCTTTGTTTTGTTTGAGGAAGTTGCTGGAGGTATGAAGTGGACAAGAGATCAATGGCCTTTTATGTTACAAACCGTTTCGTCAGGGCAGGCTCGAGCCACGTATTTGTCAGAAGTAGCAGAGGTTAGGCAGGCTTATGACAATCTCAAAGAAGCTATACTAAAAACCTATCAATTGCAGCCTGAGGCTTACAGGCAATCTTTCCGTAAAAACCAGAAGAAAGTAGAAGAAACCCATAAGGTATTTGCCAGGACCATGACTAATACTTTCAATCATTGGGTCAAGAGTAAGAAAGTCACAAGCTACAACGATCTGAAGGAGTTGGTCCTGTTAGAAAATTTCCTATGGAAAATTGATTCTTCTGTAGCCTATCATTTAAGGGGAAAAAAGGTAGATTGTCTTGCCGACGCCGCTGACATGGCTGACACATACGTGCTCAACAACAAATTTCGTGGAAAGAAGCCCTACGATAATTCTAGTTCTAATTTTAAGTATCCCAATCACAAATCTGACCGACCCAGTCACAAGCCTGTAACGTCTTCCCCAGCTAGCCAAAATAGAATTGTTCCCCCAACTAAAAATGCGACTCAGGGCAATGGTAACAGAGGTGGGGCACAAATTAATAGTAATGCTCAAAGAGGGAACGTTCCCGTATCCCCTAAAGTATGTACTTTTTGTGGCAAGAGAGGCCACCTAGCTTATCAGCGCTGGGCCAAGGAGAAAACCGAGAGATCGGGGCAGACAGTTGCCGCCGTATCTCAAATTTCAGATGTGCCTTTAATGCAGGGCTCCCGACAGAAGGAGTACCTAGCCCCAATAGTTCCTTTAATGCAGGACTCCCGACAGAAGGAGTACCTAGCCCCAATAGTTCCTTTAATGCAGGACTCTCGACAGAAGGAGTACCTAGCACCAAAAGTTCCTTTAATACAGGACTCCCGACAGAAGGAGTACCTAGCCCCAATAGTTCCTTTAATGCAGGACTCTCGACAGAAGGAGTACCTAGCACCAAAAGTTCCTTTAATACAGGACTCCCGACAGAAGGAGTACCTAGCAGCTAACGTAAATCATCTAGACAGGGGTGTAGTAGCATGTGTGGTGCAACCCACTAGGGTTAAGCCAATAATAATTTCACCATCAGTGCAGGACAGTTACCGTCCCTTTATTTCATCTGGCAACGTGAGATTAAATGGTTGTATGCATGAGGTAAAAATTCTGAGAGACACAGGTTCTACTAGCACCCTCATGGTGAATCCTTACACTGAGTGCCCACCTGGCGAACCAGTTGTAATGAGAGGTGCTGGAGGCCAATTTTATGCATACTTGGTAAAAGGCGAAATTGAATGTGAGTTACTACAGGGTGAGGCCACCATAGCTTTGTGTAGGTCCCAAGATATCCCTGTGCCCGGGGTAACACTCCTTTTGGGGAATGATGTAGCAGGTGAGAAGGTCCGACCAGACCCCATTTTGTCACTTTCCCCTGTTAACGAGCCACTAATCGGTGAGCTCGAAAAGGAGATGCCAACTGTTTTCCCTGTGTGTGTTGTCACACGTTCAATGTCTCAAGTAGCAGTTCCCTCAGACCGAAATGTACCGAATGTAAGAGTTGATGAAAGGGATGATGAGAGTGTGAATGACGCTCCAACTGTGCCTGATGATGTGACTGAGGTGGATTTATCCGACACCTTTATGGCTCATCTTGACCCTAACGATGACCATGAAACCCCTCCAAATTGTCCTAGTGGCCTGGTAGAGCTACAGAGAGATGATAGTGAATGCAAGGAGTTAGCTGCCAGGGCCGTGAGTGAAGAGGAATGTGAGAAGGAGGGTGGTGAATGTTTCTACCTCAAAGGAGGAGTATTGTGGCGTAGATGGAGACCGCCACACAGACCAATCGATGACGGGGCCTGGGACGTCCATCAAGTAGTAGCCCCCAAACCTTGTCGTAGAGATATCTTGGAAATGGCACATTGTATACCATTGGCAGGACACCTAGGTGTGAGAAAAACTCTAGACAGAATCAGAGCCCACTTTCACTGGCCAGGAATGCGTGCAGATGTAGTGGAGTTTTGTAGAGTGTGTCACACTTGCCAGATGACAGGAAAACCCAATCAGAAGGTGCCTGTACATCCTCTGGTGCCCTTGTCCGTCTTCGAGAATCCTTTTACTCGGGTGGTAGTGGACATTGTAGGCCCATTGCCTAAGACTTCCGAAGGTAACAATTATTTATTAACTATTATGGGCATGGCAACTCGCTACCCAGAGGCTATACCCTTAAGGACTACCTCTGCTCCAACTGTCATCAAGGAACTGCTCAAATTCTTCACCAGAATGGGTTTCCCCCATGAGGTGCAAAGTGATCAAGGAACTAATTTTACCTCTAACATTTTTCAGCAGTCCCTGAAGGAGTTGGGTATCGAGCATGTTAAGTCGAGCACCTACCACCCAGAGAGTCAAGGGGTTCTCGAACGGTATCATCAGACATAAAGAGGAATGTTGCGTAAATATTGTACAGAGACCGGAGTTGAGTGGGATAAGGGGGTACCTTTTCTTTTATTTGCTACTCGTGAGGTTCCAACTGAATCCCTGGTTTTTCCCCTAATGAGCTAGTTTTCGGTCACCAGGTAAGAGGTCCTTTGCAACTATTGCAGGATAGCCTAGTTGGCCAGGAGGGGAACCAAAACCTCCTCAAGTATGTTTCAGATTTCAAAACCCGGCTGAGATCCTCATGTGAGTTTGCAGCTCAAAACTTGACAGTGGCTAAAAGCTCCATGAAGAACTGGTATGACAGAAAAGCCCGTGAGAGGGAGTTTCAGCCCGGTGATGAGGTTTTGGTCCTGCTCCCCCTTTTTGGCCAACCTTTATCTGCCAAGTTCAGGTGCCCATATAAGATCATTCAGAGGGTGAGCATTACCGATTATCTAGTAACTACCCCAGACAGGAGAAAGCCCACGCAAGTATTCCATATAAATATGTTGAAACCCTACCATAGGTCCCCTGATTCCTCTCCTCCAGATTCTCCCACTGTGGCAATGAATGTCAGGACCTGTGGACAGCCTGGTGCGGACAAAGTCTTCAGTTCTCTTACTGACCCGCAACAGACTGTTCCAGAGCCTGAAGGTATCCATGCAGACTTTGACTTGTCATATAGCCTATCCAACTTTCAGTATAATTCAGTAGCTTGGGGGGGATTACCATCTAAACTATGTCATCTTCCCTCTGATCAAACGAACCAACTAATCTCTGTTTTATCTCAGTCTCCCAGTGTGTTCCGTGATACTCCAAGGCTCACTTCTTTGGCCTTGCACGACATCGACGTAGGGGATGCTGCAGGAGTATACTGCAGGAGTATACTGCAGGTCGAGCTTGACTTCATGTTTTCAAACCAGCTGATCACAAGGGCCTTAAGCCAGTGGAGTAGTCCGGTCATACTTGTGCCAAAGCCAGACGGGAGCCATAGGTTTTGTAGGGACTATAGGCAAGTTAATGCTGTCACAAAGAACGATACCTACCCACTGCCACGGATCAAAGATTACATTTACCAGGTTGGCCTCATACAGCACTAAGATAAACTTAATGAGAGGATTTTGGCAATTAGCTCTCCCTTGTAGCGAGGTAAATATCATGCTTTACTAGTGCGCTTTCAAGCCTTCAGCTGTGAGATGCCTTGCAGTTCGAATAGCGCTCCAGCTACATTCCGGCTATGTTCTGATGTGGTACCTGGAGCCGTTGCCTACTTTGGGTGATATCCTTATTATATCCTCATTATAATCTTGCTGTTGCCAATCTGGTGGTGAATCTATTTATGTATTATGTTTAATATTATGTACTATACTCCTTAAACTCTTTTCTAGGGGGGAGGTCTGACATACGGAGCACTGTATGTTTATTTTAGAATTAGAATTAAGAGTTGAAGGAGTGCCAAACTACCCAGGCGGCGAAGCAGACCAGCGAGCGAACCAGCGAGGGGGAAACCAGCTCGTCGCATACTAGCAAACAAGCATTCACACCTGCGTGCGTCATAGGGGACCCTGCAAACTACTTCGATGACCCGACGCTATGACGTATGATCGACGCCAGGAGACTCCATTGGACCACGCACCTGCTACGCAGCTCGAGGAGCTGTGATTGGGGTGTGCACTATCCGTCGCCTCCTGATTCGTTCCTACACCATCATTGTTTAGTATATAAGACCCGAGTAGTGGGCATTCAAATCAGTCTCATTTGGAGTTGGGAAGGTGAACTTGCAGCTGGAGGAAGACGGGGTGAAGTATTATAATGGGTTTGTGACTGTCAGTCAGATTATATAAGTGTGTGTTAAGTGTGTTCGGTGTAAACACTTACGTTATGTTGGTTAGTGAGATATGTGATTGGGAATTAACGTTAACGCTACTATTATGTACTTAACTATTTGATTGGGAATTAACGTTAACGCTACTATTATGTACTTAACTATTTTAGTTGACTTACTTGTGGACTAAAGCAACTCTTTAAGTAATTGGGTTATTTATGAAAGTAATACTATTGTTTTATATTAATACTTACGAGTTCATTCATTTTCTTTTAATTAAGCTTACATTGCTTAACGGTGCTTAGTACGGTGATGCTATTGTCTCTTATTAGTAATATCGCCTTAGACTAACATGGCTGTTTTAATGTTACTTCTAATGATTTCCTAAGCTGAAGAAAATTCTTTTAGCTTCAAAATATTATTTTTGCTTTTCATATTATTTGAGTGAGACCTGAATCGAATCTATGAAGCGATCCTGTAACTTAATTTACTCATAATCAAACCTCAATGTTACGTGGTTAAGAAATACATTTAACTAATTCTTAAATATATATCTAACTTTTTATGTGACTTTGATATTAATATTGATGATAATAATAATATAATACTATTAACGTAAGACACGAACCAAGAATAATTACATTAAATATAAATGAAAAGGACATAAGAAAACTATTTATTCATTTAAAAAAGGGTAAGAAACAGAAATATTCTTACTTTAATATTTATCTTTCAAGACTTTTTCTAGAATGAATAGTCCTTCTTTAGCTATAACTTATTCGGTTCATAACCATAGCCTACTAAGCTTTGGTTAAATAATAATTCTTTATAAATACTACATAACTTTAATTAGTTTCAGTATTTTTCATAATTAAAGAGTATCAGTCAATAAAGGATACCAAGTCCTAAGATCCAAAAGGAAAGGAAGCAACAACAGGAAATAATGTTATTAGCTTTTACTTTTGTTTTGCCTTCAGCTGACTGATACCTTAATATATATCTCTGTGCTATCTAGATTCATCAAGTTAACCACTTGAGGATCAAGATACGTAACAATATATATTTATATGGCGAGCTGTTAATATTATAATAATTGGGCCTAATTACTCACGAAAAAAACTATATATATATTACACATTTTTAAAGACCTAACCACATACTCTTGAGACTCGATCCCAAACCCAGCATGATGCCAGGACAAATCCTTAGCTACCCCACCATCGCTGTATCAAAAGAAAGAGAACTGAGACTTGGATGGAGGTTATATTGAGCTACTACACCCACAAACGGTCGATAGGCGTAATATGTCAAGTGTATGGTCTATGAGGGTCTGGTGAGCTGAAAATATATTATCTAGCTTTTCCTGAGATGCCTGCAATACTGTATCCTAATCTAATCTCTGAGTTATCTCTCTTTTAAAACTCTCCGTGGTATTGGGAATTTGTTTGTATTGCTTACTGTCACCCTTAACCTGACAAGCGCGATATAGACGTAGGTGCTAGGGTAGTTATTTGTGCATTTCTAGCCCTGGATTCTGACAGAATTTGTTATATTTACAATATAAACCATTATTTGTTTTCGGTATGCTTTTATTTTACATATATGATGTATATATGAACCTTCAAGAGTGCTAAAATAAGTGGGAAAAGCATTTGGGTGGTGAAAAACGAAGATATTGGCCACCCGGTCATAATCTCAGGCGAGAGAGAGAGACAGGCAGCCTTCCCCTCTCGCTGTCTGGGAGTCAACTGAGAAGAGCGGGGCCGTGTCTGGGTGTTGCATAACGATCTTTTATGCAACCCACTTGTGCTACATTATCGCGGGAGAGAAAAATAACCGATAAATGATGATAATAAGAGGAAAAATAGGTGATAATTGAGGAGGGGAGGGAGGGGGGAATAAGGTGGGGAAGGAGGGGAGGGGGGTGGGTGAGATTTACATGGATGAGTACTGGAGGGGAATTATCTCACCTAGAGACAAATTCCTTTGTTTTGATAGGCCCTTTTTTTTTATGGAAGGCTTTTTTTATGGTCCTGCTTCCGTGAGGCCTATCGCGTTCCCTATAGGAAGCCTTCCGTGAGGCCTATCGCGCTTGCCGGGTTAAATGGATAACCCACATACAATCAGCTGTATTTTAAAAATAGTTCAAAGACATCTGTACTTCTGTAAGGTTCGTTTCTAATGACTGTGGAAGAGCTAGTTGTAATATGTCATATGAATTCTCAGATGGAGTATTGGTAAAACAAATTTGAGGTATAACATTAGAAAAATATTCAAATTTCGAAATAAGTATATTATGATTATCAACACCAACTGTACATTAAATTAGGTGCTAGAAAGTGTATCAGTTCATTACCTACATGCACTTGACAGCTTCACGTCGAGGTGGTGGCCCGGGGCGAGCGATTACGAACATACATCCCTCTAGTTGGGAGCAATCATGAGTCACAACATACAGTATTATGGTCCCTGGTGATAGTAATGTGGTACTGGAGGTACGGACTCAAGTATACCTGCTGTGTTGCAGTTGAGGATTACTATCTCTGTTTCCATAACCACCTTTGGGTTACCAGGGCTCACATGTGCATGCATCCTAAAATCCTAAGACGTATTTTGGTCCATGGTTAACTTCAAAGACAGTTTCTTGCCTTGCAAGTTTAACATATGAGGATTACATTTATGGCTGGGTTGTATCAAGGCTGTTAAAGAGTTAATTATTTATTTAATTTAACGATATATGTGTAAGAATATTAATTATGTGAATAAACGTGGCATCCCTTCCTTCGTTTTACAGGCACTCTTATGAAAATATTTAGCTAGAATTTCCTTTACTAATGCAACCTCTTCGCATCTTTCTCAATAGTATTAAGATATCTATTAACGCCTAAGATTTGACAACCTCTCTTCTACAATATAGATTATCTTCTTTAGAATGTATGTATTCCTAAAGTTACCTGTTTGTTTACTCTTTTCAGAGTAACATTTTACCTATACTTAAATAGCAAAGAACCAAGCATTCCTTACATACCATTACTAGCGGGCTCCAATAGAAATGAAGAATTTACTTCATCAAATTTATTTTCCTGCTACAAATCCTCCTCCCCTTGTATAATTCTCCTACTCGACGAGACAGAGAAAGGGGCAAGGGAACGCGAAAGTGGTCCCGGACCCTTAGAATAGGAATTTTAAATGTTGTTTCTGTTCGGGCTCTGTCTCGTGTCGGCCACCCCCAGCAATGGGGTATGTGCCTGAGTATATACATACATACATACATACATACATACATACATCCATACATATTCAATTAGATAGTATAAAATCGGAATTACGGAAATATTACTTAGTAATAATTCAAGGAAACATATTATATGTTATACTTTGCAAAATTGTGAGTTGTTAAATGTTTTATGCCATTGTAATAAGTTAGGATTCGTATATGTTTAATTACATAATGATTAATAAAGCATGTACTGTAGTGCATCATAAAGTAATCAGCATTTTGACCTTACTGTACACAATAATCTGAATTGTCAAGGTTTCAAATAATTAGTTTGTCTATTATTGAGAATACTGTCAAGATTGCATAAGATTTACACTTCCATTGATCACGCTATAATGGGGTTGTCACTTCAGCTAGATAATCAACCTTATGTGCTATAAACTAGCTAACATAAAAAATTATGCGCTAGTAAATTATATATATATATATATGTAGTGTAAGCGTATATATTGTAATAATATGTAATTCACTGTCATTTTATTCCGGTGTTTATTAAAGAATAGGACTATATACTATTCACATTATTAAGGTCTTATTTGCATCAAATTTTCCACCATCTCTTAATAGACTTCATTAAATAACTTTTACAGTTCACGTTAATGCACTGTATATAAGAGTTGTATTAAATCTGATTAAGGTATAAAGCATAACTACTACGACTACTATGGACCTGGACCATGGACCTGGTCCTGGACCTGGACCTGGACTCCATGGACCTGGCACATGGACCTTTTTGTTTTATCTGTGTTTTTCCTTCCTCCGTTCATTGTCTCTTTAAAAAAAAAAAAAAAAAAAAAAAACTACTACTACTTTTCTTTGTTTTTTTTGGGTTTTTTTCATACATTTCATGTTACTACTACTACCATCACCACCTCCACCATCACCACCACCACTACCTTATATTTAATATTGTACACATACTAAATTTCACAAGCATCAGATACTACTATTCTACACCATGCAACTTCAATCCAGTCTCCTTCCAATGCGACCCTCTGCCACTGCTGCCTCGTAGTCTACTTCTGCCACCGTCACTGGTTGTGGTGCAGACCTTCTTGTTCCCCGCAGGCATAGTAGTGCTGATCTGAGCAATGAGAAAGATAGACGGCATCTCATCCAGGCTACGACGTGGCTCCTAGGCTGTTGCTTCTTCTCTGCGATGATCTCTGCTAGCCTTGAATAGAAGCACTGGGCCCTGGGTCCCATCCCTCCTGATGTGGTGAAGACTAGTGGGGTAAAGCTGCCATGTTCGACTTGTAAGATCCTTTCTCCATATGTCCTGACCTTCTCTCGTTCGTTCCTCTTGTGTGCAGCCTCCAGAGACAGCTCGCTGTAGCTGTGGGCCATTGGGTTATGTCAAAGAACGCTCGCTGTGCATTTGTCCAAAAGCCTCTTGCACTAACGTCCAATCTTGCTTCAGTGGATGTGTTGGCCGTCCTGTGCTGCATGGTCTCTCCACCCAAGGGAATGAGTGATGGTTCGCTCACCACATCTCTACACACCTCCCTGAGCATGTTCGCTGTTATATCTCTTACTTCATCGTGCCTGATGCTGATGAATCCTCCTTTCTTACATATCATGGTGTGGTCTGTATCGTTGATGGTTCCACAAACGCATCGATCGGGCAGTCCTTCAATCGGCCAATCATACCTCAGTGCAATAGCATCATTAAATTCTTGTTTGTTGAGATTGAAGCTTTTTGCCTTGATTGGTAGTGTTGTCAGCCAATTTTAAGCGCCCGTTTCTTGTGCTATTTGTAGTTTTCTTGTTTGTCTCGGGTGAAGTTGTCCCATCAATTGTGCCAGGTCATTTTTCTGTGAGTTTTGTCTCTCTGACGTGATGGTCTTTCTGATGTTGTAGATGTCTGCCTGGTCTACTTCACCGTCAGAATCTTGTGCTATGATACGGTCAGTGAGAGATCCTGTTATCTTTACCGAGTTCTGGTATTCTACTACTACTACTACTACTACTACTACTACTACTACTACCACCCCTACAAATAATACTATTCAAAATAATACTATAATACTAATACTAATACTAATTGTAGTAATTAAACTTAAATTTACTATTCTACTAGGGTAGGAATAATTCGAGAGTTGTTTGAAAGTTCGAGTTTTATTTAACAAACTCTCAAGGAAATCATAATCCGCATAGCAACCGATTCTCTGTTCGGGTCTAAATGGGTTCAAACTGAGAGTTGAATACCTACGACTATATAGCATACATTATTGTACTTCGGAATTATTACATTCCCATTACTACCTATAAGGACAATCGCTATTCAGAGTTTTGACCTACTTCGACTCCGAACACATCACTATGTTCACAATAGTTGATAATACTATAAATTATTTTTACATCAATAATTATGTCCTTGTATCACCTTAACAATATTAGGACCAATTATTCGATCAATATGTTCTCGAATCACCTTGACAATATCAGAAACTATTGCTCCTTCCCATGTTCTTAAATCATCTTAATGATATCAGATATCATTATTCAATTGTACGTTCTTAAATCTCCTTAACAATATTAGAAACGATTACTAAGTCAGTATGTACAGTATTTACATCACCTTGACAATATCAGAAACTATAACTCAATCAACGGGTCCTTAAATCACCTTAACAAGATCATAAACTATTTCTCCATTACTATACCCTTAAATTATTTTATTAGATATTACTCGCGATCGAAAGCACACTGTCGACGAGGGGAATATCTAATTAATACATGTTGTTTCCTTGTAACAAAAAGAGTATTTCCAAATGGTCGGGAATAGCGCCCTCTCCTAACTATTTCTTCAGCTAGGTCTATCCTAATGCAAATCCTACCTTCCACATCCTATTCCACATGATTTGTGAACACCATTACTTTATTTTCCCTTTACTCTTAGTCCTAGACACCCGGAGAACTGGGTATAGCTACCTTTTCGTCTCAGTTACATAAACTCAGTCAGCTAATCTCTGCTCTATTATTTATTCCGAAAACTCCCTGGTTTTCACTGTCATATATTTAATATCTTTTTATATAAGATCCTAGAAGATCCTGTGCTATTACTAGCAAACTGGCGAGTGCCTTACTGACAATAAAAACTTATCTCTCAACACATCATCTTTTTATTTCATTAGTTGTCTAATAATTTTTCTCTTTGGTTGCCCTATTAAGACATATATATATATATAGGTTGTGGACACCAGGTATCCCTCAAATATATATTTTGTCTCTCTCTATTCATGTCCTTTAATAAATGGTAGGAATCTGCTGTCTTCTTCTTAGGCTTGTTTTCCCCCTCAGCTTGGTGTTGGAGGTCAGGAAATATATCTGGTTATATTCTCCCATGGTGGTTGGGAAGAATAAAGAGGGGGGGGGGGGGTCAGTCTTGTGTCGAGAGAGGGCAGGTGTTGCAGGCGATAGCCCGTGTCCATCTAGCTGCTGTGGAATGAATGAATGAATGAATGAATATAGAAAAGGTGGGTGAAGGTGAAAGAAGGGAAGTTTTTATTGGTTAAGTAGGAGAGACAGTGGTAATAGTGAGAGAAATAGGGTGTCGGGGCTTGACCCAACGTGCGTGAGTTGAGTAATTGGGTTGGGGTTGAATTGTTTTAGTTGGAGAAGTTACTTTAATGAGATTCAGTATGGCTGGGGATGGTGAGAGCAAAATAATGTTGGGTGGTATAAAATCGAAAGTGTTTGCTATTGGGCTTTTTGTATGGTAGAGGAAGTCTACTGGAGAACTTTTGTTTTTAATAATTTAGGGTGATAATAATACGAAAATGGTATAGAAGGGGGGGGGGGGGTAATTTTGGGTTGCATAGAGTCAAACAGGGGGTAATGCTGGGGAAAGAGCTGTCAATGGCAGAACTTGTAAGGTGGCTGTACTGTTATTTTATTTTGAAGTTGACGTTAAATGAGTGTTGTCTTGTAATTTAGTTATAATTTGGCTAAGGATTGGTGTTAATGCGAAATGGGTGCCTCTCTGTTGTCAGGGTTAAGGAGGTTTGACAAGAGGCGGGGTGTGTGTCAAATTATATTGAAAGTTTGGATGAAGTTATCGTGAAAGGTCTCAAGTTTAATAGGTTGTTTTTTTGCTAAGTGATTCCAATATGTATTAAGAGGGGGGATGCGGGCTAAATCGTGAAGATGTGCCGTCTGGAATTCAAACTAATGAGTCCCGAAAATCCATCTCAGTGCTGTATTTTGAATTTGTTGGTACTTTAGTTGGTTAGTAGGGGCCGAATGAGTGGGATGTAGCACAAAAGAGGTCTTATTAATTAGTGGTTTATATAGGTAAGCTTGGTTTTAATTGAGGCATTTCGGAATCTAAAGATGGTTTGGAGGGATTTTGATGCGATGGAAATGGAAGTTTTAGCTTGATGATGGAATCGGAGGAATTTGTCAAATGTGAGGCCGAGTACTTTGTTAGTGAGAGAGACATTTATTTGTGTGCGTTAGGGAAAGGTGCTCGGGAGTTTAGGAATAGGGGTCTTGGACGGGGATGTCCTTTGGTAAAATAGGTAATGTAGGATTTGTGAGGATGAGCCTGAATCCGCCATTTTTTTCCCCACTGTGCTACTTTGTCAAGTTCTCTTTGAGCTCTGAAAGTCAATGTGTCTAGTTTGTCTGCTCTTATTAATTGAGTCACGTCGTCTGCGTACATTACTGTGAGAGAGTCATTGTAAATTGGGGTGGGGAAAGTCATTTGTATATAGGATGTAGAGGGTAGGAGCGAGCACTGAGCCTTGAGTTACGCCTGCGTTGAGTGCAAATGAATCTGAATAAAGATTAGACAATTAAATTTTAGCTGTTCTATTATCCAAAAAATTGCAAAGAAGTTTATTATTATTATTAATGGGAAGTTGAAATTTTCGCAGATTTTGTACTTCAAGCCTTCGTGCCACACAGTGTCAAAAGCTCGTTTGATGTCCTTGGTGATTAAAGCTGTCTTGTTTTTTCGTCTGGACTGTTTATTTATGTGAATGTAGTTCGTGATAATGTTCAGTGCTTCCTGTGTCGATCTATGTTTTCTAAACCCAAATTGCATGTGTGTGAGGAGTCCTTCGTCTTCGAGATATAGTCTGAGTCGGTGATTTATGATACGTTCTAGAGTCTTCCCAAGAGTCTCAAGTAGACTAATGGGTCTCTAGTTTAGTGGATCAGTGTTGTCTTGGTTTTTCTTGGGGATGAGGATAATGGTCGCTGTCTTGAAGCACACAGGAAAGTAGCCTGATACCAGGATGGCGTTGTAGAGGCGAGGGAGTGCTGTTATGAAAGTGTTAGGTAGGTGCTTTACAAGGTGATGATTAATACCCGTGGCACCAGGCGCCTTTCTCCATTTTTTAAATAAAAATTAACTTGACTTCGTCTTGCACAATGGGAACACGGTGTATATTTTGAGGGTCAAGTGTGTTTAAGTTAATGTTTGTGCCATGGGAGATGTTGTTGGAGATGGTAGTAAGATGTTCTATATTGCGGATGTGTTGTCTGGCAGGCCTTCCAGGGGTGTGTGGGTGGTAAACCTGTTGCCATGTCTGTTTAAATGTATCTGTGATAGCCCTAGGATCAGTAATTTTGTTGCCATTTACAGTGAGGGAGGAAGTTCTGGGAGTGTTATTACCTTTTAAGCGTTTTATGTGTTGCCAGAATTCCCAGGGCTTAGTCTTTCTGTGTTGTTCTGCTGGGTGTACCAGGTGTGTCCAGTGAGTGTCATGATCAGATTGCAGGCTGTTAACCCGGGAACGGCGAGAACACTCTTAAGAGTGTGACGCCTCCCGGCGTTAGCAGAATGGTTGCGTGGGGCATTGCAGCTCGCTAGCGCTCGCCAGGATGGGGGGATGGGCTACAGTTGTCCTAGAATGATCTGCTTTATTTAATTAGTGTCGTGTTGCCACAGACAGTCTAGAAATGGTTTTGTTTTGGTCTGTGACCGCGCCTTATATTTTATATTCGCTATAATATAAATGTTGCTTGTGTGGGAGGCGAGCGAGAGAGGGTGAGGGAGTACACCTGGCAGCGGGGTGAGCTATGACGCGGCTCGCTTGGGCGCTGACGCCGTTGGCGGCCGGGTGGTCAACTAGTCCCTTCCCGTCGCGGCATCGTGTTCTTTACCAGCTCAGAGCTTGCCTGACACGCATATCGCCTACATCCTTTGCAATTCTGTCCCCCATACTCGCCACTTTGCATACTATTTCTCTCTCTCGACTTCTCCTTTCTCATTCTCTAATCTTTATTATACTCAACATCCCTTCTGGTTTCAGCATAGACGTTCACCGTCGACCAGTCGTATTGTACACGAAGCTCTCAGATATTTCCATGTATTAGGTTAAGGAGGTATTATGCTTTATTGAGGGTTAGAGAGACGGACTTTTCCGTATGTGTCCTCTCTCGGGAAGGTTGTAGACCGGTATATGTCTCCCTGGCAAGGTGTTGAGTGATTCTGCTTGGTTATCTAAAGCTAGACTAGGGGTAAGGTTACTGTGTCGTTGTCTCCGATGTGTGCAGTGTTAGCTAAGCCCTGCACGACATCGACAGGTACTGTGGGAGCCTAAGTTGTCTTCGGGTGGGTTTACTTTGCGAGCACAGCGCTGTGGTGTGAGAGGGCCATAGCCTATCCCTCACAACATAGTGCTGCCTCTTTGTGTTGACTTCTGAGGGATCGCCAGGATAGAACTAGGTACTAGAGACCTAGATTTATCAAGAGAGCATCCCCGTCATATAACGTAATCTTCATTATACCACCTTCGGACAACGTTAGGCTACGAGCCGCATGCTCGCCCATTGTTGCCCTGCCTTGATACCCCAGCTAGACTTTATTAACTGAGCAGACACTGGTTAGAGATAAGCCCCCATTATTATATGTAAGCAACATTATTATTCACTGCACTTTTGAGCCGAGGTTGTTGTTGAGTTGCACAACCCTAGTAGGCTGTTGCGTTGTGTCATGAAGCATTTCTTTAGTTGTCGAGCATTACTACCTTTGCGCAGTCTTTATTATTCGCCTGCCTATTATTACTATATGTCCTAGTATTTATTGTGACCCGTATTCTGCATTATAATTGTTCAAGATTCTTTACGAACATCTTCCCAGCATCAGACTTATTTCAGAAGTTTCCAGTTTATGTTGCAGGACTAGCATTGCACTTTCTTTAATACAGGAGTGCCAGTTATTTGAGTATCTACCGTAACGTTAATTAATCACGTTAACTATCTTTTCTTTGTGAACCTAATCGAGTAATCTTTTACTGTTTGAGAATAGGCTGTTTCATCGAGCGTCAGCCTAGTGTGTGTGCACCAGTTACCGAGTCATAGGATACCTCGTTGTCCAGGCACGACTCAGGGCGGTAATGGTGTTTTGTTTTCCAGTGTTTAAGGCAGGGGTTGGATCTAGTGTTACCGTTGTTGCATTTTGCCATTATCTAGTCCAATGTTGAAGAGCCCTGTGTCTTTGAGAACCTTGATCGTAACAAGAGGTTTTGGTGGGCAAAGGCGAGAACTCTCTTAAGAGGTAAGGCCTAAAAAAAAATGTTTAAAAGGCCCCAGTAGCACTTAAAGCAAAAACAATTGTGTTTAAGTGAGATAATTCCCCTCCATACCTTCTATCACTCCTCCACATGTGTCAATATCCCCTCCTTCACCCCTTTCCCCCCCACCTTCAATTATCACCTATTTTTCCTCTTATTCCCTTGTTTATCGGTGTATTTACTGTGCCAATATTTTCAAACCGGTCCCAGGCTGTGGTCTTGCGTGTCTAGTGTATGGGGAAAAGAGAGAGAGAGAGAAAGACAGGCTTCAGTCTGCCTCAAGGCTTGAGAGAGAGAGGGTGTACATCGCCTCTGCTCCACATTTCATGAATGATCGGTCAGCAATAATTCGCGATTTCCACAATCCAAACACTATTCCCACTTGTTTTATTGCTGTTACATGTTACTATCTGCATATTAAATGTAAAATAGGCACATATGAATAAGTAATAACGATATTTATCGTAAAATTATGATTTCAGGCGGGAATATAGCCTAATATGGCCGCCCAGTATTAGGGTGTTCACTACATATAGCTCGCCTTTTAAAGGTTTTAAGGATGTGAGTTCTGAGGTTGGAGAGGTCGTAGCGTACTCGGCCTGGTATGTGGTTGTGTTTGTTTTGTTCGAATCAACGATGATAGCACACTAGGAGTCGTTGTGTTCTGATGGAGGGTCTGAAAGTGTGCTTGATTTTGTATGTAGTTTTTGGGATGGTTGTGTTGGCTGCATTTATGATTTTGTTTTGTAGGTTCTCTATTTGTTGATCTATGTGTGTGTAGTGTTGTCCCTCATAGTCGTGTATGTAGTTGTCTTCAGATAAAATATGTTTAAATTCTTCCCAGTTTGCTTGTGAGTAGTTAAAATGAGATTGACATGGGACTTGAATTGGGTTTGAAGATATTGACATGAAAACTGGGATGTGATCAGATCCTGAAAGTGGCCCTGGGGAAATGTCATATATATTAAAAGCTCGGTTTTAAAACATTAGATCAGGTTTACCATTACCATGTGGTGTGAAAACTGTAGAAAAGTCTGGGCCTAGGAAATTTAATCTTTTGGTGTTATGTAGTGCTAATAATTGTGTTCCACGTGGATTATTGCTATTATGTTGGAAAGTTAGGTGTCTAGCGTTAAAATCTGTAAGTATGAGTGTGGGTGCATTGTTATTGAAAAAAGTATTCAAGCCTGTGTAAGGGATGTAGGTATTTGGTCTGACATATGTGGTGGCAACTATGAGAGTACCAAGTGTTGTGTGTGTTTTAACTGCAAGGAAATGTTTGTATGTCCAGTCTGTGATGAATTCGTGTTGAATGGTGCTTTTAATCATGATTGCAACTCCATCGTGAGCATCGCCGTCGGTCTTTCGTGTTGTGTAACCAAAGCTTTAAATTTTATGTGTATTGTATGTGCAACTGCTATTGATTAGTATTATGTCCGGGTCATTATCTAGAATTAATTGTGTGAGTAGGTGTCTGTTAGTGTAGTAGTGTCTTATGTTGAATTGGAAGACTCTGAACATGCTCAGCCCACCTTCCTCTATACCCGCCTCTGGTGCAATGCGGGCCTGTGATTGGCTGAGACGCTCGCCGGGGCAAATTTGTGTTGGCCCGGTCGCTTTGAACTGTAAATGATCCCACCTGTCTCTTCTCATCTTCGTAATATTTTCCCAGAAGCGTATTTGTGACGTTCTTTAGTGGCTGACGGGAGTAAGAGGGTGGCACCAATGTATTTGAACGTTTTTTTACCGGGATAGCATATACGGGTGTGAACTGAGGGTAAGTTATGAGCCGGGCGTTTGGAAGGTGATATGAGGTGAGTGTTTTGGTGAGTCATAGGTGGCCTGTGATTGGTTGAGAGCTTGGAGGTGCCAAGGTGTTCCCACGGGCATGAAATAGAGGACAAATCTTGCTGGCACACCTGAGTTAACCCCACCTTCTGATTGGCTGACGGGATTACTCCTTCATTAACAATAATAACTGTTATTCCTGGATCTTCTACATCTTATAGGAAAGTAACACCCCATCTCAGTTTTTCCTAAACCCTGCCAATCCTAAAGAAAATGTCAGTTACCCAACACCTCCAAGTCAAATACCTCCCACTTAACCTTTCATATATATTGCTCACAAAACTCCTGATACCTTATGATTTAGCAATGTGTTAACAAAATATTGGCAGTTAACAATACATGTATTTGTTCATTGATATACACAAAATTATTATTTTTATTTTGTCAAAGAGATAATGACTGGAGGAAGGAAAAACATAGACAAACAAAGAAAAGGTCCATGTGCATAAAGACATCCTCCACTCATAAAATGTTTGTAACAGCTGGATTTATACTGTTGTAAATTGCAAGTTTGTGAAAAGGAACTCCAAGGATGGGATTTCCAGAGAAATAGTTCTCGGGATGAATGGATTTTGAAAAGCGGAAGTTATACATTGTGAAAGAGAGAATGTTTATTCATGGGTGTTTCTAGCTGATCGAGTACAGTGCGGAAAGCTGTGGAGAGGTGGCACAATCAAAGAAAGTTCCTTAGAATATTTGCTGTGAAAGTATCTGTAGAATAATGCAAGGGATGCAACATCTCTCCGTATGAATAATGGAGGAAGGTCCTGCGTGATTACAGCAAGGATCTTGATTAATCTAATGGATTTATTTTGAAATTTGTCAAATTGCCGTAAAGCAACTACTCCACATCTATTCCTCAGAGGTGAACAGTATTCCATCTGAGAACGCACATGACTTTGATGTACTATGGCCAACTACTCGTCAGTGAAGAATTCTCGAACTCTGTGCAGGAGTCCCAGTTTTCTAGAGGCATTTTTAGCTATGGATCTATGACAAGGTGTCCATCTTAGGTTAGCATTCAATGTTAAACCGAGGATATAAATAATAGAGAAAGTGGGAATATTTACACCAATAAAAAGGATGTGGGAGTCAGAAAGATTATGTTTGTCAGAAAATGAAATGTACTTGATTATAGGAAACTGAGATTCTTTTGATATTAGAATTGTCTAGGTTCAGAGAAATTGCAGTGTTTATTTTATAATTTATAATATCAGGCTGCGGAAAAATAATTGCTTAAGGTGAAGGAAGTGTGGAGTGTTGAATCATCTGCGTAGGAATGTATTAAGTTATGAGGGATAGATAGGCGATCATTGATATGAATGAGGAACAGAGTTGGGGCCAAAACTTATCCCTGAGGAATGGCAGCATTATTGTGTGAAACTGAGAATAAACGCCATCTACCATTACATGTATTTTCTGTTAGGAATATAAGAATATAATAGGATTGATGCCAGACTATATGAAATGCCTTTGAAAATGGAGCACTATTTTATGTGTTTCATCATGCTTCATTTAACTTTGTTAAATTGATGCGTAAGAAGGCAAAGAATGTCTGCTGTTGATATTTCATGTATAAAACTATACTGTCTATCACTTATAAATTCATTAGTCTCTATATGCTTGATTATGTGATTATTTATTATTAATTCAATTATTTTACCAGGAGTGGAAGTTATAGCTATTGGTCTGTAGTTTGATGGATCTGAGAAGGCCTTCTTTTTAAGAACAGGATCAATATTTGGTCCTTTCCAGGAGGCTGAGTTTCATGAGGTATGACAAAACAGACGAACATTATTTGACAATACAAGAGCAAGCACGAAGGAGCGATTTTTAAGTACTATTGGAGGAACTTCATCTGAACCAGGGGCTTTACCTACCAACAGATTTTGCAAAATAGTGTTAACGTATCTGGTGCAAATCTATAATGAAAGGATTTCGGGATATCTTGCATTCTTTCATTTAGGGTTGAGTTGGTGGAGAAAATATCAGCAAGAAGGTTGGCTTTACCTCGTGGGTGACTTATAAGATTGTCATTGGGAAATTTTAATGGTGGCACGGTTGAAGCAGTAGTGAAGTTAGATTTGAATTAGTTAAGAGTAGACCAAACTAATTTTTAATCATTTGGATTGTTTGGTAGTTTATTTGTCTGCTTGTGAGATTTTTGTGTTTATTTATTTAGATTCATTTCAATTTTGGCATGATTTCTGACGTTTACCGGTTCGGTAGTGTATTGGAGAACGTCTTTGCCTCCCAGCCCGGGAGACCCAAGCTCAATGCCACGCTCAGGCATGAAGGTTTTTAGCATACACTGGTGCCGGTACCATTTCCCATGGGCAAGGAAATAGGTAATAGTGTCTGCAGGTAATAAACTTTGGTCGAGCGCTATTGAATCTCGGAGCGAGGGCTAGAGAGAAATGGCGCTATATAAGTAACCTGAACATTATTATTATTACTATTATTATTATTATTATTATTATTATTATTATTATTATTATTTATAGTAATGTGTTTTTTACTTTGTGTATGCAATGTAGGCTATTGTGTTTTTGTTCAGTTAATCTAGCACAATTGTGGTTAAATAATGTTGGTGAATTAGATCTTATACTATTTTCTGATAAGGAGTGAAAGTCCGTTTCCAATTATTTCAAATCTTCTATGTTGGCCAAGGTGAATTTTACATCATTAGAAGAAAAAAATCCAGGGAATGTATATGAACATTTGTTGAAGACCTTCCCAGTCTGCCCTAGCGTAGTGCCGTTTAGTTATCAAAACAGGTACAGAGTGGGAAGGTGTGGTAGGTGCTATACAAGTGGCCTCTATCAAACATTGGTCAGAGGATCCAAGTGAGAACATCCCTAGTGTAGCATCTAATGAGAGCCAGAATAAATTGTCAAAACACGTCATGATCGTCAAGGGTTTAAAACTAATTCCAATAGGTGGGGATTATAGTTTGGGTTATCTGGTATATGGCTAAGTTAGTTGACTAGCTGAGTGATAATATATGAGTCTGCAAATAGCTCACATTCAAGACCAGAGTCATCAGTCCTGGCTGAATGAGTAAGCCATTCAGCATTATGGACATTAACACTTTGGCTGCGCGCATATTTCCGCCATATTATGGCTCATTCAGGCACTCCTGATTGATTAGGCAAGTGGCTGAATGAAATTAAATGTATTTAGCCCAAAACTAGAAGAAAATAGCTTCAAAATTACACCAAAACGAGCTTCGTACCTTGTGGGCTTCACCCGCAGCGCAACCCTAGACATTCGCTAAAATTAGCAATCTCGCACTCTATTATACACTATAGAATCTACAGGCTTTAACCCATAAAAGGTGAGCTGTGTGTATTTGAACACCACTGTTCTGGGAGACGATATTAGGCTCCATTCATGCCTATAATCGTAATTTTACGATAATTATCGTTACTACTTATTCATATGCGCCTATTTTACCTTCACTATGAAGATAGTAACCTGTAACAACTATAAAACAAGTGGGAATAATGTTTTTATGGTCAAAATCGCGAATAAACATGGAGCGGCCCATTCATGAATTGTGGAGCAAAGTGAGGCAGCCCCTCCCTTCGCGAGGCCTCAAGCTTGACTGACTCATTCACCCACACCCTACCTCTGCCAACACACTCGCTAGGCACATATCCACAGCCTCCAACCAGTTTGCTAATGTTAGCACGAAAATATACCAACGAGTTAGGGAATAACAGGGAAAATAGGTGATAATTGAAGGGGGAAGGGGAAAGGGGGGAAGGAGGGGATGTGGAGGAGTGATATGAAGTATAGAGGGAAAAAAATAAAACAAAAATAAAGTGCTACTGGGGCCTTTTAAAATGTTTTTTTTTTAGGCCTGCCATCTTAAGAGCTTTGCCGCCGTTGCCCAGTAAAACTTCTTAAGAGCTTTGCCGCCGTTCACGGGCTTAAGAGGCTCTGAAAGCCTGTAAATTGCTGTAATTTGCCATGGCGTTCGGGATCGTCTCCCACAGGCAATTGGGTTAAAATCACCCAACACAAATATTTACTAAGCAGCTTTAAGTTGAGGGCACTTGAGTTGTGATGACAGATATTAAAAAGAGACTTGGCTCTGAGGGAGCACAATTGGGGATTAGTATATGCAACAAAAGTGCCGTACTTGATTTTACTAAAAATATTTAAATTTGTATACAGAATAATCGAAAAGGGGGCATTAATTGTAAACTTCTCCAGAGTATTTTCGGATTTTACAAAGCAACATACATCTCCTTTAGGTCTAAAAATGTTAAGTAGTTGATAACAAAGAAAACTGAATCTAAGATATTTCCTCAAAAACTTCTTCCGTGCTGACTCCCTGCTTTGGCAAACTCATTCGTCTTTGTCTTTCCTCTAATGGCTTTCCTTCTTCCTGGAAGTTTGCTCTTATTCAACCTGTCCCAAAGAAGGGTGACAACTCCCAACCCTTCAACTATCTTCCAATTGCTCTCATGTCTTGCATCACTAAAGTTTGTTTAACTATTCTCAACTCAAAACTTCTTAAGCATTATTCTTCCCATAATCTACTTTCAGATCGCCAGTATGGTTTCCTTAAGGGATGATCGACTGGTGATCTTCTTGCTTATCTTACCAACTCTTGGTCATCCTCCTTTCGGGACTTCGGTGAGACTTTCTCTATTGTGCTAGACATATCAAAAGCCTTCGATAGAGTCTGGCACAAATCTCTCATTTCCAGACTACCCTCCTTCGGTTTCTATTGCTCTATCTGTGCCTTTGTCTCTAATTTTCTTCCAGACCGCTCCATAGCTGAAGTTGTGGATGGCCATCGCTCACTTTATCAACCTATCAACTCCGGTGCTCCTCAGGGTTCTGGCCTTTCTCCAATTATCTTTCAAATATTCATTAACCCTTAATTAGCGGGGCCCGACTTAAGTCCGTATCTAAAAACCTGGACTATGTGGCGGGGCCCGACTTAAATCCATGTGCAATTTTGGCGCAATATTGGCTCTGAGAGAGAGCCGAGCAGTGAGAGGAGCGTAGGTTGCCTCATGACCGCTCGCCACGACCGTCGTGGGCCCACACTACTCCACCCTCTCTCACTCGCTACACACGTAATTATGTATCGAAATGACCGTATTTTAGCGATTTTGCCCTTCGGTTGCACGATCGTTGCAAGACAACCAGTGATCGTAAAAGGATGGTTCGGGTGTCATTGGAAAACTTAATTTACGCCCTTTCAGGGATACATACTTGTATTACGGTCTGACTCTTGTTTATGCATGCAAAAGAGCACGGAAACAACGCCATTTATGGTAAAAAAAAAACGCTGGGCGGCACGGTCAAATATACCGCCTAGGCCGCTCGTTGAGTGTTAATGATCTACTCAACTGTGCCTCTAGTCCTATCCACTCATATGCTGACGACTCTACCTTACATTATTCAACTAGTTTTTCACATCAACCCAGCATGCATGTCCTCCAAAACAAACGTGACAAGGCCATAATATGCCTATCTTCTGATCTATCAATTATTTCTGATTGGGACAGAGAAACTCTGGTTACTTTCAACGCCTCCAAGACTCAATTGCTGCCTCTATGTCTCCATCACAATCTTCCACAACACTATTCTTCAACAATACACAAATCAACCCTTCATCTCTTCTCTCAATATTCTACAGTAGGTGTATCTTTTTCATCCAACCATTCTTGGTAAGATCATATTACCACTCTTTCTAAAACAGCTTCCCAAAAGTTAGGTGTGCTCAACCGTCTCCGTGGGTTCTTCACCACCACACAGCTTCTTGTTCTGTATCGGGGCGTGGTGCACCCTTTTGTTGGGTATTGTTCACATGTGAGGAGGGCTCCACCCATACCGCACTTCTCGAAAGAGTAGAGCCCAAAGCATTTCGTCTCATCAACTCATTTCCTGTTACTAGTTCCCTACATTCTCTTTCTACACACCACAATGTTGCTTCTCTTTCACTCTACTATCGCTATTACAACAATTAGTGTTCTTCAGATATCTCTCAGATATCCCTTGCGGCGAGGATGAGGTACTCAACACACTCCCACTCTAATTCTGTCCAGCTCTAGAATTGGCAAATTTTCTCAGTCTTTCTTCTACTCAACAAGTACATTCTGGAGCTCTCTCCCTCATCTTATGACTTAAACTGCTTTAATCTTCGTGTGTCCAGGCATTTCGACACCAACGTTCCTTGAATTCGGCCCTGTCACTCTTTCGGCTTTGGTGGAGACACTCGTTACAGGTAACCTGCCTTTTGTCTCCTTCATACACATAGAAAAAATAAAAATAAAAGTATTTTGTGTCAATGGCCCAACCCTGCCGGTGGTGGTCATCCGAGAAGCCACCGGGTTTGCTCTTAATATTTTAGCAGTCGTAATGATTTATTGGGAAAGGATTGTGTACTGTAGGCATGAATGATGCTTTATGAGAATAGCTGTTTTATAGATAGAGGATAACATAATTATATAGGGCAATGTTGTAAAGTTAGATGTGTATGTTATATAAAGAGGGCTTGTTTGATACCCCTAGATGTGTGAGGCAAAAATATGTGTAACCAGCTACCAAAGCCTGGGAGAGATAATTAAATTCAGACTATTCCTTTAGTCTTCTGATACCTTGGCAATAGTACTTTCCTGGACGTGGCTGCCTACCCCCAATTACTCCAGATTAGAACGGTATTATTACCTAGCTTATATATATATATATATACTGTATATATATATATATATATATATATATATATATATATATATATATATATATATATATATATATATATATACCGGTATATATATATATATACTATGATATATATATATATATATATATATATATATATATATATATATATATATGTTAGTAAAGCCAGGTAATAAATTTTCTTTAATACATACGAGGTTGAAAGAAATGGCAATTTCTGCGTTGGAAATTTTATTATTCAAAGTTTCCAGGTCTCTGATGAGTTTTCGCTGGGTGGCAGGAAGTAGATGAATGAGATGAGCAAAATTCATGGTGGTACAGGGTTACATTAATGTACATGATGATACAGGATATACGACGCGTTTCACTGGACAACCAGCATTATCAAGTAAGGATAGAATGATATAAAAGGTAAACAGGAAGGGTATTATAGAGGGTGGAGGATCAGAGGAGGCGAAAATCAGAGGGCAAAAGTCTGCTATTGGTGGAGGGGTATTCTAGGAGAGAGAAAGATAGAACCTCTTCACGCATGCGCACTGGATGCGGGATGGTGGTGGTCGGTTGGCGGGATCGAAGCTGATTGGCTGCGTGTCGAGGGGCGTGGCCTAAGTTGCGTAGTACGTGTGGCGCCGGCAGAAGACGAAGCTGAAGGAGGTAGCACGGGGGGCTGCGTCAAGGGCACCGGGGGGCGTTAGGTTAAGGGCGTTCTGCCAAAAGGCACTTTCCTACAGGACCTAATGCCCCCCCTCGCCCCCCGGTGCCCTTGACGTAGCCCCCCACGCTACCTCCTTCAGCTTCGTCTTCTGCTGGCGCCACACGTACTACGCAACTTAGGCCACGCCCCTCGACACGCAGCCAATCAGCTTCGACCCCGCCAACCGACCACCACCATCCCGCATCCCATGCGCATGCGTGAAGCGGTTCTATCTTTCTCTCTCCTAGAATACCCCTCCACCAATAGCAGACTTTTGCCCCCTGATTTTCGCCTCCTCTGATCCTCCACCCTCTATATAATTTATACCCTTCCTGTTTACCTTTTATATCATTCTATCCTTACTTGATAATGCTGGTTGTCCAGTGAAACGCGTCGTATATCCTGTATCATCATGTACATTAATGTAACCCTGTACCACCATGAATTTTGCTCATCTTATTCATCTACTTCCTGCCACCCAGCGAAAACTCATCAGAGACCTGGAAACTTTGAATAATAACATTTCTAATGCAGAAATTGCCATTTCTTTCAACCTCGTATGTATTAAAGAAAATATATATATATATATATATATATATATATATTATTATTATTAATATACAAATTTGTTCTTTAGAACATTCTGAAACCTTAATATTTTCTATAGATTAGACCCCTGTGCAAATCACAACATTTTGCTCAAAAGCATCTAGCATATATAAAAGTCGGACACAATCAAGCCTCATGGATTTCTTTTAACTATTCCCAAAATTATGTTTTTTTTATCAACGTGTTGTCCTAATGGAGGTCGTCCATCCTTATAATTATGTTGTTTTACTTACTACTGTGTCGTTTCAACTTTACAGGGAACTTGGTTCTTCCAAGCTGGTTACATCCTGTATCCTCCAGTCGGCCAAGCCTGGGACGAACACAATCACAACCAGATGATGATCGTGACCATAATCTTCTGTTGGCACAATGCAGCAGTGTTCGTGTTTATGTTGGTAACAGGTTGGGTGATGTACGCCAGCACCAAGAGACTGCCTCAGTCCGCTATTTACCATGCTCTCCGACCCATTGTTGCCACTCCGGAGGCCATCAGAAGGTTTACCAAGATGGATTCAGAGCAGGTTCGGAATATTATTGCAGATTCAGAAGAGGAGGATGTGTGATATCATTAAACTATATTATAAGAACATTGCTACAGTGAAATTGGCTCTGATAATTATGAAAACATATTCAGAGAATATGTAAAGACACATAATATTTTACAAGAACCTATGAAGAGAGCTAAATTTGTTTTGTGAATTATATCAATACAAATATCTAGATCATTAGCAGAGTAGATGCTTCAATATATTAGCATACCCATGACTGTCTTTGGTATTTTAGAATATATAATGGCCTTAATATGTAACTATATATTAACTGAGCACTATAACTGTTATGTCGGGTTGTAATAATTAACAATCCGTTATATAGTCTCATAAACGATCAAAGTATGAATTGATAGACCTTTATACTCCTGACAGGAATATTCCGAGCAATTCTTAATCAATGGAAATGGTATTCAACTGAACAATATAGAACTCAATAACAACACAACATGAACATATAAATGGTTTTATTATTATAATAATGGCACGATAGGCGATGAAATAGCTCGTCTAATCATAATATTCTCTATTTCGAGATCACGAACATAATCATGTAATTCTGGATGTCTTCTAAATTGCAACAATAGTAATGTTACAATTAAGAGACTGGTTGGCATAAATACAAAACAACTCAATAGTTGAGAGTTCTGAATAAGTTACATAAATGGTGAAATATACAACAATGGGAAACAATGTAATACTCAATTAACAAGCCCTCTACAATAATAAATGTGGGGCGAGTGTCTTCCATATGATAAGTTAAAGAATTAGTTCACGAAGGGCTATACCCGACAAGAGAAGATGGAGGGAATTGAAGTGAACAAATAGACACACAGAATAGCGAGTGAGTCACACGGTATGTCAAGGTGGGTTCAGGTGAGACCGCGTATACTAAAGTGACCTCAGGCAAAGGGAAGTGCGTCAAGTCATTCTTGGGACTGCAGTGTTGAGAAATTAATTTTAAGTTTATGCAACTATGATCGCAGAATAGTTTCAATATCAATTCTACTAAGGCAGGGGAATCAGTTATTTAATTATGATTAAATGCAACTCAGAAACTCCTCGCAAAAGTAAGTTTTTATTTTACCTACAATTCACGTTAGATGATCGTATGCAATGGTAACGAATCAAACTTAGGAATTCTTATTAAATCAATACGATATAATAAAGTTGGGTGATAGTATTTAAATGACACAAGTCAATATGGAGACAGATAGTCGTAACTCGTACAAGGTAGTTTAATCTGCTCAAAGTAGGCAAGTACAAAGGAAAAGTACTAACTGAATTACTACTATATGAATTAGCAATTAACTGGGTGCATATGACCAGGTTATGCTCAACAATACTTATAACAGTATCAGATTATGATTCTGAACGGGTTAACAGAAATCGATAGTAATGAAGTTACACAATGAAATGAAGTGTAATAGATGATGTATAACAAAGTAATTAGAAACTATGCGGATGAGAATGCCTACGCAAGTAGTATCGAATATCACTTACATCAGTAATCAAATAAACATAAATAGGAGTTCGTAAAATAATTACTTAGAGAGTTAATGAACAAGCGTAAATATCACGTTCGAAGTTTAAGGGGGAATTAATGTGATCAAAGTGGATAACTTCTCGTGATGAAATTGGGCGTAGGTTCTAGGTAAATATATATAAATGAAAGAATTAATTCACAGAATACACTGCGACTTCAACTCACAAATAATAACACAGAACACATATAACTAGAAAATCTGCGAGTGTGTGGTGAATCAGAATAATTAACACGGGTATGTAACGTATGCGTAAGATGTAAAATGCAAGGTTAGACTTAACACGATACAAATGAATACAAAATTAACACAGGTAAGATCAAGAGTTCAGAAGGATTAATTAATCATGCACATATGGGATCTAGGGCACAGATCACAGAATGAATTCACGCAACACGTTTCACATATTTTACATAGAATACCTCACAACAATAACACAAACAAAAGACACACAGAAACACTTATATGAATTTGGAGGGCAGGGGGGTCGAGAGTACAAGTCTGGCCAACGTGGAACGAGGAGGGTGGACAGCACTTCAGGGTGGTCCAGCATCACTCGAGCAGAGGTCTAAAGTCCAGGTCTTCAGGTAGGCAGGTCGTCCACAGGCAGGGCTTCAGCAGTCCTTCAGGCAGGTATTCTCGTAGGACGAAGGGGCAGGCTAGTACAAGCCAACACTTTCACTTAAACTCTGAGCCCGAGGGTTTTAGAATAGAAGTGAGGTGTGATTTGCATACTTTATTCAGATTTCCCTGAAGTCCTATGCGAAATATTTCTTGACCCTCGTGTCTCTGGTTTCGGGGTTACAAGGTGATGGGAAAAAAGGTTAGGTGAATGTTGTGAGGTACATACTTAACTTAGCCTTGGAAGTGAGGTATTAATAAATTGGTATACTTCCAAGGATTAATCTTACATAACTTACATTACTTTAACTGTCTTCGTGGTGCGATGCATAAGGTGTTGATTTTCGGTGTGAGCATCCTGGGTTCGAATCCACGGACTGCCACATGTGTTTGTAAATTTCAATAATCGATTTTAGGAGTATAGTTGGTTGTTGGAAGGAACATAATAATAGATAATACTTATGAACTGAGCTTAAGGCTGATCTAATCTTAAATAAACTAGGTTAGGCCTTTAGTCCTAGTTACTTCTTCAACTATGAATAACTATTTTGTTGCTATTAGTTACTTAATTACCCTTGTGTTTAATCAGGGATGGACCTTCAGGGTATCCTTTATATCCATTTATATCTGTAGGCCTCGGGTCGTTGATGGTGCAATTGCATAAACATATGCTCATTATATTCTAAGTAGGGCTGGACCGAAGATGATGAGGGATGACTCGTCGACTTCATCCAGAAGCTGGGTTGTGGTTGGCTGTTCCAGGTCGGCTGTGGTTGGCTGGTCCAGGGCGGCTGTGATTGGCCGTGTCCTTCCGTTCTCCTAGAGGGCGGCAGGTGGCTTAGAGCACGGTTTGGACTGTGTTGGAGGGCCAAATGAGGTATTTGGATGAGCTGGTTCAGGGTAACTCGTCCATTCTTGTTGCTCTTACCCGGGGCTTCTTGCTCTTTTGGTTTGGTGGTAGCTTCTGGTTCTTTGTTGAGGCCGGTCATCTCAATACCATCGAACAATGGTGGAACTACTTCAAAATTACTTGTACATGGATTATAATGTATATCACACATAACGGCAAATATGGAAAGGCGAATGCGATGTGATCATAAATATCCCCTTCAGTATTTGAGGACGCATTTCTTCCTTGTATTAGACGGTAATAGTTAGATTAGCAAGGAATTTTGTTAGATAACTATAATAGCATAAATGAAAGTAACTCTGTGACAATTATTTTTGTGCATAACTGGATCCTATTCAGCCAGGAAATAACTGTGGAGATTTACAATCTATTTGCTCTAGCCCTTTTTTAATATGAACATGATTAGATTAAAATCCAGTATTCGAGAATGGATAATAAGTCATAGGCGTGTGCATAAACCTACACCCGTCTTGGTGGTGTAATGGTTAAGGTGTCTAAAAATCTGTGTGTGATAACCCGGGTTCGAATCCTGGTGGATCACATACTGTATATGCTTTCATTGATTCCATTGGAAGTGTTTGGTCTTGTGATGAAATTAATAAAAAATAGATTACATAGGTTAGGTGTCACGGTTTCTGGCCTACTTATAATCAATGGACTATAGACCATATAGAAGCTCAAATACAGTTTCATAATAATTAGGTCATACATTATACTCGGGATTATTATACTCCTCAAGATTAGGATGCGGTTTGACAGTTTATACTTTTTATACAGCTTTGGAAGGCCCTCTAAGAATCAAAGAGGAAAATAATCAATATCTTTTTGATTCTTAGAGGGCCTTCCAAAGCTGTATACAAAGTATAAACTGTCAAACCGCATCCTAATCTTGAGGAGTATAATAATCCCGAGTATAATGTATGACCTAATTATTATGAAACTGTATTTGAGCTTCTATATGGTCTATAGTCCATTGATTATAAGTAGGCCAGAAACCGTGACACCTAACCTATGTAATCTATGTTTTATTAATTTCATCACAAGACCAAACACTTCCAATGGAATCAATGAAAGCATATACAGTATGTGATCCACCAGGATTCGAACCCGGGTTATCACACACAGATTTTTAGACACCTAAACCATTACACCACCAAGACGGGTGTAGGTTTATGCACACGCCTATGACTTATTATCCATTCTCGAATACTTGATATTAATCTAATCATGTTCATATTAAAAAAGGGGTAGAGCAAATAGATTGTAAATCTCCACAGTTATTCCCTGGCTGAATAGGATCCAGTTATGCACAACAATAATTGTCACAGAGTTACTTTCATTTATGCTATTATAGTTATCTAACACTCTGTATTCTATGGCGCATGTTTTTATTGTAGTTGGGCTTTGTTAGATGATTTTATGCAGCTTAGAAAAGAGCCGTGGGAGTCAAAAGGGTAGAGACTGTCTCAACATTCTGACGTACATATATTCTTCGTAAACTGTATAGCGATAGCCACAGTAATATAAAGAAACGCGTCCTCGAATACTAAAAAGGATATGAGTTTATGTATAATGGCAAAGATACTGACCAGGCACAAATTGTCCTTTGGCCGTGTAAACCTTTAACTTATCATATTAGTGTGCAGTCTTTAACCCGGGAACGAAGAGGAGACTCTTTAAGAGATTTTACTGGTGACGGGACTCTTAAGATCAAGGTCTAAAAAAAAAAAAAAAAAAAAAAAAAAAATGGCACTCAAAACAAAGGAATATGTGATTAAGTAAGATAATTCCCCTCCAAACCTCCTATCACTCCTCAACATATGTCAACCCCCTCCCCCCCTTTAATTATCACCTATTTTTCCTCTTATTCCCTTATTTATCGGTTTATTTACTGCGCCAATATCTCCCACCTAGTTTCAAGGTCATCTGGGATGCATATAGAGAGTGTGGCAAGAGAAAGATAGCAAGAGAGAGAGATCAGTCTGGCTTCAGGCCTCAAAGAGGGAGGGTGTATGTCTCAAGCGCCTCTCACCTCATGACTGGAGGGTCATCAATAATTTGTTTTTTTCACCCCCCAAATACTGTTCCCACTTGTTTTATTGCTGTTACATGTTAATATCTTCATATTAAACGTAAAATAGGCGCATATGAATAAGTAATAACGATATTTATCAGATAATGACGATTTTAGGTGGGAATGTACCAAAATATGCTCACTTGGCGAGCACTTTTAAAATCCAATGGCTTGCTGTTGCCGGGTTAATGAGCTGGGAAACTATGATTAGAACAGGTACATGGGCTTCATTGTACAAGGCTTATCTAACATAAGTGTAAAAATGGTGGATACAATATACATATATACATTATAAGAGGAGTGTGTAAATAGTGAAAGCAATCCCAAAAGGGTTTGCGAATGTAAGTGCTCTAAAATATATACATCAAGACAGAAGTGGCTCTTTGGCAAGAGGTTTAAGTACAATATTCAATCTACAAATGATGAGTAGAACCCAAGATAAATATGTGTGTTATTAAAGTGTAAATCAGGGCTGAGTATGAATATATATATATATACAGTATATATATACAGTATATATATGTTTAATAGGCGGATGTTTTAAGACAATAAAATAAAGAGTCAAGGATACTTCAGAGATAATCAATAGAGACGTTTAATAACACCAAAGATCAGTGAATCTTTGTATGATGTTATGATAACACATAATGTTATTGGGAGGCTTCTATAGCATAGAAATAGAGAAACAGACAGATAGACATAGTAAATCAAAGTACCTAGGATATAATTATCGAATGTGTTTCCCAAGTGTATCAGGTACGTCAAGGTCTCGTTTTGTCTTCTTGTCGGGTTATGACCAGGGGCCAAACCAATGGGGCCATTTCTGGTCCCCACCCCCCGGGGACACCGAGGTGGGTCGTATTTGAGTCATCATTAATTTAATACTTTAAGAATATTGAAAAGCAAGTGTAGTATGTAAGGTGTTTCTATTTGTAGTGTATTGAAAGAGAGATAAGGTGGTTAGGAGGGTAAACTAGCTTTGCCTTTTGTTTAGGTGAGGCACGGAAATTATCAGCTAGTACCAGTTATCCTTAACACCCACCCATAGCACTCCCCGGGAGTATCGCCCTGTTGCCTACAGCCTCCTCCTAGTAAAGTACAGTACAGGTTAGTGCAGTCGTAAGCATAAATGACGACACATCCAATTTATTCTGTATCAAATACAAACCAGGTGATACAATATTATATTATAAGCCAAATATTTCAGAATGTGGCTTTAAGGGTTCATAGATTCAAATTAGTGTAATTTTACATATGCTCCCTGGTGTACTCTGAAGTTATTATTTCTCTGATTCTGTAAGGAATATATAAGTATTCCTGACCATGGCTGTACAAGGATATTTCAAAATATGGCCAACTCAATTAGCAAAATTAACGAACTTTACTTTATCATGACATCTTTAGGGGAGGTGTGGTGGAGTGGTCTTGCCACTGGCCTGGTAATCCAAAGGTCCCGGGTTCAAATCCTGATGTATCAATGGGAAGATATTATTGGGATGGAATTTGTGCTGTACCTGGTATCAGTGCATTACCACAAGCCCACCGAAACGTCAATAAAATACCCTCATTGTTCCCTGATTAAATAGCACTGTATGAATATTCCCATATTCAAAATATGCTATAGGGGTGCAATGCCTGGTGAGATATCTGCTCAACAGGTGGCGTTGTGTGTGTGTAAGTGTGAGAGTCCGAGTGTAGAGGGTGAGACAGTGAAGCACGGGAACGAGGTGGCTTCAGAGATTGGGTCGTTTCGGACCATGAGTGAGCACCGTGCCTCATGTGAAGGCAAGATGGCAGGTGCTCGTTGTACTCTACGTGCTTCACATGTCTCACTCCCTAGACTGGAACAAGACCTCACGGGCTTCACTGTTCATTGTAAAGCGGTGAATGTTAAGGCTCTCAGCCTATGCCCGAGAGGAAGTAAGTTTGGAATATAGAAAAAAAAAAAAAAAAAAAAAAAAAAAAAAAAAAAAAAAAAAAAAAAAAAAAAAAATATGTATGCCGAATATACCTGTTAGATGGTCAAACCTGTTCAATAGGTGAGTGATCAATATGTATTAGGCGGTGTGCAGGAAGTGATTCTAATGAATAATGATAGCACTGCCAGTGTTTATCAAGTCTATTCCTCAAAGCATCCAGAGAGGTGTGGAGACAATTGCCTCTGGCAACGCATTCCATAGGTTGACCAACCTCTCAGCAAAGAACTGTTGTCTTTGTGTAATCCTGATTTGGGGTTTCTTGATTTTCAAGTTATCCTCTTCTTGTAGTGTTCTCTTGTAGTTCGAAGGGTGCTTAAGTCTTGTAGAGGTGGTGTGCGTTTCTATAGCACTCGATCATATCACCTCTGTCACCTCTCTACATGCATGGCATGATTTACTTTCGCAGCCATTCACCATCTTGGTTTACTCACGCTTGTTCTACTGCTGTCCGCAACATGGAGGAAGCATTCAAACGGTACTGACGCCTTAAAACTCAAGAATCTCATTCTTCCTGTTTCTGCCAGGAATCAAGCCAAATCTGTTCTTCGACTTGCCAAGCATTCATTCATCAATAATAGATGCACTGAACTATCCAACTTTAGCTCTTCCCAAGCTTTCTGGCATCTAGCCAAAAACCTCTCCAACAACTTTTCTTCCTCGTCTCTCCCTCCCCTTTTCCACTCTGATGGCACAACCATCACTTCTTTCTCTGACAAAGCTGAACTCTTTGCTCAAACTTTCGCTAGAAACTCCACCTTGGATGATTCCGGTGCTATTCCTCCCTTTCCACCACCCTCTCTCCTACTTATGCCTAATATCCTAATCTCTTCTAAAGATGTACTTTCTACCCTCTCTGGGCTTAATACTAAGAAGGCGTACGGTCCGGACGGTGTTCCTCCTGTTGTACTAAAAAACTGTGCTTCCGTGCCGACTCCTTGCTAAGACAAACTCTTTCGTCTCTGTCTCTCCTCTAACGTCTTACCTTCTTCCTGGAAGTTTGCTCTCATTCAACCTGCCCCAAAGAAGGGTGACCGCTCACAGCCCTCCAACTATCGTCCAATTACTCTCATCTCTTGTATCTCTAAATTTTTTGAAACTATTCTTGCTTCCAAATTTCTTAAGCATTTCTCCTCCCATAATCTAATCTCAGATTGCCAGTATGGCTTCCTTAAAGGCCGCTCTACTGGTGATCTTCTTTCATATCTTACTAACTCTTGGTCATCCTCCTTTCGGGACTTCGGTGAGACCTTTTCTATTGCGCTAGACATATTGAAGGCCTTCGATAGAGTCTGGCACAAATCTTTTATTTCAAAACTACCTCCCTTCGATTTCTATCCCTTCATCTGTGCCTTTGTCTCTAATTTCCTTTCCGGCCGTTCCATAGCTGCGGTTGTGGACGGCCATCGCTCACGTCCTCATCCTATCAACTCCCGTGTTCTTCAGGGCTCTGTCCTATCTCCCATTCTCTTTCTAATTTTCATAAATGATCTTCTTAACTGTACTTCCAGTCCCATCCATTCGTATGAAGACGACTCCACCTTACACTACTCAATTAGTTTTCCTGAACGCCCCAGCCAGCAATCCTTCAACAACAGACGTAATGAAGCCATACAACACGTATCTTCTGATCTAACTACTATTTCCAATTGGGGCAGAGAAAACCTTGTTGCCTTTAATGCATCCAAAATAGTGGAGCAGATAACTGCAAATTTCAGGAGAATCGTTCATTTCCGGAAACAAGCACCAAATTTGGCACACATACTCCTTGGGGATTGCTCTTTTGATAAAACCCATTAGCCACCTAAAAATTCAAGATGGCGGCCATTTTTCAAGATGGCCGCCATTGAATATACAGAAATATTGCATTTCGCAATAAAATCGCAAAGACTTGTCCTATTTGAATGATCTTGGTGTCAAATCATACATTTTTCACTATGTAGAATCCGAATTTGGAACCATGGACTTACTCACTAGCTTCCTTGTACCATAATATCAGTCCCGGAATCCTAATATTCTGCTAAATTAGAGGTTCATGTTACGTCTGACTCGGCTAAAATGCATGGTAGTGTATATCGTAGTAGTGTTAGAGGTTTAGTATGTGTAGCATCTTCCTGTACAGGGCTTCCAAACTGGACATGACACAATGCGGTGGGGGGGGGGGGGGGGGGGGGGGACGTTGAGAGACTTGCAGCGGAAGGTGTAGAGTAGTAGCTCAACAGAGCGGATGTCAACGCACAGCCAGGGCACACTGGTGGCACCGCTGCTGTGAAACTCAGCATGGGGTTCAGTATCAGCTGAATAATTAGTTTAGTGTAGCTAAATAATTAGTTTAGTGTCCCAAATGCTGTCTAATAAGCCCCGCATCAGTTAGCTACTGTAGATTACATGTAGTTTAACATAGATGTTTAATTAGATAGCCACGCCTGAATTGACAGGGTGTGCCAGCGCGGGAGAGCAGAGCCAAGGGTAACGGGGCTTTATATTGCTTTGCATGTAGTTACCTGGATGGTGTACAGATCGCACAGGACTTAAATTATACTGGATGAATGATCGGGCTAGGTGTAGGTCATATATTTTTATTCCCGAACCTAGTCGTATCCCATACCTTATTGTGCATGATTGTGATCAAGGTGGTAAAAGGATAACCCCTTGGCCTTGATTCACTGAATACAGATAATTATCATACTGTGATTATCTGTTATATCTGTTATCATATAACATACTGTGTTATATCATACTGTGATTATCTGTTATATACTGTGATTATCTGTTATCTATTATATCTGTGTTACAGATAATTATCATACTGTATTCACCAAGATGGCAAATACAGATCCAGGACCGTCTAAATTCCGGACTGACTGGAGCAAGTGTTATCTTTGCCAGAAGAAGAAGAGTGAAGATCTCAAGTCACCACGTGCACAACAACCACAAGAACATGATGGCTACACTATGATTGCGACTACTATTCCCCTCTTTCACGCAATTAATGAGATGCCTATTGTTCTGGATCCAGCCAGACTTGATGATGGTGGTGGCATTGAAGAAACTCTGAGGAGGAACAAGGCACAGTATCACCAAAGCTGTCGTCTTATGTTCAACAACATGAAACTGGAGAGAGCCAGAAAAAGAAGAGCAGAGAGTGCTCAGCCAGTAGAATGCCAGACCAAGCTGCGTAGAACCAGCCTTGAAGGCCAAACGTGTTTCATATGTGACAAAGAAGCCCCATCCTCTGAACTCAGACAAGTTATGATGAACCTCAATAACAGACTTAATGAATGTGCCCAAACTTTAAATGACGGAAACTTCTTGCAAGACTCAGCGGTGGAGATGCTATTGCACAGGAGCTCAAATACCATTTTGCATGCTTGACAGACCTATACAATAGAGAGAGGACGTACCTCAGAGCCACCAAGAGACTGGAACAGGAACGTGCACCCGAAGAGGATGCCCACCCACAGGCATTCTCAGAGCTAGTCACATATCTAGTGGAGACCACCAGATCTGGCGAGGGTCCTGCAGTCTTCCGACTTGCAGACATAGTTCACCTGTATGCCCAGCGCCTGGAACAGCTGGGTGTTGATGCACCTGCTGTCAACTCCACAAGACTGAAGGAAAAACTGCTGTCAGAAATACCTGAGTTGGAATTGCACAAGCAGGGAAGGGATGTTCTTCTGGCTTTCCAGAAAGATGTGGGCTTTGTCTTGTCAGAAGCCTCTGACTATTATAGTGAAGCTATTATCCTTGGCAAAGCAGCTAACATCTTGCGAAGACATATGCTGGACCACAAGTCCACATTTGATGGAACCTTCCATGAGGGGTGCATCGAGCAGGCCATTCCACTCACTCTTCTTCAGTTTGTGGCCATGCTTGAACACGGAGCGGACATCAAATCTCAACTGAGGTTTGGCGCATCAAAGACAGATCTAGCAATTGCTCAGCTGCTTCAGTACAACTGCTATGCAAGGTACAAAGAAGGAGCAGCAACTCACAGACACTCCAAAGACAGAGAGACCCCATTCCCTGTTTACATGGGGATGTCCGTCTACACAAAGACCAGAAAGAGAAAGTTGGTGGAAATGCTTAACGAGCATGGCATCAGCATTTCATACGACAGGGTGCTACAGATATCTGCACAGCTGGGAGATGCAACAGTCAGCAAGTACGTGGAGGATGGAGTGGTCTGTCCACCAGTTCTGCGAAAAGGGCTGTTCACCACATCAGCCATGGACAACATCGACAGCGACCACTTCTTTCCATGGAACCAGCGTCTCTGTTTTCCAGCACCCAACCAAGAAGACAAAGGTGAAGAGCGTGGACAGCTGAACTTCGGAGAGGAGAAAGTGAAGACAGTTCCAGAACTTCCAGACTCCTTCACCAATGTCCGGCCCGCCTTCTTCACCAAGAAGAAACCCTCTCCTCCCCAGAGTGGTGTGACACACCCAGACATCAGTCTGCTGAGGCCACAACTGGCAATGGAGTATGAGTGGCTGGAGAAGGTCACTGTGACAGATGGGCCAGTGGATCTGACTTGGTCAGCCCACCATGCTTCACAGAAGAGAGGAAAGCCATTTGAGGTCAGCATTACATCACTTTTGCCTCTGCTGCGAGATCAGGCCCACTCGGTTGCTACAGTCAAGCATGTGATGGACAAGATCAAGGAGATAGTGGCATTTCTGAACCCTGGTCAGGTGCCAGTCATTGCTGCTGACCAGCCAATATATGCAGTAGCCAAGCAGGTCCAGTGGCACTGGCCTGAAATCTACGGTGAGGACAAGTTCGTCATAATGTTCGGAGGCTTGCATATTGAGATGGCGACACTGAAGTCCATTGGAACTCTACTCCAGGACAGTGGTTGGACAGGAGCCGTCTTGGAGGCAGGGATAGCATCTCCTGGGACAGCAGATTCATTTCTGACAGCTTCGAGCATCACTAGGACATGACAGATGCACCAGATAACAGCATGCAGTCTGTACAAGATTCTGAAGGCAGCCCACACGGACTACTCGAAAGAGACAGATGAACAACCCGAAGAGGTGCCTACCTTCGAAGCTTGGTGTGAGCATCGCAAACTGCAAAGTCCCCAGTTTCATTTCTGGTATATGGTGCTGTCAATGGAACTCGTGATCCTCTTGTTGATCCGATCATTCAGGGAAGCCAACTTCTTCCTGTACTGTCAGTCACTGGCTGAGCTGATACCGTACTTCTTTGCCAACAACAATGTAAACTATGCACGGTGGCTTCCGATCCACTACAGAGACATGGTGACCCTGGAACAGAAGCATCCTCAGCTGGCTCAGGAGTTCCAGAGTGGAAACTTTGTTGTACACAAATCGAGCCGACAGTTCTCAGCAATGGCTATTGACCAAGCTCACGAGCAGGCCAACGCTGACATCAAGGCAGACGGGGGTGTGATCGGCGTGACTGAAGACCCATCAGCACTGAGAAGATGGATGATAGCCGGTCCTCAAGTCAGCCACTTGGTTGCACAGTATGAGGCAGCATGTGGGACCAAAGAGGGTACTGAACACACCAGCCATCATGAGGAGACAGAACGAGCACAAAGAGTGTTTCTTGAGAAAGTAGAAAAGCTCTCACAAGCCATGACAGATATGTGCAATCCTTTCCAGGAGGAGAGTCGGGACCTGCTTTCGCTTGATACAAAGGAGTACAAAGGAGTACAAAGGAAATCAAGCAACAACAGATCCAGTGACCCTTCTAGGTTGCTTGTCCTCCAAAACACTGAGGATCAAGTGTCCAAACAGTGGTTTAGAGTGGGTAAGGGAACATTGGAAAGGGAATTACTGCCCTGGAACTAATGTCCGTGGCAGGATTAGGAAGTTAGTAGGGGACAGATGGGTTAGTAACTGAGGGGGGGGATAAAATAAAGTTATTCATTTACAAACGCAGTCAGTCTCGGGTTTGATGCAAGATATTTGTCTAGGCGGAGTTTAAATGAATCAACGGTGATGCAGTCTATAACGTTTCGGGGAAGCCCATTCCACAAGTTGACAACTCGATTGAAGAAGAAATTCTTAGATTCGTGCGAGTTAAAAGATTTACCAATAATTTTGCAACCGTTTCCCCGCGTGTAATTAGATTGGTCGATAGTGAAGTACTTACTACAGTTCATATTGTCGATGCCTTTGATGATTTTGAACACTTGAATTAAGTCGCCTCTTAATCTGCGCTGGGTTAAAGGAAATAGATTTAATTCTCTAAGACGCTCTCGTATGGTTTGTTCTTTAGGCTAGGTATCATTTGGTAACTCTACGTTGAACTCGTTCTAGCTTGTTTATATCTTTTTGGTAATAAGGGCACCAGGATTGAACGCAGTATTCCAGAAGAGGGCGGACTAAGGAATTGTAAAGGGTTAGGATAACTTCTTTGGATTTATGCTCAAATGACCTGCCTATAAAGCCAATTATTTGTTTGCCTTCTTAACAACTTCTGAACATTGTTGACTCGGTTTTAGGTTACTCGATATTGTTACTCCCAGATCGGTTTCTCTGTTTACATTCTTAAGCTGAGTGCCATTCATCGAATAGTTTGCTTTCTCATTTAGGTATCCGATATGTAGTACTTTACATTTATCCGCATTGAAACTCATTTGCCAAATTTGGGCCCAACATGACAATTTATCTAGATTGTGTTGCATATCGTCAACTTGTTCTTTGAGAGTACGCTATTTGCAATTTTTGTATCGTCAGCAAATTTTGAGATTGTACAGGTGAGACCCTCATCTATGTCGTTGATGTAAATTAGAAAGATAATTGGTCCTAGTACCGATCCCTGGGGTACCCGCTACTTACATTGGTCCATTTTGATGCCTTACCGTTTATGACTACTCTTTGCTTTCTGTCGCTGAGCCAATTGTCTATCCATTTCAACACACCGTCTTGTATTCCATGCGCTTTTAGTTTTAGCAGTAAACGTTTGTGGGGAACTTTGTCAAAGGCCTTTTGAAAATCAAGGTATATAATATCTACAGCTTTACTCTCATCGTAGAGGTTGAGGATATCGTGGAAGAAGTCTAAGAGGTTTGTTAAACAGGAACGTTTTTTACGAAAGCCGTGTTGAGTATCTTTAAGTATGTTATTTTCCTCTAAGTGATTTACGAGTCTGTCTCGTATGACCGTTTCTAGCATTTTACATACAACTGAGGTTAAGCTAATTGGACGATAGTTACTGGATAGGGATTTGCTGCCTTTTTTGAATATCGGTGTTACGTTGGCTAGCTTCCACTGATCGGGCATAGTTCCCATACAAAGGATATTGCTCACCACACTGCCGCCGAGCTGATTGGCACACACCTTGAGAAAGGCAAGGTCCGTTTCCAGGAGTTTATGAAGGGACTGGAAGGGGAAGAAGAATCCACCTTCTATGTACCAATCAAGAAGAACAGGGTTGACTTTTTCCAACAGGTACCAGCCTCTGTTGACTCTTCAAAGCAAAAAGTGCTGAAGGAAGACTGTCAACTGTTCTCCAAGCTGTTCATATCATGCCAGAGCAGAGAGTGTGACTTGAAGTTCTTCCGTCATGAGAACCAGTCACATCCCCTCAGTGATGGTGGAAATCTCCACACCTGTCAGAAATCCCACCTCACTACCATTCTTCAGAGCCAAGTTACAACCCCTGAGGCAGTGCCAGACGCCGACACCATCATCATTGATGGTGCAGCGTTGGTGAACAGTCTGCCCCCACGGAGTTCAAAGACATTCGAAGAGTACGCAATGCTCGATGTCCTTCCTAGAATACAAGCATACTCTACCAAGTACAAGAGAACAGACATTGTGTTTGATGTCTACCGGCCATCTAGTCTGAAAGCTGAAACTAGATCAAAGCGAGGACGCGGGGTGAGACGCAGGGTGACAGTGAAGGGCAAAATTCCCTCAAACTGGCGAAACTTACTGAGAGAAAATGACAACAAAGCCGAGCTGTTCAACTTTCTGGCTGATAAGATTGCACGTGTGGCCACACCAAATGTGGTCATTGTGACCAAGGAAGAAGATGCTGTCAGCAACCGCACTATCAATCTGGCGGGGGTGGCACCGTGCAGTCATGCAGAAGCTGACGCGCGGATCTTTGTGCATGCCAGGCATGCATCAGAAGCAGGCAGCAAAGTCATCATGGTCAAAGCCAGCGACACAGATGTTGTCGTCATCGCAGTCAGTGTTCTGCAGACACTTCAGGAGCTAGGTCTGCAGCAGTTGTGGGTTGCCTTTGGCCAAGGACAGAACCTGAGGTGGGTTCCTGTACATGACTTGTGTTGCCCTCTTGCAGAAAAGAGCAAAGGGATGCTCTTCTTCCATGCCTTCACTGGCTGCGATGTCGTTTCAGCATTCCGTGGCAAAGGGAAGAAGTCTGCTTGGCAAACCTGGGATGTTTGTGATGAGGCTTCCGGTGTCTTCAGCAAACTCAGCCAGTACCCACCGGTAGTTGATGATGAAGACCTGGAGACCTTGGAGAAGTTCGTGGTCATGATGTACGACAGATCCAGCACAGCTGAAGGTGTCGATGATGCGAGGTTGGACATGTTTGCTCGGAAGCAGAGGCCGTACGAACCCATTCCTCCAACCCGAGCAGCACTGAAGCAGCATGTGAAGCGTGCTGCCTACCAGGCGGGCTGCATCTGGAGTCAGTCAACAGTACGTCAACCAGAAATGCAGACTCCTGCCAACTGGGGCTGGACCAAGAAAGGAGATCTGTGGCAGATCGTTTGGACAGAGCTCCCACCCATTGCAGAGAGTTGCCAGCAGCTGACCAAGTGTGGATGCAAGTCGGAATGCTGCGGTCGATGCAAATGCTACTGCTTTGATCTGACCTGCATGGCACTGTGCAGCTGCAGATGCGAGGTTTAGAAGCGTTGTAGTATACTCATCCAGGCAGCAAGACAATAAGTGACAATCAAGTATAGGCCTACTGCCTACATGTACATCCAATAATATATCGGACTGATGGTGCCTATGATATGGGCACTTTTTACCCTAATTATGATTCCGGGACTGATATTATGGTACAAGGAAGCTAGTGAGTAAGTCCATGGTTCCAAATTCGGATTCTACATAGTGAAAAATGTATGATTTGACACCAAGATCATTTAAATAGGACAAGTCTTTGCGATTTTATTGCGAAATTCAATGTTTCTGTATATTCAATGGTAGCCATCTTGAAAAATGGCCGCCATCTTGAATTTTTAGGTGGCTAACAGGTTTTATCAAAAGAGCAATCCCCAAGGAGTATGTGTGCCAATTTTGGTGCTTGTTTCCAGAAATGAACGATTATTCCAGTTATCTGCCCCACTAAAACCCAATTTCTCCATCTATGTACCTGTCCGGAGCTCCCAGACGACTATCCCTTATCTTTCAACAATACAAAAATCAATCCTTCATTTTCTTTCAATATTCTTGGTGTTTCTTGTTCTTCTGCTCTCACTTGGATGGACCATATTACCAGCCTTCCTAAGGCAGCCTCCCAGAAGCTGGGTCTGCTCAATCACCTCAAGTTTTTTTTACCCCTGTTCAGCTTCTTGTTATGTACAGGGGCACAGTGGGTCCTTGTATTGAGTATTCACATGTGTGGGGTGGATCCTCTCACACCGCACTCCTAGACAAAGTAGAAAGGAAAGCCTTTCATATCATTAACTTCCGTCCACTCACCAACGCTCTGCAATCTCTCTCTCTTCACCGCAATGTTGCATCTCTCTCGCTATTCTATCGCTACTACAATAATCAGAGCTCTCCCAGTGTATACCACCTCCTCTACGTAGGGTAAGTGGTACCTATCTTGCAACACAATCCCTATTCTGTGCAACTTTCCAACCCAAGAGTGAAACGTTACTCTGTTTTTCTTCTATTCAACAGCTGAGCTCTGGAACTCCCTCCCAGACTCAGTCTTTCCTTCTTCATATGACTTAAGTTGCTTCAACATATGTGTGTCAAAGCATTTTGGCTCGAACTTCCCTTGATTTTGGCCCTGCCCCAATATTGTGACCTCCATACAGGTCAGACCTCATATAGCAAGCTAATGATATTGTGACTCCAGATCCTATCCACAACCCTCAACATAATCCACTATTAATATAACGAGTACCTGGTGTACCATACCCGGTACAGTGTATCCCTATGTAAATATTGTGACCTTCATACCGGTCAGACATCATTTAGCAAGCTAATGATATTTTGGCTCCAGACCCTATGCACAGCCCTCAACACAATCCACTATTAATATGACGAGTACCTGGTGTACCATAGCCGGTACAGTGTACCCCTATGTCAATATTGTGACCTCCATACCGGTCAGACCTCATATAGCAAGCAAATGATATTGTGGCTCCAAACCTTATCCACAGACCTCAACACAATCCACTATTAATATAACGAGTACCTGGTGTACCATAGCCGGTACAGTGTACCCCTATGTCAACATTGTGACCTCCATACCGGTCAGACTTCATGTATCAAGCTAATGCTATTTTGGCTCCAGACCCTATCCACAGCCCTCAACAAAATTCACTATTAATATAACGAGTACCTGGTGTACCATAACCGGTACAGTGTACTCCTATGTCAATATTGTGACCTCCATACGGGTCAGACCTCATATATCAAGCTAATGATATTGTGGCTCCAAAGCCTATCCACAACCCTCAACACAATCCACTATTATTGTAACGAGTACCTGGTGTACCATAGCCGTTACAGTGTACCCTTGGTCTCTTCAGTTTTGTAGTCAGATGACATGTATTTGTGATAGTAGATCTTGATGTCATCAGGGGGGCTGGTGTTGGGATTATCTCGGTTGTAGGCTACCATTTTTCTAGAAGGTGGTTGATGGTACTGGTGACATCGGAGTTGTGGGGACCGTTACAACAATTAGTATTAAAAATATTATGAATATACAGTAGAGCTGAATGAATACCTGAAAATTTCCTTATCATTCGATGTTAATTTCATGGCATAGTAGATCTTAAATACATAATAAAATTATGGGCCCAGTGATTATGCTACATAATAATCTTAGCTGTTAGGTAGAGGAGAGAAGCTTATAAAAGGCTGGATGGCGGTGATATAAGATGATTGATTCGATCTAATGACGGACGAACTTAATTCCCGTTTGTCTACTAGTGAAATTCACACCCAGGACGAACTTAATTCCCGTTTGTCTACTAGTGAAATTCACACCCAGGACGAACTTAATTCCCGTTTGTCTACTAGTGAAATTCACACCGAGGACGAACTTAATTCCCGTTTGTCTACTAGTGAAATTCACACCCGGGAACTTACCTCGGTATATAATTATTAATTTCTCAGTCATAGCTTGGCATTGATATACGTTGACCAGATATATTATAGCTAACCAATTTAGAGTATATTATTTAACACCTTAAGAGGGGCCTAGGCGGTAATTTCTATGTACCGCCCAGCGTTTTTTTTTTTTACCCTAAATAGGGTTGTTTCCGTGCTCATTTTCATGCATAAACAAGACCCAGAGCGTAAAACAAGTATCTATCCCTAAAAGGGCGTAAACAGAGCTTTCCAATGACACCCAAACCATCCTTGTACGACCACTGGTTCTCTTGCAACGATCGTGCAACACGAGTGCAAAAACCCTAAAATAAGGTAATTTCCGTACATAATTCCCTGTGTAGCGAGTGAGAAAGGGGGGAGAAGGGTGGAATACAGTTCAGTAGGTCCACGGTGGTCGTGGGGAGCAGTCATAAGGTTACTACGCTCGTCCCACCGCTCAGCTCTCTCTCTCAGCAATATTACGAGCTGAAAATGGCACTCGACAGCTGTTGTGCACCGCCACATAGTCCAAATTTATTTCACTCGACATAATTTATGTTGCGCGCCACCAGTTAAGGGTTAAACAAATACTTCTATTATACATAATTATTATATGTATATATTAAATATAGGTGGATGGCTACACAATAGAAAATGGTGTAACCTTAGGTAACAGAAAATGTAAATTAAAGGGTAACTAAATTGTAATAATTGGATGCTTAATACTGTCTATTTTCTATATGCCGCCGCTCGCAATTTTAATATATATACATGATCAATATACTGTAAGTAATTACTTTAAGAGAACAATAATCCTAATTTGCCCTTAATCCAAGCTAATGTAATACCTTTGATACCTTCCTCCAGAATAGTATGTACAAATTAATTAACTTTACTTAATCCAGGCTAATACGGTATGTATAATACCCTTAAAACGAACTTAATCCAGGCTAATATGGTATGTCTAATACCCTTAAAATTAACTTAATCCAGACTAAAATGGTATGTATAGCTATTTACCATTGACAAATCATAGTTGACCAGTAGCTAGTTTTGACCTCCATAAGGCAACACCGCCTGACACAGCCCGACGAGAGGTGCGCAACTTAATCTCACTATCCTCTTTAATCTTTACCGCTGACCGCTACGGTACCTGGAAGAACATTTTGAGATGTTAGCTTATTTAACTGAGTAGCGTTAAATGCATGATCTACTGCCTGTTATAATGGATAGACTAACGATGGGGCGAGTAGTGACGCCGGAGCTTGTTTTTAAACTAGCAACTCTAGTTATGTCATCAATATCTGCCTCTAGTCCAGTGGTCTTTTCCAGTTTCCACATTAGCCGAGGACCATCATTATGTATTAACACAATATCACCTATTTCGGGTCATGACTTACCCTGTGACTGCAAGTTACATCATTTTACGAGTCTCTCACAATGCTAAAAGGTATTCTGATTGCCAACGTTTCCACATATCTTTAGACAGTTTATTCATGTAGTAATACCTCGTACTTAAATTCTTATTACACTGAAAGGAGGGATCCGTTAATTCATCATCCCTTATTGCCTCATTTGGAAACGTCAGCAATCGTCTACCTCTCAGCATATGAGGAGTGATGGGATTTATAATTATCTATCTCACCAGATACATAGCTTAATGGTTGGTCATTAACACAGGCTTCAACTTCACAAAGAATAGTTTGTAATTCCTCTAATGCGACCAAAGCTCTACTGAGGATCTTTTTCAAACCGGCTTTCACTAGCCCTATTAATTGCTCCCATATTGCATCAAACCAAGGAGCTCTGGCGGGGATAAATTGCCACTCATATTGATGCTCTAGATTCTAGAATATAGCTCTGAACCATCGGATCTTCCAAAATCTCGATCAAGAGTTTAGCCGCACTTAGGAATGTACTCGCATTATCACTTAAAATCAATTGCGGAAAGCCTTGTCTGCTCACAAATTTACGGAACGCGTACATAAAACTTTCGCAAGATAACTTTGTAACTACTTCTAAATGTATAGCTCTGGTAAGGGCATAATTAAATAATACTATATATGCTTTCATGGTGGGATTATCTTTCACTTGTAAGGCACCGGAATTATCTACACTGGTTACCGAAAAGGGATCACTGGGAGTAACTCTGCAGCTATGCAAAGGAGGAGTATTTTTATGAGAATAGTGCTTAACTTGAAATCTTTTACAAATTACGCATCTTCTCAGTACCGTTTTTAACGTCTGCCGCATTTGTGCGATCCACCACTTTTGTCGTAATTAGGATACCTGGTGCCCCACGTTATAAAGACAACATTTTGTGTGACCTTTAATAATAGTCAATGAGGTTATCGGAGGCTTCGATGGTAATAATATGGGATATTTATTGTCATCGCGGATAGATGCTAACTGGAACCTACCCTTACACCTAATTACACCATCATCCATATACAATCCTAATTGCCTCATGAGATTGGTACTAGGTTGATTTGCAGAAGCGTCATGCAAAGTGTCCCATTCTCTCTTAAAAGATTTCCTTTGTACTAGCTTAATCATTAAAGTATCGGCAGCGCGCATTTCATTAATTGATAAGGTAGCTCATCTACCTGACCTTTTGCCGCAAATTATTTACATAACGATACAACGAGGCAACTACTCTTAGTGCCTTATCATAGCTACTAACTCTATCCCAAAGTACCGTGAAGCTATCTATACCTTAAGTGACCACTGCCGTGGCTGTTGAATTTACTGGAATTTCTACGGGAATGTTAACCTAATCAGGGTCAGCCATCGCCGGATCCTCCTGCCATTCTTGTGATGTGAGCCACGTAGGCCACGTAGGCCACCACAACAAAGAATCTGACAACTGTCTGGCAGAAATACCTCAAGTCAAAAAGTCACTCGGATTATCTTTTGAGTACTCATATTTAATTATAGCATTTATTTTTTTTTTATTTTTTTTTTTCTATATTCCAACTTACTTCCTCTCGGGCATAGACTGAGAGCCTTAACATTCACCGCTTTACAATGAACAGTGAAGCCCGTGAGGTCTTGTTCCAGTCTAGGGAGTGAGACATGTGAAGCACGTAGAGTACAACGAGCACCTGCCATCTTGCCTTCACATGAGGCACGGTGCTCACTCATGGCCCGAAACGACCCCATCTCTTAAGCCATCTTGTTCCCGTGCTTCACTGTCTCACCCCCTACACTCGGACTCTCACACTTACACACACACAACGCCACCTGTTGAGCAGATAACTCACCAGGCATTGCACCCCTATAGCATATTTTGAATATGGGAATATTCATACACTGCTATTTAATCAGGGAACAATGAGAGTATTTTATTGACGTTTCGGTGGGCTTGTGGTAATGCACTGATACCAGGTACAGCACAAATTCCATCCCAATAATATCTAGCCCATGAATCTCATTCACCCTGTTACTAACATTCACCGGTAACACCTTCTGACTGTGCAACCATGCAATCGCAATCTGACTATCGGACCACAAATATATTGAATTGAACAAATGATAATCCGAAAGTGCTTCCATGACAAAGTGAATAAGAAGTGTGGCAAATAATGCGGCTGTCATTCCAATATGGTCACTGTCACTTTCTTGATAGGCGCTACACAAGCCTTGGCAGCGACTATAGCACTATGGCACCCATCAGAAAAAGGTACACTATAGCACCATACGCTGAATTACTAGCGTCACAAAACATATGTAAAATCATTGCATTATTCAAGATTATTTGTCGTGGGAAACTTATGTCCTGACAGCTATTCAAGTCCGCCACCAAAGACTGCCAGATTGCTATCAAATCAGGAGGGATCTTCTCATCCCAACTGATCTTGGTGCACCACAGAATCTGTAGGAACAATCGTGACCTAACGCTAACTGGCAAAAGTATACCGAGTGGATCAAACAATTGTGCGGCGAGGCATAAGCATTGACGCTTAGTAGACACACCATTAGAGGTATACAGTATGAACGCTGCCCAAAAGCCAGAAGATCAGGTCCCGAATACCATCTCCTACCTAAGTATTTGTAATTGGTTTGATCAGTTGCTATAACTCCATCTTGCTCAATTACATCGCTCAATAAGGGGCTATTGATTACCCACTTTCTCAAATAAAGGTGTGCCGAAGCAATAGTGTGCTGAAACGACCAATAGTTAGATAGTAGTTCTTTCTCTGTGTCGGCCGTGTACTGAACGTTATCTATATAAAGACCCCCTTTATCTTATGAACAATTTCTTAAACATTAATCAAAGACAAATATTTCAAAATGGTGGCATTCAAAAGGAATTGAGAGCAGGTGGCGCTTAATAGAACGACTTTGAACAGGCAAGTATCACAGGGTGAGTTTCAGTCAAAAGGATTGCGAGGCCACAGAAATCGAGCACTATCTCTATCGCGTCGATCTAACTGTGACATGAAAAACGCTTTCTTGATATCACTGATGAACGCGAATGGCTTGCAGTGGAAACGTAACATCACCTTAGCAAGGTCTGGAACTAGTGAAGGACCGGCATATATACAATCATTCAAGCTTACCGCTGAAGGCGACATTTTCCCTGAACAGTCAAACACGATTCTAATAGGTGTAGTAATGCTATCACGTTCAACCCCATGATGTGCGAGATAATGCGTAGGAGAATCGGTGTCTATCTCTTCATCGATAAATTCAAGAAATCCGCGTTCCAGTTGTTCTTTCATTTCTCTAGTGTATTGTTAACAAAATTCGGGCTGCGTGATGAATTTGTTTGCAGACTCCAAAATCTACCCAGTGCTAGACCATAGTTACTTTGTAAATCACTCTTATTACTTCTCCATGGCAACTGTACACTGTATTGATTCACTTCTGGTATGTAGGAAACTGATTCTTCATAAATGTTCAAAGTATCTTTAGCCTCGTCATCCAACTCATTAGGCATAATTCTGATGCTGTCCATTTCCCACAGTTTGCACACGTCATTTATACATGGTTTGATTTCATTATTCTGTAATATCTCACTTGTACTATTAACTGCAACTTTCAACACTGTTACCACATCAACATTTGTGCTGGCTACCCAATCTCGGTATGACCCACTAAGTGCAAACCCAAATTTGGTGGGCAAAATAATAAGGTTACCCTCCCTCTTATATCCTGGCTGCACTATGTCATTGTAGTAGTCTTCACCTATCAGTATTTCAAGATTAGCTTCGCTACCTAGACAAGCATCAGCTAACCTATATCCTCAACCTTGCAATTTATTGATTACGCCCTTGATACCCTTGGAGATTCTATATTGGGGTAAGGCATCTACCACTACAGCATTAATTGAGGATAACCTATCTTTGTCATTGTACTGCAGAGTGACTACCTCGTACACCTGTTCGTGCTGGGTTCCCGTAAACCCTTGTAATTTCAATGTTTCTCTTCCCGATGATACATATTGCACTAACAGTAGAGAAGACCGCAGAACAGTGCGTTGGGAACACTGATCCAGCAATGCACGCATATTATGAACTCCCTTACTACTATTCACTGGTATCATTATTGTAGGCAAAATCACAGTTTCTCGCTCTGATGCTACAAACATCGTCGTGGAGGTAAGGGAAGGTTCAGGACTAGAAACAGTGTTGGTGTTGACTCTAAAGGACTCATTCCCATGGGAGCATTGTGTGTGGAAATGTCTACCCTGACAATTGCTACAAGGTTTCAATTATTAATTTGTACAACTACGCCCCCCATGATTCTTAGAGAGGCATCTAGCACATAAATTCAATATCTTAGCTCTACCTATCTTGACCTCATTATTGGGATATTTGGTACATTTAAACCAGGCATGCTTAGGACTCTGGCAATGATAACAAGCAAATTTAACAGGATAGGCCTTCTTCTTAGAGTTACTGGTACCCTTATGTACCTCTCTACTGGTACCAATGTTAACAGTAGCAAAGGTTGAAGCCGTGGCTTTAGCTGCCATATAGCCGGTAGTAAGGCTCTCCATATTGAATATATCGGTTTGGTAAGTTTCAATAAAGGAAGATAGATCAAGTGGGGAATCCTTTATCGCCCATTTAGTAGGCTCACGAAGCAGTGAAGGTAGTTTATTCATTAGGATGATTGTACATATACCTCCTCAATACTAACTTGGAGGGTTTCAATGTAGCAGATGGTACTTTCGAAGGATGCGTAGAAATCTTTAAGCGCATGTACCTCATAAGCTGGAGCGGGTAAATCACAGAAATTTGTAATGTGAGCTGCCTTTATTCTATAGGGCTGACCACACATCTTTTTCTAGTAATGCTACTGCGGTGACATAGCTACCGGCTACTAAACTGAACCCCTCTAATCATTTCTGGGCTTCCCCTTTTAGCTGCCCACGCAAATACGTAAATTGATGTATTTCTGACAACTCCGAGTTGTCATGGATGGTGCAGCGGAAGAGGTCCCAGAACCCCGTCCATAGAGCCGGGGAGGTGAATGGTTTGTAATTTAACACCGGCTGGTTTCGTAGGAGTTTTAGAGGAAGGACGGGATGTAGATTAATTAGTTCCTCCAATTTAGCTACCAGTGTCTCCATTGATTTGGAGTACTCATCGTACTCATCTCTTAGACTTCTTTCACGATATCCTCAACCTCTATGATGAGAGTAAAGCTGTAGATATTATATACCTTGATTTTCAAATGGCCTTTGACAAAGTTCCCCACAAACGTTTACTGCTAAAACTAAAAGCGCATGGAATACAAGACGGTGTGTTGAAATGTATAGAAAATTGGCTCAGCGACAGAAAGCAAAGAGTAGTCATAAATGGTAAGGCATCTAAAAGGACCAATTTAACTAGTGGGGTACCCCAGGGATCGGTACTAGGACCAATTCTCTTTAAAATTTACATCAACGACATACTGTAGATGAGGGTCTCGCCTGTACAATCTCAAAGTTTGCTGACGATACAAAAATTGCAAATATCGTACTCTCAAAAGAACAAGTTGACGATATGCAACACAATCTAGATAAGTTGTCATGTTGGGCCTAAATTTGGCAAATGAGTTTCAATGCGGATAAATGTAAAGTACTACATATCGGATACCAAAATGAGAAAGCAAACTATTCGATGAATGGCACTCAGCTTAAGAGTGTAGACAGAGAAACCGATTTGGGAGTAACAATATCGAGTAACCTAAAACCGAGTCAACAATGTTCAGAAGTTGTTAAGAAGGCAAATAAAATAATTGGCTTTATAGGCAGCTCATTTGAGCATAAATCCAAAGAAGTTATCCTACAGTAACTCTTTACAATTCCTTAGTCCGCCCTCTTCTGGAATACTGTATTCAATTACCAAAAAGATATAGACAAGCTAGAACGAGCTCAACGTAGAGTTACCAAAATTATACCTAGCCTAAAGAACAAACCATACTAGGAGCGTCTTAGAGAATTAAATGTATTTCCTTTAACCCAGTGCAGATTAAGAGGCGACTTAATTCAAGCGTTCAAAATCATCCAAGGCATTGACAACATGAAGTGTAGTAAGTACTTCACTATCGACCAATCTAATTACACGCGGGGAAACGGTTGCACAATTATTGGTAAATCTTTTAACTCTCACGAATCTAAGAATTTCTTCTTCAATCGAGTTGTCAACTTGTGGAATGGGCTTCCCCGAGATGTTATACAGTAGACTGCAGCACTGTTGATTCTTTTAAACTTCGCCTAGACAAATATCTTGCATCAAACCCGCGATTGACTGCGTTTGTAAACTAATAACTTATTATATTCCTCCCTCGGATTCATCAAGGATTATTGCGTATATATATTACTAAGACGTTATACTTTTTTTTTTTCCCAGATATACGAAAGATCACTTATAACTGTGTTATGTTACTAACCCATCTGTCCCCTACTAACTTCCTAATCCTGCCATGGACATTAGTTCCAGCGCAGTAGTTCCCTTTACAATTTTCCCTTACCCACTCTAAACCACTGTTTGGACACTTGACCCTCAGTGTTTTGGAGGACAAGCAGCCTAGATGGGTCACTATACCTGTTGTTGCTTAATTTCATTTGTACTCCTTTGTTGTCCCCGCAATTTCTTCTATGTCAACCTACTCTTCATACAGTTCATACATGTGGTCATTTATTGACTCCAGCTCATTGAGTCGCTTACGGATTAAAGTAATTTTTGCCTTAGCTTCCGACGCATCGGCCCGTTCCAAAAATGCTTTTCCTTTGTTAGCTTAGTTAAACACCCACTACCGATCCCTATTTTCTTTTTTAATTCAGGAATAAAGGCAATCATGATTGGAATATGCTAGGCTAGGCTACACAAAAAAAGTAACAGTACTGCTGGTTTAATTACTATCCCCACTACATGCATGTTAGGCCTCAGGATATTATCCCAACATGGCAAAATTTTACTAAAAACCGGCAGAGTAATCCCAGATAATTTCCTCAAATATCTCCCACCTTTTTTGCATTTTCTGCTTATAATAATAATAATAATAATATTTATTCAGTTAGCATTTTACAGAGTTGGTACCACATAGTATGTTACAAATATGAGATGTACCAGCTTTGCATAATTCCAACTAAGGATAGCCCAATAAGGCTGTTAGGCGTATTTCCATTGGGGTCCTTGTGGGATTAGGTTAACTGGGGAAATTGGGAGGATAAAGAAATAGATACTTTAGAGAAAGCATTAATTTTCTAGTGGGTTATTTTAAGATACCTTGCATCCTATAGTAAATATCAGTAATCCATAATCAGTAATAATTTCAGTTTGGTTTGTCTATCTCTTATGTCGTATTTAGTAGTAGACATAAGCTTGGTGTTCCCTTATCGCAGCTGTCCGGTTCAGGTGTTCCTTCAGGCTACGTCTGAAGGAATACAGTGTTCTCTTTTCACGGACTGACTGGGGTAGGTCGTTCCAGTCTTTGATGGCAGTGAAGAAGAATGTTTGCTTACCCTGTCCTTGGATTCTCGGGACCTTAAAATTAAACATCCTGTTTCTTGTATTATGTCCACTCCTCTCATTTGCTTTAACAAAATCATTCTTTAGATACTCTGGAGCTCTGTCATAGAAAATGTTGAAGGCATTAGTGAGCCTGATTTGTTTGGCCCTGTCAGAGACATTTAGCATACCTAGTGACTGAAGTTGTTCCTGGCCAACATGTGATCTGGGTCCTAGGTTCAGCATGAACCTAACCATTTTATTTTGAGTGACCTGAAGTTTGTGCGGTGCTGATTTAGATTGTAGAACCCCATCGTCCCCGCAACTTTAAATCTAGGCCTAACTGTCCTAACGTTGCAGAAAATACAAGGCTGATCAACGTATATTAGGCCTATGCACAAATATGCCCTAGTACAGCAACACTACCGGCCATGAGAAATAAACACAGCCAAAATTGAAAAGTGGGGCAACTGAGGACAATAAAGTGAAAAAAGGAAAATCGAACAAAATACACGAAAAAGGAAACATGAACAAACTTTACAATGAGTGAGAACAAAAGGGAAAAATTATGCATATCTCGAAGTTTCGAAGCACCATTATTAGGTAGGTTCGAATGACCATTAATTGTTGGGACTGTTACAACAATCAATATTGAAAATAATATGAAAATAGAGCAGAATGAATACCTGAAAATTACCTTATCATTCGATGTTAATTTCATGGTATAGTAGATCTTAAATACATAATATAGGCCCAGTGATTATACTACATAATAATCTTGATTAGCTGTTAGGTAGAAGAGAGCAACTTATAGAAGGCTGGATGGCGGTGATAATAGATGATTGATTCGATTTATTGACGGACAGACCTGATTCCCGTTGGTTTACTAGTGAGAGTGTGTGTGCAGGGTTATTCACATCCGGGAACTTACCTCAGTTAATAATTATTTCTCAGTCATCGCTTGGCATTGATATACGTTGACCAGACATATTATAACTAACCAATTTAGAGTATATTATTTAAACACATACTTCTATTATATATATTATATGTATATATTAAGTATAGGTGGATGGTTACACAATGGAATATGGGGTAACCTGAGGTAACAGAAAACAAATTAAAAGGTGACTAATTTGTAATAATTGGATGCTTAATACTGTTGAGTTTCGACAGGTATCTTTTTATGTGGTGCAGTGGGTGAGAGCTCTCCTAATGTAGGCGGAGAGAGTAGATAGTAGGTATATCCGTAGGCATTCACTGTCACCATTGAGGCACTGGCCATTGTTTGTCGGTTGGGTGTAGACTGTAGTTTTGAATCCATGATCGTTGATAGACACAAGTAGGTCGAGGAAGGACATTCATCCATCTGTATATTCCTCGTATGTGAAGTTAAGTCCAGAGGTGGCAATGAAGCATTGCTGGAGCTCTTTTAGTTCTCCGAAGTCCTTCACCGGACAAATATGTCGTCCACGTATCTGCAGTAGACTGAAGGGCGGCAAGCAGCTAGGAGTTCCTCCTAGCGAAGAGGACCCCCATTGGGCTGCCCATCGCCATGCCGTCGATTTGCTGGTACATGTTACCATGGGGGCAGATAAAGGGAGCCTCCTTGGTACACAGCTCCAGCAGCGTCTTCAGGGCCTTCTCTGGGATGTCAGGAGGAGTTATGCCAGGGCAGTGGTACACTCAACGGAGTATGAACTCTATGGTCTTGTCCACAGGCACATTGGTGAACAAGGTCTCTACATCATATATATATATACTGTATATACTGTATATATATGTATATATATTATTATGTTTTGGGCGAGGTGAAATGACACAAACAATAGATTAACCCTTGTCTATCGGGGCCCAACTTAAGTACGTATCGAAAAATTTGGACTATGTGGCGGAGCCCGACTTAAGTCTGTGTGCAATTTTGGCGCAATATTGGCTCTGAGAGAGAGACGAGCGACGGAAGGAGCCTGGGTTACCTCATAACCGCTCGCCACGGCCGCCGTGGACCGACTGAGATGTACTCCACTTACATCCACCCTCACTGCCTCGCTACATACGCAATTATATAAAGAAATTACCGTATTTTAGCGATTTTGCCCTTCGGTTGCACGATCGTTGCAAGACAACCAGTGATCGTAGAAGGATGGTTCGGGTGTCATTGGAAAGCTCAATTTACGCCCTTTCAGGGATACATACTTGTATTACGCTCTGGGTCTTGTTTATGCATGAAAAAGAGCACGGAAACAACCCCATTTATGGTAAAAAAAAAACGCTGGGCGGCACAGTGAAATATACTCCACCACCCGCTCTTAAGGTGTTAAATGTGAAATTCAAGACTGATGTCAGAACACACTCAAAATATCCAGGTTCTAGGAAAACTAGATTAAAAATTCTTAGTTTAATTAAAGTAAGTATTATAATGTAACAATAAAATCAGTCTCTTCAGGACGAGCAATAAGAATATATAATGCACTAAGATTTTACTTAGTAACAACAGGAATGATTAACAAAAAATATGCAAATGAAAAATAAATAACTATATTATCTTTACTGAAGCAATGCAAGGTTTAAATAGCTATATCACACGGGAATTAATATTTTCTCAAGATCACTGGAAATGGTTAATATATGTTTAATAACTTAAGGAAATGCACAAAATATTAATAAAAGCAATACAAGTAATTAATACAACTATTTAAAAGTGAAATATCACTAAAATAACACTTGAGAAAATATTCCTTCTGAAAAAATACACTAAGGGGTAACTAAATTAATCTGATCAAATTCACAAGCTTGGATACTAAACACAAATTAATTTAATGCTTTCCAATAATAATTAAAATATGCAAAAGGAAATGACGAAATAATATGAATTCTGATAACAATTAATTGATCACTAGATAAACTTATAATAATACACAATATCACTAAGAATAATAACTAGGCTATGATATGATGTGGCGGCGTCTACGCCGTAGGACCACCTCCCGGAGCTGCCAACCGCGGATGGCTGCCGACCCTCCACGGCCGGAGACAAGATCAATCGACCAGTGGAGGACAACCGGATGCCGGCCGCGGGGAGCAGTTTCGGGAGCCAAACCGTCACAACTATCCCCTGCCCCCTCCCTGGGGGCACGGGTCCTTGGAGCGGCTTCGGTCGCGCCGGGAATTTCCACACCTCTCACACCATACACACACATCACACAGTTTTTCCTACACCGAGAAATGACTCTCCGGCTGTCATTTCTCGAAGACTTCTTCTAGCCGGAGACATTGAGAGCAACCCAGGACCCACGTACACATACATATGTCCAACTTGCTCAAAACCCATCACTTCGAGTCGCCACACTAAGGGTTCAGTTCTCTGCAATGCATGCAGGAACTGGACCCACTTCACCTGTACAACACTTGCCTCCAAGAAACACTACACGAACACCTGGACCTGTTCCTCATGCCCCTCCCTCTCCCAGTCAAATCCCTCGCCTAAAACCCGTCCACCTCTCCTCCCCAACCCACCTAGCCTTTCCATATCATCCACTCCCCCCCTAAAACCCGTCCACCTCTCCTCCCTAACCCACCTAACCTCCCCATACCATCCACATCCTCAACTCAACATACCACACCCAATCCTAATCCATTCCAACCCCCATCTCCTGCTCCCTAATCCCCACCCACACCTCACCCATCCCAACCTCCAGCCACTCCCTCACCCCCACCCCATCCTCGTGCAGCAGCACCCAACATACATCGTGCACATAACATTAACATTCTCCAATTGAACATAGATGGCATTAACACAAAGAAACACGAACTCTCACACTTCATCAAACAACACAACATACACATTGCCATCTTACAAGAAACAAAACTCCGCACATCACAAAAAACACCCACATTTCATAATTTCACCACCATCAGACAAGACCGGGCTGTCGGCGGGGGCGGTGGACTCATCACCCTGGTACACAATGAAATATCATACATAGTAACCAGTGTACAAACCAAATCCCTCCTCCCCCCAAATGATAACACAACAGAAATACAATCAATTAAAATACGCACTGGCAACAAATCCAATATAACCATCATAAACACATACATCCCTCCCCAAACATCCCCTACAGTACCAAATGAATACAGACCACATTTACAACACATCACAAACACCCCACACATCATCCTGGGTGGTGACTTCAACGCCAAGACGTCGGCCTGGTTTGTCGACAACCCCGACACAGACAGAGGGCTGGTACTACAAAACCAAACAGATAACCTCATCATCCTTAACGACATCCATCAACATACCCATATTCCTCACCAAGCCCTCTATAACCCATCATCATCTCCAGACATCACCTTTTGCTCCCCAGAACTCGCCCCCACAACATCCTGGAGGGTGGTCAGAACCTTAGGCTCTGACCACCTCCCGATCATTATCACCACCAAAACCAGACTCACCCCAGCTAGCCACAAACACACATACACCAATTATAAAAGAGCTAACTGGGAAGCATTTACAAATGAGACAGAACAACACTTCACAACTCTAAACAGTACACCCATCACTAACATCAACAATGCTGTACACATACTCAATAAAACTATCCAAAACGCCGACAAGAAACACATTCCAAGAGGTAACAGAAAAAGACACAACCCCAACTTCACACCAGAAATTCAAAACCTCATCAGACAACACAACACACTGAAACACTCCCCAGCACCCCACACACAAGACATCACACAACAAATTCAAGCACTCAACACCCAAACTAACAACAAAATACAAGAACAACAAAAACTAAATTGGAATAACTTCCTACAAACACTTGATCACAAAACAAACCCCAAAAAACTCTACAAAACACTAAACAGCATCACACTTTCCAACAGCAACACAACACAATCACATGCTGCAATCACAACAACAGACTCTACTCCTTCATGTAAACAACAAGCAAACACTCTCATCAATCACTTCTCACATGTCAGCCACCTAAAACCTCACAAAGACGACCAACGTGTCATCCGACGTAAGAGACAATTCCCCACTGACCCTGACTATACACCCTTCACCAATCACCAGACAAAGCATATCATCAACAATCTCAAGCACTCACCCGCCTGTGGCCTAGACAACATAAGCAACATACACCTGGGACCACAAGGCATACAAGAACTCACTAACATATCAAACTACAGCTATTCAGACAACACAATACCAGACATTTGGAAGTATGGTATCATCATCACATTCCCCAAACCCAACAAAGACCCCACGCTACCCTCCTCGCACCGCCCCATCACACTCCTTTGCTCCCCCTCCAAAGTCATGGAACGCCTAGTATTACAACTAATTACACCCGACCTACCCCTAGCTCCAACACAACATGGCTTTAGGCCACTGCACTCCACAAACACTCTTCTCACAGACCTTACACAAAGAGCTTTTGACGGCATCAACTCAGCTAGACCACCACACAGATCACTATTAGCCACACTCGACATTAGTAAAGCCTTCGATGCCATCCCCCGCCACAACCTAACAAACAAAATCTACAACACAAACATGCATAACAACACAAAAAGGTGGCTGGCCAACTTCCTAGCAGGCAGATGTGCACACGTATCTTTTGCCGGTCAGTCATCTAAAATCAAAAACTTTCCAAACGGAGTCCCACAAGGATCCGTCCTATCGCCCGCACTCTTCAATCTGTACATGCACGATATAACTACACCCAATACGCCCCAAATAAACTTAGCCTCCTATGCAGATGACATAACACTCACATGCACACACCATGACCCAAGAAGAGCAACAGATCTCCTTCAACCCTATCTCAACACACTACATGGCTGGTGCACTACAAACAGACTTAATCTAGCCCCAGCCAAATCCACCACAACCCTGCTCACAAGCTGGACAGGTGAACACGAATACATCCCTCAACTCACCATAAACAACACACCCCTAACACATACACACACACCCAAAATCCTAGGAGTAACATATGATACTAATATGACATTCAAACAGCACACCACAAACATTAAAAAGAAACTGACACCCAGACTTAACGCCCTCAGGTCACTTGCTCACACAAAATTTGGACACAACAAAGAAACTACCACCACAGTATATAAACAATACATAAGATCAGTGATGGAATACGCAAGCCCAGCCTGGGCTTCTAACCTAGCTGAAACACATCATAAGACCTTACAGACTATTCAAAACAAAGCCCTGAAGATCATTACAGGCTGCACAGCTACTGCACCCACAGATCACCTACATCAAGAAACCAAAATCGTCAAAGTCAAAGACCATCTGGACATGAGAGGCACTCAATTCCTGGCAGCAGCCTCCACGAACCAAGACCACCCACTAAACTACATGGCAACACACCCACAGACACCAAGAAATATCAAAACAACACCCAGCACACGGTATCACACACAATTATTGTCCTCTCTCCCTCCCTGCCCACCCCGAACCAACTTCCAGAAGCACATCCATACTCATATCTCTCGCCAATCCATCCACTCACTCACAGACAACACGCAGCTGCATGCACGACCTCCCGAAATCCATCCTTCCGAATCCTCCCTCCCTCGCGAGGACAGAGTCCACCTGGCCAGGCTGAGATGCGGACACCATCCAGCTCTCCTGAGCTATCAGAAGAGACTGGATGACTCCGTTGTCGACGCCTGCCCGGGATGTAACACAGCACCCCATACCATTAAACACATCATAGAAGACTGCATTTCACACAACCGCTTACGCCAACAACATAATCTACACTCAATGAGAGCTCTGTGGGAAAGCCCGATCGTGGCCATGGCCTTCCTCAGGGACTCGGGGCTGTTCGGCCAGGCAGCTTAGGGAACAACAACAACAACAACAACAACTTATATACTCAACTCCTCAATCACAGAACAGGAATGCAGACTGCTTTATCGTTTGATGGTAGCCAGGAGAGATATGTCACTTCACTAGGTACAAGAGTCACTATGTACAGAGAGAGAACAGGCGTGGTGAGTCAGTTGGTCGAGAGTGAAAACTGCGAGGACTCAGGGGGTATATATATTTCACCAGAAAAACTGGAATATTCTACTGCACTCGTGAATGTAATGACGTAAGGCTGGGAGAGACAGGTTAGAGCCTGACAGGTCTAGAACTTGCGAGAAGCAAGAAAATAAGGGGAAAACTAAAATATTATACTAATCTGGCTTATATAATCAATAATTACTGGATTACATAACACCTCCCCCCTAAAGAAAGAAATTTACAGGGGAAATTTCTATACTTTAAAACAATTAGGCTAAAATCTAGACAAGCAATCTGCAATCACATTTTATTTCCATTTAATATGCCTTATATCTAAAGGATATTCTTGAAGAATCAGGCTCCACCCAGCCAATCTCTGATTTTTATCTTTAAATTTACTAAGAAACTTTAGTGGGTTGTGGTCAGTATAAATAACAATAGGATCTGGGCCTGAACACAAATATAAAGACAAAATTTGCAATCCCGAAATCAGAGCCAAAAGTTCCTTTTCAATAGTTCAACAATTCTTTTGGGGTGGAGTGAACTTCTTGCTGTAATAAGATACAGGATGCTCAATACCTTGGTCATCCTCCTGTAACAAAACTGCCCCAGCTAGCATCCACAGCCATTTTAAAGAATTTATCAAAGTTAGGAGTGGAAAGCACTGGCTGACTCAACAGGATAGCTTTGAGTTTGTTGAAAGAGGATTCACATGCTTCATTCCACTCAAATTTAACTCCCTTTTTTAGAAGATCTGTGAGTGGTGACACAAGGATTGATAAATTTAGAACAAACCGGCGGTAGTATCCTACCATACCGAGAAATCTTTGCAATTCTTTCCTATTCTTAGGTCTGGAAAGATCACTTATCACTTGAACTTTAGCCTCTGGTGGCACCACTTGTCCATTACCAATCACATAACCAAGATACTGGACTCTAGCTTGACCAAATTCACATTTTGATAAATTTGCAACAAGAATAGCTTGAACCAGACGATCAAGAAAGTTACTGACATGGCATAGGTGATCTTTCCAGGTGTCACTAAAGATCAATACATCATCAATATACACAACACATCCTTCCAAACCCTCGTTTACAATGTTCATGAGTTTTTGAAATGTCGCAGGTGCATTTTTCATACCATATGGCATCACAGAACATGCAAAAGTTTTACCAAGAGTCACAAAACATGAGATATCCCTAGCACGCTGAGTCATAGGTACTTGCCAATATCCCTTTAACAAGTCAAACTTACTGATGTGCTGTGCCTTTCCAATGCTATCTATACAATCTTCCATGCGAGGTATTGGGTAGGTGTCTGTTTTGGTGATCTGGTTAACACATTGATAGTCAATACAGAGCCGTTGTGATCCACCTGGTTTAGGAACTAAGGTGACAGGAGAACTCCACTCACTTTGGCAGGGCTCAATCATCTTGTGGGTGAGTAGGTAGTCAATCTCCTTCTGGATCAGGGGAACCTTTAAGGGATTCACATGGTAGGCTGGCAGCTTAATTGGCTTCGCATCTCCAACATCAACATCGTGCATCAAAATAGTTGTTCTTCCTGGAGTATCTCGGAACACTTGATGGTATTTCTGAAGTAGAGCCGTGAATTCCTACCTTGTTACGACCGGCACTACGAAATAAACAAGGGCACTTAATATTGGACTAGAAGATAGGCTATATCTGCAACAACGGTACGCTAATTCCAAACCCTTGAACTATTAAGCCGGTGAACAAAACACTTAAACCCTACAGAGTTAATCTACTGGATAATGGGGTATCAATTAACTGGGTTTAGTGCACTTCTACAAAGGCTTTCCGGTGATGGCAAAGCTAACTCACAACAGGAGCACTTACGTTACTAAAATGCTCTCAAGTAATAACAATGCTTAAATAAACTATAACAAGATTTAATAAAGGAGTATATGCTTACGTTAACTTTAGTGTGAGTCTGAACTCAACACTAAACTCTTCAATGCTCTATGAAAACACTGGAAGTCTAGTCCTACAGCAAACAGATATGGAATCTTATGAAAATGTCTGATGCTCTAAGCATCTTGAGAATAATAAATTAATCAGTGATAGGCAATATGGTTTTAGACGATGTCGATCAACTGCAGACATGCTTTGCCTTCTTACGCATCAAATCAACCAAGCTACAGACCAACGTGGTGAAACACATACAATAGCACTGGATATATCAAAGGCATTTGATAGAGTCTGGCATCAATCCTTATTGTCGAAGATGTCACACTACGGCCTTGCATCATTAGTTCCACTAATTTCTTCTTATCTTCATAACAGAAAAATACGTGTAATGGTAGATGGTCTTTATTCTCAATTTCACTCCATAAATGCTGGTGTTCCCCAGGGATCAGTTTTGGCCCCAATTTTGTTCCTCATTCATATCAATGATCTCATATCTACCACTCATAATCCAATACATTCCTACGCAGATGACTCAACACTCCACAGTTCCTTCACATTTACCAATTCTTTCACCCAACCCGATCTTACAAATTCAAAACAAACACTGCAATTTCTCTGAACCAGGACCTTTCTAGAATTAATGGATGGGGACAAAAGAATCTAGTTTCCTTTAATGCACAGAAAACCAAGTACATTCAATTTTCTAACCGACAGAATCTCACTGACTCCCTTATATTTTTTAATGATGTAAATATTCCCACTTCCCCTAGTATTGACATTCTCGGTGTAACATTAACTACTAACTTGAGCTGGACACATTATGTTAGAAGCATTGCTAAGAATGCCTCTAGAAAACTGGGACTCCTGTACAGAGTTCGAGAATTCTTCACTGACGAGCAGTTGGCCGTAATATATAAAAGTCATGTGCGTTCTCAGATGGATTACTGTTCACCTCTGTGGGGTGGAAGTGGAGTGGTTGCATTGAGGCAGTTGGACAAAATTCAAAATAAAGCTATTAGATTAATCAATAACCCTGCAATCACACAGGACCTTCCTACATTATCCATACGAAGAAACGTTGCATCCCTTGCATTATTCTACAGATATTTTCACAGTAATTGTTCCGAGGAACTTGCTTCAATTGTGCCGCCTCTCCACATCTTTCCCCGTAGAACTAGGGCAGCTGAGAGCGCCCATGAATTTACACTTTCTCCTCCACAATGCAGAACTTCTGCTTATCAGAATTCATTTATCCCCAGAGCTACTACTCTTTGGAATTCACTTCCCTCGAATTGCTTTCCACAAACTTACAATCTACAAATGTTTAAATCCAGTTGTTACAAACATTTTATGAATGGAGGATGCCTTTAGGCACATGGACCTTTTTGTTTTATCTGTGTTTTTCCTTCCTCCGTTCATTGTCTCTTAAAAAAAAAAAACAAAAAAAAAAAAAAAAAAAAAAAAATGCTCGTCGAATATAGAACAGAAATAATGCAGGGGCAGGAGACCAAAGCGTGTATCTTAAATACACCAACAAATAGGATACATATATATAAAACAAGGGAGTGCAACAACTCTGTGACAGCACTAATAATAGCCACTCAAAACAGTACTTCCTTAGCCAACGTAACAGCCAAACGGGGTTGTGCACTATGCATCAACCTAGGCTAAAATAATGCGTGAATAATTCGTAAAGCATACACAATTAACCCTTAAAAAGCGGCTCACCACTTAAGTCGTATTTAATAAAGCTGGACTATGTGGCGGCGCTCGACATAACTCGAGTGGCAATTTCAGCACGTAATGTTGCTGAGAGAGAGAGACAAGTGGTGGCAGGAGACTAGCGAGCGTATGACTGCTCCAGACCACCGCGGCGAACCTACTGACACGAATCTCAGCTCCCTCCTCCCTCTCTCACTCGCTACATACTCAATTATTTGGGGAAAGTACCGAATTACCTGCTTTTTGCACTCGCGTTGCACGGTTATTGCAAGAAAACTATCCATCATACAAGGATCGTTATGGTGTCATTCGAAAGCTCTGTTTATGCCCTTTCAGGTATAGATACTTGTTTTACGTTCTGGGTCTTATTTAGGCATGAAAATGATCACGTAAACAGCCCTATTTTGGCTAAAAACACCCCGCTGGGCGGTACACATAAATAAACCGCATAGGCCGCTAAAGAAGGGTTAAAGTTAATAAACACAATGCTGTCTTTCTCACTAATAAAGTCTAGCAGTGGCATAAAAGGTACAAGGAACCTAGGCAGAGCGCAAGCATGCTCGTAGCCTACTGTCTCCCCTTGAACAGATTTCCCTTATTTTATGTTAAGTGACTAGGAGGCTCTCTTGGTAAGTCCAGATCTCAAGTATCTGGTCTTACCCTGGCACTCCACAAAGGTCAACAAAATGAGGTAGCAAGCATACGAGCAAGAGTAGGCAAAAGCCCTTCGCTAGTATGCTGCTACACTCGCAAAGGAAAAATATGCACAAGGGTTACAGGCTACCTAGTTCCGTCGAAGTCGTACAGGCCCTGACTTGCCACATACATAACTCAGACAACGACCAAAGATACCCTCCACTGTCTAGCATTAAATAGTAGGAAAGAACAACTCAATAATTAGAAGCACCCCAATACTATGATACCATGTGACTATGACTCTAATAATCCCTAAATCTAGTGCAAAACATATATGTGAGAACTGGTGCTGGTAATATGACTGGCCGACTATGGAAGTCGTATGCAGAACCAGAAGGGATAAGTAATTGAATAAAGACAAGAAATATGAAAAAGAAAAAGTTCAGAGAGAGAAACAGTAGTACAGAGGGTTAGATTGGGGACAGATTGCAAGGGACGTCTAGGACCAAACACAACATATCAAGCTCTGAAGAGACACGCGAGAAGGATGCCCGCACCACCTTACTAGGACAGCGGCCTCCAATCACAGACGACTTCGTCATGAAGAGCAGGCGTCATATGACGCGTCAGGCCCGCCGACCAGTCACGAGCGTGGGAACCTCCGCCCGAGCGAGGAAGGCACACGTACATACACACGCACATACTACCACCTTCCTGCTCCTTCTCGCTCTCTCTCCTTGCAATTCACACTACACATCTTATACTCTATCAATGATATAAAATACTTCCAAGTGTCACAGACAAGAATACAGACCACCACTGATCTGCCTATGACAACATGAATACTAAGAAAGAAAGACCATCGTTCTACGATTATTATAGCCCATTTCACTGCCCTGGCAAGCGCTAGCGAGTACGAGTACATTCTGGCAAGCTGGCCAGCGTAACAACCTCTCCTCAGGGGTTAGATGAGATAACTTAGTCTCCAGATCACTCACGATAGCAACATTCTGCCCCAGGCTATCGCTCAAATTCATACTGCATGGGAGTGCCTCACTTTCGGGGTCTTGAGGAACAGCTACAGTGCAGACGGGTTTATCAGGGTCTCTTCTGTGGTACAATTTTAGCATGTTGACGTGACAAAGTTGTTTGCTCTTCCTACGATCTGGCGTGGCAATAACGTAGTTTACATCACTGGGTTTCTTCTCCACCATAATTATACGGTCCACTAAACTTGGCTTGAAGAGGTTGTCCATGTATTGGCAGCAGAACTAGGACCTGATCACCTGGCTGAAACTGGCGTACTCTTGAGTTCTTGTCATACCACGTTTTCATCTTCTGTTCAGTTCCCAAATTCTCTCGAGCTAGCTGGAACGCTGTTGATAACCGCTCCTTAAAGTTCGCCACATATTCCAGCAGGTTGACGTCATCTGATTCCGACAGCCAAAACTCCTTCAACAACTTCATAGGACCTCTAGCATCATGCCTGAAGAGTAGTTCAAAAGGTGAGAAGCCTAGTGATTCATTTGGAGACTCTCTTGAAGCAAACAACACAAAAGGAAGACCTTTGTCCCAATCTTTCTGGTGTTCCAAGCAGTATTTCCTCAGCATAGATTTGAGTGTCTGATGATATCTCTCCAGAGCTTCCTGTGTTTGAGGATGATATGCAGAAGACGTGATCTGTGTAATGCCCAACTCATTCAAAGACTGCTTAAAAACATTGGACATAAAATTGCTCCCTTGATCTGACTGTACTTCCTTAGGCAATCCAAATCTGGTGAAGAACCCAAGCATTTCTTTCAATACTCTTCGCAGAAATATTTCTGAGAGGAATTGCTTCAGGATAACGAGTAGCCATATCAATAAGTGTCAGCAAATAGGAAAACCCTGAAGAAGTCTTGGGAAGAGGTTCTACAATATCAACTAACACCCGAGTGAATGGCGACTCAAAGGGAGGAATGGGAACGAGGGGTGCAACTTTCTCTTTTTGATTACACTTTCCCACTACTTGACAGGTGTGACAAGATTTGCAATACCAGGAAACATCCTTGAAAATACCTGGCCAGTAAAAATGCTTCAGAATACGGGCTGCAGTCTTCCTCACTCCCATGTGTCCTGCCAAACTGGAGTCATGAGCCACCCTAATGATATCCTGCCTACAAACTTGAGGGATGACAATCTGATGCACAACCTCCCATTCACAGTCTGCTGATGATGTTGGGGGTCTCCACTTTCTCATCTATACTCCTGACTTAAAATAGTAACAAGTAGAAGCACTGACTGACTCTTCCTCACTACAAGCGGAACTAGCTAAACCTTCCAACTCTGGGTCAGCCTGCTGCAAGTCTACCATCTCACGAGGTGACAAATTATCCACATTGTGGGGAACTGCCTCATCCTCTGAATGGTTTAAATTAGCAAGGAAAGTATCAGCCAAGAAAACATCATCATCTTCATCACCCCCTAAATAACTAGTAACTTTAGATTTTGCCCTAGTGACAGTACATGCAGGAAACACATCAGAGGAGCCGTCCTCAACTCCAGCTATCGGCTCACTAGACAACTGAGGAGCTGGACAAACCCAACCCCCAGCAATGTCGTTGCCAAGGAGAAAAGTCACACCAGGCATAGGAAGTGTCTCAACCAATCCTACCATCACTGGACCTTGAACAAAATCAGACTCAAGATTCACTCTGCACAGAGGGACAGAAAAATAATTACTCCCTAAACCCTGCAACATTACAGTTTCACCAGAGGAATTATTAGAGCCTAAAACACTAATCACTAGTAGGGATTGGCAAGCACCTGTGTCTCGTAAAATGTTAACAGATTTCCTGTCACTACCATTAAGTGAACTGACAAAACCATCAGACAGGAAGTTTGCATAATAACTCTTGAGAGTGTCACCCACATCACTGCTCAAAAGAGGAGCTTTATCAGTAGAGCTTACGTTACCCTTCAAAGCACTCAGAGCAGGTACAACAGAATTACTGCTCAAAAGAGGAGCTTTATCAATAGAGCTTACGTTACTCTCCAATGCACTCAAAGCAGGTGAAACAGAGTCATTTATAAGACATTGGGAACTCTCAAGAGTGGACACCAGACCAACTGACTGAACATTTGCAGGTTTATTATTAGCATCACACTGTTTCTTGAAACAATTCTCAGCAACATGACCTAGTCTACTACAATAATTACATTTCTTCTTAGAAAAGTTAGAAGTGGAACTAGTATTTCCTTCCTGAGAAACATTATCTTTACTCTCCTTCTTTACAGCTGTACTCTGAGAAGAGGCTACATATTTATTTACTCTCATATCTCTTTATTTGATTACCTGTATAATGTTTGTGAGTGAGAACATACATACTCATCAGCTAAAATTGCAGCATCAAAAACAGTGTCTACCTTTCTCTCATCAATATATAAACTGACATCCTTCCTGACACATTTTTTGAAGTCCTCCAATAAGATAATCTGCCTAAATTTATCAAAGTCAGCATTTACATTCTTAGAGTTTAACCATTGATCCAACAAATCTTCTTTAATTTTGGCATACTCAACATGAGATTGCTTATCCTGCTTGTAAGTGGTCCTAAATTTAGCTCTGTAGGCTTCAGAAACAAGCTCATAGGTTTTAAGAATCTGGCTCTTAACTACATCATAATTATCAGACTGATCCTGAGACAAAGATGCAAAAGTGACGAGCTTTACCAGTGAATACACTCTGAAGGAGTATTGGCCAATATTGCTTGGGCCATTTGAAGCCATTAGCTGCCTTCTCAAACAATTGAAAGTATTTATATACATCAGATTCATTAAAGACAGGGACAAGTCTAACATTTTTGGCCACATCAAAATGATCAGCATTATGTGGCCTAATTCCAGCCTGTTGCATACGGTACTCATGGTCTAACTTAGCGATTTCAAGCTTAGTGTGAGCCTCAGCCTGTGCCTGTTGCGCTTGAGCTTCCTGAATACGAGCCTGAATCTTTGCAAGTTCAATTTGTTTATCCATGGCAACTGGAGGAGTCGCATCAAAAAGCTTTTGATTAATCATAGCAACAATTTGATCCTTACTAGCATTAGGAGGAGGAGCAATCTCCAGGTACTGAGCAACAATTTTTAGTTAATTTTTATTCCTACCTTTTACTTCAACAACTGTCTCAACACCGGCTACACAATCCCCAGCTTCCTCTAAAGTAGAAATGGTAGACATGATGAAAATTTAGATATTACAATCACAAGCAAATTATTTAATATATTCTAAACAAGTCCCGAAGATCCTGGCTCAAGGTCACCAATGTTATGTTTTGGGCGAGGTGAAATGACACAAACAATAGCTTTACCCCTTCTGTACCGGAGACGTTTTTTCACTTTATTCTGGCTACTATTAGACGATTCTATTCAGCTTAAAAAAAGGCCTCCAGTAATTAACCTGGGAACTGCCGGAAGACTCTTAAGAGTTCCCCCGGCGGACTGCGGGAAGACTCTTAAGAGTCAGAGAAAAAAAAAATCAATATTAAACATCGAAAAAAGAAAAACAAATATATATATATATTTTTGTTTTGCCCTTGGGCCATGCAAAATATCAGTCCTCTACCTCCCCTCCTTCCCCACTTTCCTCCCCTCCTTCAGTTATCACCTATTTTCCCTGTTATTCCCTTATTCTGAGGTATATTTTCGTGCTAACATTAGCGAGTTGCAAGCAGGGCATTGTCATCACTGTTAGCAAGCGAGTGCAAGAGAGAGAGAGAGTATCGATCGACAGTGTCTCAGTGGCCTTGGGGGAAATTGACGGGAAAGCAGGTTGCCTCAACCATACATTATGCAACTGCCGCCCTGTATCGCCGATTTTTATCATCCAAAAGCTGTTTTCACTCGTTTTATTGCTGTAACAGGTTAATACCTTTATAATCAACCTATAATAGGCGCATATGGATAAGTATTAATGCTATTTATGGTAAAATGAATATTTTAGTGATGGAAACAACTCAAATACATGCACACAGGCAGACGTTTCTAATTACCCCCATGCGCAGTTCAGAGGTTAACAGGCTTCGTACGATCTCACTTATCCTTTCACACAACCACAAATCCTTCTTAAACTGCACAAACTCGTATAAATATAGCTAGAATAAAATTAAAAGTACATCACCGGTATAGAAGGGGTTAAGGAAATGCACAAACTATTAATAAAAGCAATACAAGTAATTAATACAACTATTTAAAAGTGAAATAATCACTAAAATAACACTTGAGAAAATATTCCTTCTGAAAAAATACAATAAAGGGTAACTAAATTAATCTGATCAAATTCACAAGCTTGGAAACTAAACACAAATTAATTTAATGCTTTCCAATAATAATTAAAGCATTCAAAAGGAAATTAATGTACAAGGAACAAGGTACAAGGAACAAGGTACAAGGAACCTAGGCAAAGCGCAAGCATGCTCGTAGCCTACTGTCTCCCCTTGAACAGATTTCCCTTATGTTACGTTAAGTGACTAGGAGGCTCTCTTGGTAAGTCCAGATCTCAAGTATCTGGTCTTACCCTGGCGCTCCACAGAGGTCAACAAAATGAGGTAGCAAACATACGAGCAAGAGTAGGCAAAAGCCCTTCGCTAGTATGCTGCTACACTCGCAAAGGAAAAATATGCACAAGGGTTACAGGCTACCTAGTTCCGTCGAAGTCGTACAGGCCCTGACTTGCCACATACATAACTCAGACAACGACCAAAGATACCCTCCACTGTCTAGCATTAAATAGTAGGAAAGAACAACTCAATAATTAGAAGCACCCCAATACTATGATACCATGTGACTATGACTCTAATAATCCCTAAAGCTAGTGCAAAACATATATGTGAGAACTGGTGCTGGTAATACGACTGGCCGACTATGGAAGTCGTATGCAGAACCAGAAGGGATAAGTAATTGAATAAAGACAAGAAGTATGAAAAAGAAGAAGTTCAGAGAGAGAAACAGTAGTACAGAGGGTTAGATTGGGGACAGATTGCAAGGAATGTCTAGGACCAAGCACAACATACCAAGCTCTGAAGAGACACGCGAGAAGGATGCCCGCACCACCTTACTAGGACAGCGGCCTCCAATCACAGATGGCTACGTCATGATGAGCAGGCGTCATATGACGCGTCAGGCCCGCCGACCAATCACGAGCGTGGGAACCTCCGCCCGAGCGAGGAAGGCACACGTACATACACACACACATACTACCACCTTGCTGCTCCTTCTCGCTCTCTCTCCTTGCAATTCACACTACACATCTTATACTCTATCAATGATATAAAATACTTCCAAGTGTCACAGACAAGAATAAAGACCACCACTGATCTGTCTGTGACAACATGAATACTAAGAAAGAAAGACCATCGTTCTACGATTATTATAGCCCATTTCACTGCCCTGGCGAGCGCTAGCGACTACGAGTACATTCTGGCAAGCTGGCCAGCGTAACAACCTCTCCTCAGGGGTTAGATGAGATAACTTAGTCTCCAGATCACTCATGATAGCAACATTCTGCCCCAGGCTATCGCTCAAGTTCATACTGCATGGGAGTGCCTCACTTTCGGGGTCTTGAGGAACAGCTACAGTGCAGACGGGTTTATCAGGGTCTCTTCTGTGGTACAATTTTAGCATGTTGACGTGATAAAGTTGTTTGCTCTTCCTACGATCTGGCGTGGCAATAACGTAGTTTACATCACTGGGTTTCTTCTCCACCATAATTATACGGTCCACTAAACTTGGCTTGAAGAGGTTGTCCATGTATTGGCAGCAGAACTAGGACCTGATCACCTGGCTGAAACTGGCGTACTCTTGAGTTCTTGTCATACCACGTTTTCATCTTCTCCTGTTCAGTTCCCAAATTCTCTCGAGCTAGCTGGAACGCTGTTGATAACCGCTCCTTAAAGTTCGCCACATATTCCAGTAGGTTGATGTCATCTGATTTCGACAGCCAAAACTCCTTCAACAACTTCATAGGACCTCTAGCTTCATGCCCGAAGAGTAGTTCAAAAGGTGAGAAGCCTAGTGATTCATTTGGAGACTCTCTTGAAGCAAACAACACAAAAGGAAGACCTTTGTCCCAATCTTTCTGGTGTTCCAAGCAGTATTTCCTCAGCATAGATTTGAGTGTCTGATGATATCTCTCCAGAGCTGCCTGTGTTTGAGGATGATATGCAGAAGACGTGATCTGTGTAATGCCAAACTCTTTCAAAGACTGCTTAAAAACATTGGACATAAAATTGCTCCCTTGATCTGACTGTACTTCCTTAGGCAATCCAAATCTGGTGAAAAACCCAAGCATTTCTTTCACTACTCTTTGCAGAAATATTTCTGAGAGGAATTGCTTCAGGATAACGAGTAGCCATATCAATAAGTGTCAGCAAATAGGAAAACCCTGAAGAAGTCTTGGGAAGAGGTTCTACAATATCAACTAACACCCGAGTGAATGGCGACTCAAAGGGAGGAATGGGAACGAGGGGTGCAACTTTCTCTTTTTGATTACACTTCCCCACTACTTGACAGGTGTGACAAGATTTGCAATACCAGGAAACATCCTTGAAAATACCTGGCCAGTAAAAATGCTTCAGAATACGGGCTGCAGTCTTCCTCACTCCCATGTGTCCTGCCAAACTGGAGTCATAAGCCACCCTAATGATATCCTGCCTACAAACTTGAGGGATGACAATCTGATGCACAACCTCCCATTCACAGTCTGCTGATGACGTTGGGGGTCTCCACTTTCTCATCTATACTCCTGACTTAAAATAGTAACAAGTAGAAGCACTGACTGACTCTTCCTCACTACAAGCAGAACTAGCTAAACCTTCCAACTATGGGTCAGCCTGCTGCAAGTCTACCATCTCACAAGGTGACAAATTATCCACATTGTGGGGAACTGCCTCATCCTCTGAATGGTTTAAATTAGCAAGGAAAGTATCAGCCAAGAGAACATCATCATCTTCATCACCCCCTAAATAACTAGTAACTTTAGATTTTGCCCTAGTGACAGTACATGCAGGAAACACATCAGAGGAGCCGTCCTCAACTCCAGCTACCGGCTCACTAGACAACCGAGGAGCTGGACAAACCCAACCTCCAGCAATGTCGTTGCCAAGGAGAAAAGTCACACCAGACATAGGAAGTGTTTCAACCAATCCTACCATCACTGGACCTTGAACAAAATCAGACTCAAGATTCACTCTGCACAGAGGGACAGAAAAATAATTACTCCCTAAACCCTGCAACATTACAGTTTCACCAGAGGAATTATTAGAGCCTAAAACACTAATCACTAGTAGGGATTGGCAAGCACCTGTGTCTCGTAAAATGTTAACAGATTTCCTGTCACTACCATTAAGTGAATGACAAAACCATCAGACAGGAAGTTTGCATAATAACTCTTGAGAGTGTCACCCACATCACTGCTCAAAAGAGGAGCTTTATCAGTAGAGCTTACGTTACCCTTCAAAGCACTCAGAGCAGGTACAACAGAATTACTGCTCAAAAGAGGAGCTTTATCAATAGAGCTTACGTTACTCTCCAATGCACTCAAAGCAGGTGAAACAGAGTCATTTATAAGACATTGGGAACTCTCAAGAGTGGACACCAGACTGAACATTTGCATGTTTATTATTAGCATCACACTGTTTCTTGAAACAATTCTCAGCAACATGACCTAGTCTACCACAATAATTACATTTCTTCTTAGAAAAGTTAGAAGTGGAACTAGTATTTCCTTCCTGAGAAACATTATCTTTACTCTCCTTCTTTACACCTGTGCTCTGAGAAGAGGCTACATATTTACTCTCATATCTCTTTATTTGATTACCTGTATAATGTTTGTGAGTGAGAACATACATACTCATCAGCTAAAATTGCAGCATCAAAAACAGTGTCTACCTTTCTCTCATCAATATATAAACTGACATCCTTCCTGACACATTTTTTGAAGTCCTCCAATAAGATAATCTGCCTAAATTTATCAAAGTCAGCATTTACATTCTTAGAGTTTAACCATTGATCCAACAAATCTTCTTTAATTTTGGAATACTCAACATGAGATTGCTTATCCTGCTTGTAAGTGGTCCTAAATTTAGCTCTGTAGGCTTCAGAAACAAGCTCATAGGCTTTAAGAATCTGGCTCTTAACTACATCATAATTATCAGACTGATCCTGAGACAAAGATGCAAAAGTGACGAGCTTTACCAGTGAATACACTCTGAAGGAGTATTGGCCAATATTGCTTGGGCCATTTGAAGCCATTAGCTGCCTTCTCAAACAATTGAAAGTATTTATATACATCAGATTCATTAAAGACAGGGACAAGTCTAACATTTTTGGCCACATCAAAATGATCAGCATTATGTGGCCTAATTCCAGCCTGTTGCATACGGTACTCATGGTCTAACTTAGCGATTTCAAGCTTAGTGTGAGCCTCAGCCTGTGCCTGTTGCACTTGAGCTTCCTGAATACGAGCCTGAATCTTTGCAAGTTCACTTTGTTTATCCATGGCAACTGGAGGAGTCGCATCAAAAAGCTTTTGATTAATCATAGCAACAATTTGATCCTTACTAGCATTAGGAGGAGGAGCAATCTCCAGGTACTGAGCAACAATTTTTAGTTAATTTTTATTCCCCCCTTTTACTTCAACAACTGTCTCAACACCGGCTACACAATCCCCAGCTTCCTCTAAAGTAGAAATGGTAGACATGATGAACATTTAGATATTACAATCACAAGCAAATAATTTAATATATTCTTAAACAAGTCCCGAAGATCCTGGCTCAAGGTCACCAATGTTATGTTTTGGGCGAGGTGAAATGACACAAACAATAGCTTAACCCCTTCTGTACCGGAGACGTTTTTTCACTTAATTCTGGCTAATTTAGACGATTCTATTCAGCTTAAAAAAAGGCCTCCAGTAATTAACAGGCTTCGTACTATCTCACTTATCCTTTCACACTACCACAAATCCTTCTTAAACTGCAAAAACTCGTATAAATATAGCTAGAATAAAATTAAAAGTACATCACCGGTATAGAAGGGGTTAAGGAAATGCACAAAATATTAATAAAAGCAATACAAGTAATTAATACAACTATTTAAAAGTGAAATAAGCACTAAAATAACACTTGAGAAAATATTCCTTCTGAAAAAATACACTAAGGGGTAACTAAATTAATCTGGTCAAATTCACAAGCTTGGAAACTAAACACAAATTAATTTAATGCTTTCCAATAATAATTAAAGCATTCAAAAGGAAATGACGAAATAATATGAATTCTGATAACAATTAATTGATCACTAGATAAACTTATAATAATACACAATATCACTAAGAATAATAACTAGGCTATGATATGGGACACACTTATATACTCAAATCCTCAATCACAGAACAGGAATGCAGACTGCTTTATCGTTTGATGGTAGCCAGGAGAGATATGTCACTTCACTAGGTATAATAGTCACTATGTACAGAGAGATAACAGGCGTGGTGAGTCAGTTGGTCTGTGAGTGAAAACTGCGAGGACTTAGGGGGAATATATATTTCACCAGAGAAACTGGAATATTCTACTGCACTATATATATATATATATATATATATATATATATATATATATAATATGTATATATATAATTTATATATATATACATATATATATATATATATATATAATTATATATATATATAAAACGTATGTGTGTGTATATTAGTGGTGAAGATGATCGCCAAAACCAGCAGCATAAGAAGCGTGCTTGCAGGCACACAAAACAGGAACAACCACCACTCCCACCTGCCCAACACCTTCAATGTACTGACTGTGGCAGGCGGTGCTCATCGAGGAGTGGCCTCTACAATCACCAGAAAAGCCATAGATGATGATAGCAGAACAGGACGTCGTCATCAGAGGGTTACCATAAGAAGTGTATAATAGTAGTAGTAGTAGTAGTAGTAGTAAATATAATAGTTAGTAGTAGTAGCAAAACATATACAATTGCGTATACTGTAGATAACTCATTGCGTATACTGTAGATAACTCATTGCGTATACTGTAGATAACTCATTTCATACGTTTGTATGATATACAGAAATATTTAGCCATTTATAACAAAATTGAAGTTGTGCAAATCTATTGTTCTGTATTTTCTTTTATGCAGATCGTAGTTTTAGGTAAGTCAAGGTTCCAGAAACATTTCTATCGTGCATACCGTTTGTTGGCAATATATAATGCTGTAGATAAAATAAGTGGAAGGGAAACTCCCGAACTCAGCCAAAACTTCATTTGTAAATAAATATTTACGGTACAGAAAGCATGCCTAAAGCATGGTTCACACATACAGGAGTGCGACCGCGAGTTGCCAAGAGTGTTGACTCCTGGCGACTCTCGCAAAAATGACGACCACGAGTGGGCAAATTTTCACGAGTCAACACGAGGCACCACTAGTCACCAGGAGTGCAATAGAGTCCACTAGGAGTCACTAAGAGTCACAACGAGTTACCACGAGTGGGCCGTGGGTGACCTGCGAGTGGTTGAAAATTTGAATTTTAACGGTCATTTTTGGATTAGGAAGAGATACAAGTCACCATGAGTAAGACACGAGTCACTATGAGTTACTTAGAGTACGATACGAGTCACTGAGAGTTGGAACATTGTGTTGGTATGCCGGGAATGCCTCCCATTGTCTATCTATCTATCTATTGCCGGACACCCATGCCCATTTACCGAAGGACTTACAGGATTGCCACTCAATTTAGGACCCGTCCGACTCCGAGGCCCTCTATGTATCTTTTTAGCACTATTTTTCTACAGTGATGATCGTCTACTGTAGTCCATCCACTAACCTGCTTCACCCTTATCTAAGCAGTACCGATTTGTATCAGGTTTACTCCCCTAGACAGGTTGCCGACCAAGGCTGACGAGTCACATCCACCCGGATTTGTATAAGGTTGTCTCCCCTAGATGGGATGCCGAACAAGGCTAATGAGTCCCATCCACCCGAATATATAATTATGCGTTGTCTCATGCCCCCCCATGCCACATCTACATTTATGTTATTTGGTCTCTATATAATCTGTGAATCATTTCCGATATGATGGAATTAAAGACATTTTTGTTCTCAAAAATTCGTAATCAGCAAAAATGACACAAATGTCAATTACAAACATGTTAAAATATTTCCCCCATCTTTTGTTTAGACACACTTTCATGGCGAAAATATACCAAAAACCATAACAACAAAGCGTCAAATAAAACTAAATCTTCCACTGTCGGATTGTCACACCAATTAGTTGAACGTCGATCTGGGCAAAGATACGGGAATATCTTCAGTTGTCTCTTTGTTATTTATTTGTTATCTATGTGCTGGAAGGATATTATATTTTTCAAAATTCCTTCGCATTAGAAAAGATTCATAGATTACTAAAAGACCATATATGACATAGTTACGTTAATATATAAGGGAAATAGATACATTAGATAGATAGATAGACAAAGAGTTGCTAGCTAGGTCCAAGCGATCGATAAAATGCGAACATAAATGAGACGACCTTAAGTTTCTGAGAAGACAAAGGATACATTTCTATTGACTCTCTTTTTCATTGTATCATTTGGTTGCTGGAAGGATATTATATTTTTCAATCCCATCCCATTAGAAATTATTCATAGATTAAACAAATACCAAATAAGACATAGTTATATATATATGTATACGGGAGATAGATGCATTAGATAGATAGACAGACAGACCTTTAATGCATAAATAAGATTTCGAGACTTGACTGTATAAATTATTTATATTGGAAAATTTGTATATAATTATACAGTATATTGAGTTTTATGATTTATCATTGTATTATATATATATATATATATATATACTTGTTCATGTTATTATTTTGTTATTACTCATTTTATATGATTCTTGTATCATTTCTCAAGTTATATTTTCGTTAGGTATGATCTTTGACATTTTAATATTGTTTATGTAATTGCGAGTTGCCATGAGTGTTCATGAGTCATTTACGAGTAGTTACGAGTCACTTAGATTCACAAGGAGTCATTGGGAGTCACTTATAGTCACAAGGAATCATTGGGAGTCACTGAGAGTTGTCGGACTCGCGGTCCAAATTTCGTGCAGAGGTGAAGTTTTGCCGGACTTGGCGGACCCACTGCGACTGGCCGGGAGTCAAACAGGAATTGCTAGAGTTACCAGAAGTCATCGATTTTGACCGCAAGTAGGTGCGCGAGTCCAAATTTTGCCCCACTCGTGGTGACTCTAGCTCATACTCCTGTATATGTGAACTAGGCTTAAGGATTGCAGCTTGGTCAGGAGTTAAAATATGCGAAGTAATCAAAGGCAAACAAAATAGGGTTACTAATGATAAAAGTATAATCTACAGCATACCCAGTAATGGATGCTCAAAAATGTACTTAAGGAGAAACAGGACGAGGCATGGAAAAAAGGATATCAGAACATAAAACTGATGTAAGTAAACATAGATTATCTAATTCCCTAGTTGTGCACATAAACCAAAGTAAACATATACCTAAATGGGAAGGAGCTTCAATCATAGAGAAAGGCTTAGATAAACAAATGAGAAGAATTTGCAGGGATCTGCCTTGTGTGGGCTGATCGGCTTTCTGCAGACTCCCATTGTCTTATGTTCTTAATGTTGGAGGCAGCACATATAAGTGAAACAATTGTAACCAACCTTAGGGAGGGTTTTCTGTCTTTCTAAACATGCAGCAAATATAACTTTAATGACACGATAGGGGGCGGGGTAAGCTGACAGGATTGACCTAAAGGTAGCCAATCAGAACGTTCAGGCATAGGGCAAGGAGTTTTCGGTTGGTATAAATATTTCAGATATGATGCTTCTCATTCAGTCTCTCTGGAAATGGGTTCTGCGTAGCCCGAAACGTAAAAAGAATAAAGAATTCAAGCTCTTTCCTGTGTTCCCCTTCCACCTAATTCATCCACTTGTCATAATGGATCAGCCACATTATGCTGTAGGGACTAAAGCCGGCGAGGTGAGGTAAGACACTCCATTATACTGGTAAGGGAGGCCACTAGGAGCCCCAACGCCAGCATGATGAAGGCACCCTGGAAATGATTGATACTGAGCACACCATCGCCGAGTTCCTGTGTGAATTAAAAACAAGGATTATGGTAGAATAAACCAGATTAATGTATTTCATATATCAATACAAGACAGACAGATCAGACTCGCTGTCCAACCAGCAAATTAATTTAAGTGCCAAGAAGAGAGTATGTAAAACTTAAATTGTGAGTACGTTATGAAGTACCCACACAAGACAATGTAATACATTATTTTGTTCTCGCCCAAGAAAGACCTAGTTCCATCTAATAAATAGCATCTCATAATTTAACCCAGTTGTAGTTAAGTAGTTAGATGATGAGTAATTTACGTTCTATAGTGTTAGATACCTAGGTTCGATTGCAAGAAAAGGACCTTGTCAAAATTATGAGCCACATATACCTGTATATTTAAGAATTAAAATTTATTTGTTTTTCAAACTCCAATAGCTTACAACTTTTCCTTGTATAGCTTTAAATCACTAATCATCACTCGAGTTTTATGGGGATAGTGTATAATATATCCGTTGTGTTCCTGCTTCTGTTCTGGTGGGCTACTCTACGGATCCTATGCCGTGCTAACCCTTGGGTGAAAGTGCTGGGGACGATTGAGAAAGTGTTTTTAAGAAAACAGGTGGATGTGTGCTGCACCCAAGAAACCTAAAGGAAGAGGTGAGGTGCGCAGTGAATAGTTGGAAAACAAGAGATACAGGATCTACTGGAAGGGAGATGAGTGGTAAACAAAGGGAGGGGTGGGTGTCCTGATATCAGAAGAGTGTGAGAAGTGTTTGCTTGAGGTATAAACAAAAAATATGGAAAGCCGAATGTACTAAATCTGAAAGGAGTATACATAAAGCAGTGAAAGAGGCTCTCTGGCCATGAACAATACTATGTGTCGACCCAAACGGTCGTATCGGAGCACTTGCTGATGGATATGAGGGTGTACATTGAGGAAAATTGTAATAAAGTAGAAATCTGGATGGCGAATGCATACTGGGGCACTGTGCTGCATTCAACATGGTTGTGGATAAAACTAAGTTAAGCAAAATTAGCTTGAGTCATCTCAATGCATACAGCTCTGGGAATATCAGTAGCCAGGTATAATATTTCATGGCGATTTGTAAAGACTGGAAATACTGTAGGTCAGAGATGTAAAATAATGTCAATCAGTGAAGAATGTATTTCCCAATATAAAGTTCCCAGTGTATGGCATGATCTTGAGCAGAGGTCCTATGCATAAGAAGTTATACCTGCCTAAAAGAAAAGTGTGGCTAAATATTGGGAGACATTTAAAATTAATTAGTTGAAATTAATAATAACAGGAGGTGCTAAGCCAAATTGTGTATCAGCCAATAGAGTTTCCTGGAACGTAGCCTTCTTCATTCCAGGGCATGAAATTTCTTAATGGGAGAGCGACTAGCTTCAAGCTATAATAAAGGAAAAATGAAGGTGCTTCATAGTATGGAAAACAGAGACAATAAGGACTTACTTTCTGCCCTCTCTGGGCTTAATACTAAGAAGGCGTACAGACTGGATGGTGTTCCTCCTGTTGTACTAAAAAAAAAATCTTCCGTGCTGACTCCCTGTCTAGGCAAACTCTTCCGTTTCTGCCTTTCCTCTAACATCTTTCATTCTTGCTCGAAGTTAGCTCTCATTCAACCTATTCCAAAGAAGGGTGACTGCTCTCAACCTCCAACTCTCGTCCAATTGCTCTCATTTCTTGTATCTCTAAACTTTTTTGAAACTATCCCTAATTCAAAATGTCTTAAGCATTTATCTTCCCATAATCTACTTTCAGATCACCAGTATGGCTTCCTTAAGGGTCGCTCTGGTGATCCCCTTGCTCATCTTACTAACTCTTGGTCATCCTCCTTTCGGGACTTCCGTGAGACTTTTTTTTGTATTGCACTAGACATATTGAAAGCCTTCGATAGAGTCTGGCACAATCTCTAATTTCCAAACTACCCTCCTTTGGTTTCTATCCCTCTATCTGTGCCTTTGTCTCTAATTTCCTTTCTGACCATTCCATAGCTGCAGTTGTGGATGGCCATCGTTCTCTTCTTCAACCTATCAACTCTAGTGTTCCTTAAGGTTCTGTCCTGTCTACAGTTCTCTTTCTAATCTTCATTAACCCTTTACGGACGGGGATATTTGTAACGTTTACTACCTGCCAGGCGGGCATATTTACCCTGAACGAGTATCATTCCATGCTCAGTTTCATGCATAAACAAGAGCCAAAGCGTAATACAAGTATGTATCCGTGAAAGGGCGATAATAGAGCTTTCCAATGACACCTGAATCATCCTTGTATGACAACGGGTTCGCTTGCAATGATGTTGCAACACGAGTACAAAAACCCTAAAATATAGTAATTTCCTGAGATTTTACCCTGTCTAGCGGGGCGAGGGATGTGTATGGGTACACGCCAATAACCTCTCTAGCCTTGGGCCAAGCGGTCAGAGCCCGCTTGCGGTCCTCCCACCGCATGGACTCTCTGTCAGAGCCGATAATGTGCTCAAAATCCCTTGCAACTTAAGGCGGGACCCGCGGGTTAGGCCATGGTTCTCTCACCCGACTTAAGTCGAGAGCCGCGGCTTGAGTGTTAATGATCTCCTCAACTGTACCTCTAGTCCCATCCATTTATATATTTAATGACTCTACCTTACACTATTCAACTACTTATTCACAACAACCCAGTATGCAATCACTCCAAAAGTCACATGACGGGGCCATAGGCCATCTTCTGATCTATCAACTATTTCTGATTGAGTCAGAGAAAATGTTGTTACGTTGAAACTTCCAAAACCCAATTTCTCCATTTTTCTACCCGTCACGATCTACCATATGTATTATTTTATACTTCAACAATACACAAATCAATCCTTTGTGGTTTTCTTTTTCTTCTGATCTTTCTTGGAAAGATCATATTACCACTCTTGCTAAAACAGGTTCCCAAAAGTTAAGTGTACTCAATCATCTCCGTGGGTTCTATAACCCTGCACAGCTTCTTGCTTTGTATAGGGGTACAGTGAACCTATGTATCGAGTTTTTTTTGCATGCATTTGGAGGTTCCACCCATATCGCACTTATCATCAACTCACGTCCTTTTACTAATTCCCTACAATCTCTCTCTACATGCTGCAATGTTGCATCTCTCTGACTCTTCTACCACTATTACAATATTCAGTGTTCTTCAGAGCTTTATCAATGTATACCTCCTCCCGACATCCAACACATCCAACACACTCCCACCCAATTTGTGTCCAACTCTCTAACCCAAGACTGAACTGATTTTCCCAGTCTTTCTTCTACTCAAGAAGTAAGCTTCGGAACTCTCTCCCTCAGTCTGTCTTTCCAATATCCTATGACTTAAACCACTTCAAGCTCCGTGTGTCCAGACATTTTCACTCTAACTTACCTTGAATTTGGCTCTCTGTCACTCTTTCAATCTTGGGAGAGACACTTGTTACAAGCAACTTTGCCTTTTGTATCCTTCATTCACATAGACAAAAAAATCCATCTCCATCAGTGCAACAAGTCGGTCTTGCAACACAATAAAAAACCCACAATGCTCTATATCAGAACGATTTAATAAAACCTGCTAGGTTGTTGTTGTTGGGAGCTACATTCATGTCTGCACAAAGTATACCAGGCCGGTCAGGTATGCATGGCATCAGTAATCACCATCAAACATTGCCTTCACCATGTTTTGCACACTTCCTTTCTAATAATCCTACCAGCATGAACATTTAAAGAGAGCCATTTAGTCAGAATCACATATTCGCATCTCTCCTACAATCGCATCACCACAAGACAAATGAGCTCCAGAAATCAATCATTCCTGCTAGGGAAGACGAATGGCAACGACATCCTCTACCTTAAGCTGGCTGAAGGGCACCCAGATGGCTTCGCCAAACAATGGATTATGATGCTACAATACATCCAACCTATGACATCATGAATCATGTACAATCATCTGGCCCAAGGCTTTGGCTTTAAATACAAAAATATAAGTTGTGTTATGCAACTAGAAGACAGTTATAACATCCATGCCCTCATAATAGAGAAGGAAGACATGCAAGAATAATATGCCATACCTCAGCTGGCACGTGTTTCTATTATGCATACAAGCTTTACACCTCTTGTGCGCAGATGATCTTTCCACCAAAAGTGGCAAGACTACTCGGAAAAGAGTCATAAGAAAACCAGGATAAATGTGTTCTCCATGCTTACTATACAACCCTGAACATAACCTCGTGTAAGTAGAGGCAATGGACACTGCCACCAGCCAACACTGATGTGTTCCCTGCCACCTCTTTTGCATTACTACCCTACTAAATGCCACAAACAGACATATTGTGAGCAATTAACTGTGTTACTAGCCACCAGCAACATCCAGAATCAAGCAACGAAGCCAACCCGACTGCCTATAACACCAATGGACAACTAACTGTATCACAAAGCTTTATGCCATCAATAATATTACCACACTGAAATCCTGCAACGGTAAATACACCGCCTTCAATGATAAGGGCAGTGTCTCTCCTTCAATATCTGACTCCCACACCATGACAACGGCAAAGTTTTGTAGACGCCATCACCCAGGTCCTGTGGTTGACACTAGTACCCGACACAGCCACCTCAGAGTTTCCACATCATTAATCCTAAGTATACAGTATATGGGGGAGATTGTAGGCACCAATTGAGCAGGGCTAGACCCAGGAGAGGTTATAGGCCTCTCTTACTGATTTCCTTTGTGCTTCACTTACATTGAGAGTAATCCAACTAGCTCTCACAAACACCTCCTCCTCCTGTTCACTTCACTACACTAAACATGCACACCACACTTCATTCTTCCACATAAAAAAAAAAAAAAAAAAAAAAAAATTAAGATACGCCCAGCCTCGGAATCCCCCGGGGGGGGGGGGGGGGGGGGGACCATAAGTGCCCCCACGCCCACCCAACCTTCCCCTGACGACCCCTCAAAATGCCCTGGACCACGGCCTGTCACTCTTATTATCAACTTTTGCAACATTTGTGGACTTTCCTCTAATTTTCACTCTGTAGAACACCATCTTTCCTCCTACAAACCTGATCTTCTTTTCCTCACCGAAACGCAGGGTGTCTGAAGCAACTGCCAGCAGCCCCTTCCCTGTATCCTCCTACTTTCTCTATCCTAGTTTCAAAGCCAAAGGCGGATGTTGTGCAGATGTGCACAGCAAACTCACTTGCTCTCGTGTTCCCAATTTTGATTCCTCTGAATTCTCAACTTTATGGCTCAAACAATCCTATCATTCTCATACTAAATATTTATGTGCTGTCTATCTTTCCCCTAACTCTACCGACTTACCCAAATTCTTTGACTATCTAAACTCTAAAGTGGAACACATTCCATCCATTTCTCCTTTCTCAGAAATCTCCATCTTAGGAGATTTCAACGTTCACCACCGCCAATGGCTCTCCTCTCACACTACAGACCAACCTGGTGAACAAGCCTACATCTTTTCTATCCTAAATGACCTAGAGCAGTTAGTTCAGCAACCCACCCGTATCCCGGATCGCTTCGGAGATCGGCCCAACATTCTTGAATTGTTTCTAACTTCTAACCCTTCTTCTTATACTGTCAATCTTTTCTCTCCTTTGGGCTCCTCCGACCATAAACTTATCTCTGTCACCTGACCTATCTCTCTATCATGGCCACCTGATCCTCCCAGCCGGCGGCGCTTGTGGCACTTTGGCGCTGCCGACTGGGAGGCTCTCCGACAATACTTCTTTGATTTCCTATGGAATTATTTTTGCTTCAGTGGGCGGGGACCCTCGGACAGTGCTGAATGCATTACCGAGGTAATGCTATCAGGCATGGAGGCATACATTCCATCTTCTTTCTCTCAGACTAATGCCAAAAAAATCTTGGTTTACTCACGCTTGTTCTACTGCTGTCCGCAATAAGGAGGAAGCATTCAAACGATACCTCCAGTCCTATCCATTCATATGCAGACCTTACACCATTCAATTAGTTTCCCAGAACGCCCCACCAAGCAATCCCTCAAAAGCAAATGAAATGAAGCCATAGAACACTTATCTTCTGATCTAATTCCATCTCCAATTGGGGCAGAGAAAACCTTGTTACCTTTAATGCTTCCAAAACCCAATTTCTCCATCTATCTACCCGCCGTGAACTCCCAGCGGACTTTCCCTTTTTCTTCAACAATACAAAAATCAACCCTTCATCTTCTCTCAGTATTCTTGGTGTCTCTTTTTTTTCGTCCCTCTCTTGGAAGGACCATATTACCAGTCTTGCTAAAGCGACCTCTCAGAAGCTTGGTGTGCTCAACCGCCTCAAGGGGTTCTTTACCCCTGCTCAGCTTTTTGCTCTGTACAGGGGCTCAGTGCGTCCTTGTATTGAGTATTGTTCACATGTGTTGGGAGGATCCTCTCACACAGCACTTCTAGACAAAATAGAAAGGAAAGCTTTTCGTATCATTAACTCCCGTCCAATCACCGGCTCTCTGCAATCTCTCTCTCTTCGCGGCAATGTTACATCTCTCACGCTATTCTATCGCTACTACAATAATTAGTGTTCCTCAGAACTCTCTCAGTGCATACCACCTCCTCTACGTAGGGTACATAGTACCCGTCTTGCAACACAATCCCACCCCTACTCTATACATCTCTCCAACTCAAGAGTGAGACGTTACTCCCAATCATTCTTCTATTCAACAGCTGAGCTCTGGCACTCTCTCTCTGAATCCATCTTTCCCTCATCCTATGACTTAAATTGTTTCAAATCCTGTGTATCCAGACATTTTGGCTCGAACGTTCCTTGATTTTGGCCCTGTCACTCATTTAACTCTGGGGGAGGCACTCGTCACAGGCAGTTTTGCCTTTCGTCTCCCTCGTCCACATATAAAAAACAAAAACAAAAACAAAACAAATATATATTAAATTGAACCAATGTGAAAGCTTCGAACCTTGTGCATCTATATTTATTCACTTATATACATACAGTGCGGGTTCCATTGAAACTTCTCTTACCAATCTTTTTGGTGGTATGAAGTTACCAGCATGTGTCCAGTAATAATGTTCAGGAATTCCCATCTCTTCCAGTCTCATTAGGGTGGTGGAGATGACGGAGCTGTAGGGTGTGTTACGGGGGAAGAACCATGCATTGTTTGTGTGGTGGATCTGTAAAAGATGTTTAACACAGAACTCATTTTACAGTAGGAATGACTTTAACCTATTTGTTGGTAGCATTACACATGGGAGAAATATCACAGGTGGGTTACAAATTATCCCAAAGCTTAAAATTTAGCATCTTAGAGGTCTAAACCAGTTTAACATAACAGTTAGCAGAACGAAGAGAGATATAGTTAAAGTAAAGAATGTAACTTCACACGATCTACTGTCTACTACAAACACTAAAATATTATGGACTTCAGAAATCCTGTTTGCAGATGGCGACCCAAGTATACAACTAATGGGATTCACTGTACTACTGCACATCGTCCCCTAATCTGTCTAACTCCTAGTGTTGTTTGGCCTGGCAGCCTAGGAAACGACTACTACTACTTTAACCCTTAACTGGCGGCATTCGACATATGTCGAGTTAAAGAAAACGTGCCCATATGCGGGTCACCACATATGTCGAGTGCAATTTTGAGCACGTAATGTGCTCTGAGAGAGAGCGGAGCAGTGGGAGGAGTATAGATTTCCTCCTAACCGCTCGCCACGGCCGCCGTGGAGCTACTGAGATTTATTGCACCCTTCCCCACCCTCTCTCACTCGCTACACACGTAATAATGTAAGAAAATTACCGTATTTTAGCGATTTTGCCCTTCGATTGCACGATCGTTGCAAGACAACCAGTGATCGTAGAAGGATGGTTCAGGTGTCATTGGAAAGCTCAATTTACGCCCTTTCAGGGATACATACTTGTATTACGCTCTGGGCCTTGTTTATGCATGAAAAAGAGCACGGAAACAACCCAATTTATGGTAAAAAAAAAACGCTGGGCGCTACATAGAAATTACCGCCTAGGCTGCTCGTAAGGTGTTAAGGGATACAGTGATCTAGATGTTCCCAAGTACTGTACACTCAGAAGTGAAAATCTCTGGCTATGGGTTACCCCCTACTCCTCCTACCCCAGAAGGTAGGAACGGGGTGGTGCCTGCCCGTTCTCCCTTACTACTTCTACCCCAGGCAGCAGGGACAGGGCGGTGCCTGTCCGTCACCCCTTCCTACTCCTTCCCTTGCTTGGAGAGATTATACTATCACACCCCTTACTAACATCCTACCCCCAACGCCAGACAGGAGGAAACCTCCGTTTGCAAACGTTGTAGCTCCACGAACACATAATACTGTATCCTTGCAACGAGGCCCAGACTATGACAGTAATTGGTATTCTATACATATCTTATAGAGACCAGTACAATGGTGTTGCATTAAATTGTCTGATTTTATAAAATAAAGAATATTTACACTATCTCTCACTTCTCTGTAGCTTGACATACACACACTCACACACACCTTTGATTTTTGCGTAATTATTTTTATTATTTGTGTTAATTTTTGTATTTATCATTTTTGTTTGCAATACCACGACCCCTTCTAGTTATATTACTAATTACTATACTTCACTCAGCCATGCAATTTGCATTGGTGAATAATGGATTTGCATGTTTAAATGCTAATCAAATAATCGTTGAAAACGTCTCAAGATATATTGGAACTTTCTTAAATATATTGTGTGGATTGGTGAATGGACTCAAGTGGTACATTTCTTCAAGGCTCGATCCATCCGTGGTCAGGCTTTTTGGTGCATTCTCGATAATCAACATTCCCGTCCCTATCTCTCTCTATCTCTCTCTCTCTGAAAAACTAGGCTCGGCTCTTAAGTGATACTAACAGATTTATCATTTGCTTTTGTAATTATTATGCTTATTGTTTCTATATAAGCCCACATCAAATATTAGCGTTCATCTTTAGTGCAACTTACTCAGAATCCATTAGAAAAGTACTGAAGCTGAACAGTTAAGGTAATAGGACTTACCCTGAAACATATTGGTAGGCCTTACCTTACATAACACACACACACGTTCTCATCTCTCTCTTTCAAAGACACACATTGTATTACTCTCTCGTTCCAACTTCCAGCAGTAGCAGGAGTGTTAGTAAAGAACTCTTTATGAATCCCCATACTAATCTCAACCTAATTTCAGAGAGCAATAAATGATGAACGAGACTTAAGGGAGCCCACCTAGCTTGTTTTCTTTTTCTCTCCCTCTCTCTTTGGCTTGTATCCATTCGGCCCCATTCAGCCTACTGTTTTCAGACGTTTACCCCCATTCAAGTGTCAATATTTTCCTGGTGAGCGGTAGCGAGCCAGCATATATATATTTTTGTTTTGACAGTAAGCTAAATTTGTACATTTTTCAATAGAAAAATGTGTCCGTCGAAGCCGGATTACTCCATACAATGTTGGCTCGCTATCGCTCGCCAGGAATAAATCGACACCTGGATGGGGATAAACGTCTTAAAACAGTTGGCTGAATGGGGCCGAATGGATACAAGCCAGGGAAAGAGAGAAAAGGAGAGAAAGATAAAAAATAAGCCGGTGACCCCCATAAACTATGCAGTTGTGTGGAGTAAAGGTGATAGTTTAGCAGTCAACTCAGGAAAATCAACTTTAGATCACCATGAATAGGACTTAAAATGTTAAACACAGTTGTCAACTTCTCTAAATATACCAATTATCATGAGCAAAATGCTTTTCTACAAATGTTTGCCTCAAGCACTGAATCTGTACTCACTGGAACGTAGAAGAGAACGTTACCTAATAATATACACGTGGAAAATCGCAGAGGGTTTAGTACCAAACCTACATACTCCGATAGTCATGAAATTCAGTGATAGGAGAGGCTGGGAATGCGAAATCCCCCGGATGAATAACAGGGGTGCTATGGGCTCTCTGCGAGAGGGCTGGTTATCACACAAATGCCCACGTCTCTTCAACAAACTCCCACGGCGAGTAAGAGACATGAGGGACATCTCGTTAGACAACTTCAAGAGAGCCCTAGATGTCGAACTGCAAAAAGTGCCAGACGAGCCCATCCTCGCAAGGGAGCGACCTGTCGCTTCAAACAGTCTAATGCACCAGATCACCACCCATAACGAGGGGCGTCGCGCTCCTTGGTGCCGCTAGAAGAGCGGCGAACACATCAAAAGGTAAGGTATCAAAAGGTAAATGTTATTTAATTGTACAAAATATAAATCCAACATGACATATCTCCACCATTTGGCTTATTACAGTAATATATGTTATCAATGTTATCATATGTGTTTTATCTCTCATATCTATCTATCTATCTATATATATATACTCTATATATATATATATATATATATATATATATATATATATATATATATACCGGTATATATATATATATTGCTATACTATTTAGTAAAGCACCTGCATGATAATATTTTCCAGTACGTGTTATACACGGAGACAACATAATTATACAGTAATGTATGTATGTATATACTCAGGCACACCCCATTGCTGGAGGTGGCCGATTCGAGACAGGGCCCGAACAGCAATAACATTCAAGGGTCCAGGACCACTTTTGGGTTCCCTCGCCCCTAACTCTGTCTCGATGAGTAGGAGAATTTTTCAAGGGGAGGAGGATTCCTAGCCTCCTGCCCCCAAATTATTATACAGTATTATAATATACTGTATTATACAGTAATACATTACTAGATTATAGTTCTGCATAATACTACCAAATTGCAAACATGGCATATCGTTATGCGGTCACATGTTGAGTGAGTAGCTGTTTTATTCATGTGTATAATCGCTACATGATGATGCATTTACAAAAAATAGTATATTAACCCTCTGAGGGTCGATGATGCACTTCTTTCCTATTTTATGGCTATTATTAGAAAATGTTATGCAGATTAGGAAGGGTATATGGAAGTCAGAAAGTTGATTGAGAGAGTCTTAAACCTTTTTAATTCACAAAGGTCCTTCCTAAACTATATATAATCATGTAATTATAGCCAGGATAAACTGTCAAAATGCGTCAAAACCGTCAGATGGTCAATGAATAAAGGTAAACACGATGCCTATGTATGTGCGTGCACGCACATACACACAACTGTGTATTAGGTAACCCTATTTGATCCCAGGGCGGTCTTATTTTGTATGCGTACCTCTTAAAAGAGTGATTGTTAAAGACGTGTGTGTATGTGTGTGTGTGTGTCAAGCTCCGGATAGGTGACAGATAGTGTAAATATTCTTCATGCAATAAAATCAGATAATTTAATGCAATACCATTGTTCTGGTATCTACAAGATATACAGTATATAGTATACAGTATAGTATAGTATAGTATATAGTATACAGTATAGTATAGTATAGTATAGTATATAGTATACAGTATAGTATAGTATATATAGTATACAGTATAGTATACAGTATATAGTTTACAGTATATAGTATACAGTATAGTATAGTATAGTATATAGTATACAGTATAGTATAGTATAGTATAGTATATAGTATACAGTATAGTATAGTATAGTATATAGTATACAGTATATAGTATACAGTATATAGTATACAGTATATAGTATACAGTATATAGTATACAGTATATAGTATAGTATATACAGTATAGTATAGTATAGTAATAGTATACAGTATATAGTATACAGTATATAGTATACAGTATATAGTATACAGTATAGTATACAGGATATAGTATACATTACAGAGTATACAGTATATAGTATACAGTATATAGTATACAGTATATAGTATACAGGATATAGTGTACAGTATATAGTATACAGTAAACAGGATACAGTATATAGTATACAGTATATAGTATACAGTATATAGTATACAGTATAGTATAGTATATAGTATACAGTATATAGTATACAGTATATAGTATACAGTATATAGTATACAGTATATAGTATACAGTATATAGTATACAGTATATAGTATACAGTATAGTATACAGTATATAGTATACAGTATATAGTATACAGTATAGTATAGTATAGTATATAGTTTACAGTATATAGTTTACAGTATATAGTTTACAGTATATAGTTTACAGTATATAGTTTACAGTATATAGTTTACAATATATAGTTTACAGTATATAGTTTACAGTATATAGTTTACAATATATAGTTTACAGTATATAGTTTACAGTATATAGTTTACAGTATATAGTTTACAGTATATAGTATACAGTATATAGTATACAGTATACAGTATACAGTATATAGTATACAGTATATAGTATACAGTATATAGTATACAGTATAGTATAGTATAGTATATAGTATACAGTATATAGTATACAGTATATAGTATACAGTATATAGTATACAGTATAGTATAGTACCATTGTTCTGGTATCTACAAGATATACAGTATATAGTATACAGTATAGTATAGTATACAGTATATAGTATACAGTATATAGTATACAGTATAGTATACAGTATATAGTACAGTATATAGTATACAGTATATAGTATACAGTATAGTATAGTATACAGTATATAGTATACAGTATATAGTATACAGTATAGTATAGTATACAGTATATAGTATACAGTATACAGTATATAGTATACAGTATATAGTATACAGTATAGTCTACAGTATAGTATAGTATACAGTATATAGTATACAGTATATAGTATACAGTATATAGTATACAGTATAGTATAGTATACAGTATACAGTATATAGTATACAGTATATAGTATACAGTATATAGTATACAGTATATAGTATACAGTATATAGTATACAGTATATAGTATACAGTATATAGTATACAGTATATAGTATACAGTATAGTATAGTATACAGTATATAGTATACAGTATATAGTATACAGTATATAGTATACAGTATAGTATAGTATAGTATATAGTATACAGTATAGTATAGTATAGTATATAGTATACAGTATATAGTATACAGTATAGTATAGTATAGTATATAGTATACAGTATACTGTATATACAATATATATAGAATACCAATTACTAACATAGCCTCGGCCTTGTTGCAAGGATACTTTATTCGCGGAGCTACAACGTTTGCAAACGAAGGTTTCCTCCTTTTTGGCTATGGGGTAGGGTGTCAGTGGGGGGCGTGGTAATTTAATCTTTTTAAGCAAGGGAAGGGGAAGGAAGGGGTGACAGACAGGCACCTCCCTGGGGTAGTTAGTAGTGGGGCAGATAACTGGAATAATCGTTCATTACTGGAAACAAGCACCAAAATTGGTACACATACTCCTTGGGGATTGCTCTTTTGATAAAACCCGTTAGCCACCTAAAAATTCAAGATGGCGGTCATTTTTCAAGATGGCCGCCATTGAATATACAGAAACATTGCTGCATTTCGCAATAAAATCGCAAAGACTTGTCCTATTTGAATGATCTTGGTGTCAAATCATACATTTTTCACTATGTAGAATCCGAATTTGGAACCATGGACTTACTCACTAGCTTCCTTGTACCATAATATCAGTCCCGGAATCATAATTAGGGTAAAAAGTGCCCATATCATAGGCACCATCAGTCCGATATATTATTGGATGTACATGTAGGCAGTAGGCCTATACTTGTTTGTCACTTATTGTCTTGCTGCCTGGATGAGTATACTACAACGCTTCTAAACCTGCATCTGCAGCTGCAGTGCCGTGCAGGTCAGACCAAAGCAGTAGCATTTGCATCGACCGCAGCATTCCGACTTGCATCCACACTTGGTCAGCTGCTGGCAACTCTCTGCAATGGGTGGGAGCTCTGTCCAAACAATCTGCCACAGATCTCCTTTCTTGGTCCAGCCCCAGTTGGCAGGAGTCTGCGTTTCTGGTTGACGTACTGTTGACTGACTCCAGATGCAGCCCGCCTGGTAGGCAGCACGCTTCACATGCTGCTTCAGTGCTGCTCGGGTTGGAGGAATGGGTTCGTACGGCCTCCGCTTCCGAGCAAACATGTCCAACCTCGCATCATCGACACCTTCAGCTGTGCTGGATCTGTCGTACATCATGACCACGAACTTCTCCAAGGTCTCCAGGTCTTCATCATCAACTACCGGTGGGTACTGGCTGAGTTTGCTGAAGACACCGGAAGCCTCATCACAAACATCCCAGGTTTGCCAAGCAGACTTCTTCCCTTTGCCACGGAATTCTGAAACGCCATCGCAGCCAGTGAAAGCATGGAAGAAGAGCATCCCTTTGCTCTTTTCTGCAAGAGTGCAACACAGGTCATGTACAGGAACCCACCTCAGGTTCTGTCCTTGGCCAAAGGCAACCCACAACTGCTGCAGACCTAGCTCCTGAAGTGCCTGCAGAACACTGACTGCGATGACGACAACATCTGGGTGGCTGGCTTTGACCATGATGACTTTGCTGCCTGCTTCTGTTGCATGTCTGGCATGCACAAAGATCCGTGTGTCAGCTTCTTCATGACTGCACGGTGCCACCCCAGCCAGATTGATAGTGCGGTTGCTGACAGCATCTTCTTCCTTGTTCACAATGACCACATATTTTGTTGTGGCCACACGTGCAATCTTATCAGCCAGAAAGTTGAACAGCTCGGCTTTGTTGTCATTTTCTCTCGGGAAGTTTCGCCAATTTGAGGGAATTTTGCCCTTCACTGTCACCCTGCGTCTCACCCCGCGTCCTTGCTTTGATCTAGTTTCAGCTTTCAGACTAGATGGCCGGTAGACATCAAACACAATGTCTGTTCTCTTGTACTTGGTAGAGTATGCTTGTATTCTAGGAAGGACATCGAGCATTGCGTACTCTTCGAACGTCTTTGAACTCCATGGGGGCAGACTGTTCACCAACGCTGCACCATCAATGATGATGGTGTCGGCGTCTGGCTCTGCCTCAGGGGCTCTGAAGAATGGTAGTGAGGTGGGATTTCTGACAGGTGTGGAGCTTTCCACCATCACTGAGGGCAGCAGGATGTGACTGGTTCTCATGACGGAAGAATTCCAAGTCACGCTCTCTGCTCTGGCATGATATCAACAGCTTGGAGAACAGTTGACAGTCTTCCTTCAGCACTTTTTGCTTTGAAGAGTCAACAGAGGCTGGTACCTGTCGGAAAAAGTCAACCCTGTTCTTCTTGATTGGTTCATAGAAGGTGGATTACTTTCCCTTCCAGTCCCATCATAAACTCCTGGAAACAGACCTTGCCTTTCTCAAGGTGTGTGCCAATCAGCTCGGCGGCAGTGTGGTGAGCAATATCCTTTGTATCAAGCGAAAGCAGGTCCCGACTCACCTCCTGGAAAGGATTTCACATACCTGTCATGGCTTGTGAGAGCTTTTCTACTTTCTCAAGGAACACTCTTTGTGCTCGTTTTGTCTTCTCATGGTGGCTGGTGTGTTCAGTACCCTCTTTGGTCCCACATGCTGCCTCATACTGTGCAACCAAGTGGCTGACTTGAGGACCAGCTATCATCCATCTTCTCAGTGCTGATGGGTCTTCAGTCACGCCGTTCATACCCCCGTCTGTCTTGATGACAGCGTTGGCCTGCTCGTGAGCTTGGTCAATAGCCATTGCTAAGAACTGTCGGCTCGATTTGTGTACAACAAAGTTTCCACTCTGGAACTCCTGAGCCAGCTGAGGATGCTTCTGTTCCAGGGTCACCATGTCTCTGTAGTGGATCGGAAGCCACTGTGCATAGTTTACATTGTTTTTGGCAAAGAAGTACGGTATCAGCTCAGCCAGTGACTGACAGTACAGGAAGAAGTTGGCTTCCCTGAATGATCAGATCAACAAGAGGATCACCAGTTCCATTGACAGCACCATATACCAGAAATGAAACTGGGGACTTTGCAGTTTGCGATGCTCACACCAAGCTTTGAAGCTAGGCACCTCTTCGGGTTGTTCATCTGTCTCTTTCGAGTAGTCCGTGTGGGCTGCCTTCAGAAGCTTGTACAGACTGCATGCTGTTATCTGGTGCATCTGTCATGTCCTAGTGATGCTCGAAGCTGTCAGAAATTAATCTGTTGTCCCAGGAGATGCTATCCCTGCCTCCAAGAGGGCTCCTGTCCAACCACTGTCCTGGAGTAGAGTTCCAATGGACTTCAGTGCCGCCATCTCAATATGCAAGCCTCCAAACATTATGACGAACTTGTCCTCACCGTAGCTTTCAGGCCAGTGCCACTGGACCTGCTTGGCTACTGCATATATTGGCTGGTCAGCAGCAATGACTGGCACCTGACCGGGGTTCAGAAATGCCACTATCTCCTTGATCTTGTCCATCACATGCTTGACTGTAGCAACCGAGTGGGCCTGATTTCGCAGCAGAGGCAAAAGTGATGTAATGCTGACATCAAATGGCTTTCCTCTCTTCTGTGAAGCATGGTGGGCTGACCAAGTCACATCCACTGGCCCATCTGTCACAGTGACCTTCTCCAGCCACTCATACTCCATTGCCAGTTGTGGCCTCAGCAGACTGGTGTCTGGGTGTGTCACACCACTCTGGGGAGGAGAGGGTTTCTTCTTGGTGAAGAAGGCGGGCCGGACATTGGTGAAGGAGTCTGGAAGTTCTGGAACTGTCTTCACTTTCTCCTCTCCGAACTTCAGCTGTCCACGCTCTTCACCTTTGTCTTCTTTGATTGGGTGCTGGAAAACAGAGACGCTGGTTCCATGGAAAGAAGTGGTCGCTGTCATTGCAGTGGGATTGTGGTCTATGTTGTCCATGGCTGATGTGGTGAACAGCCCTTTTCGCAGAACTGGTGGACAAACCACCCCATCCTCCAAGTACTTGCTGACTGTTGCATCTCCCAGCTGTGCAGATATCTGTAGCACCCTGTCATATGAAATGCTGATGCCATGCTCGTTAAGCATTTCCACCAACTTTCTCTTTCTGGTCTTTGTGTAGACGGACATCCCCATGTAAACAGGGAATGGGGTCTCTCTGTCTTTGGAGTGTCTGTGAGTTGCTGCTCCTTCTTTGTACCTTGCGTAGCAGTTGTACTGAAGCAGCTGAGCAATTGCTAGATCTGTCTTTGATGCGCCAAACCTCAGTTGAGATTTGATGTCCGCTCCGTGTTCAAGCATGACCACAAACTGAAGAAGAGTGAGTGGAATGGCCTGCTCGATGCACCCCTCATGGAAGGTTCCATCAAATGTGGACTTGTGGTCCAGCATATGTCTTCGCAAGATGTTAGCTGCTTTGCCAAGGATAATAGCTTCACTATAATAGTCAGAGGCTTTGACAAGACAAAGCCCACATCTTTCTGGAAAGCCAGAAGAACATCCCTTCCCTGCTTGTGCACTTCCAACTCAGGTATTTCTGACAGAAGTTTTTCCTTCAGTTTGTGGAGTTGACAGCAGGTGCATCAACACCCAGCTGTTCCAGGCGCTGGGCATACAGGTGAACTATGTCTGCAAGTCGGAAGACTGCAGGACCCTCGCCAGATCTGGTGGTCTCCACTAGATATGTGACTAGCTCTGAGAATGCCTGTGGGTGGGCATCCTCTTCGGGTGCACGTTCCTGTTCCAGTCTCTTGGTGGCTCTGAGGTACGTCCTCTCTCTATTGTACAGGTCTGTCAAGCATGTAAAATGGTATTTGAGCTCCTGTGCAATAGCATCTCTACCGCTGAGTCTTGCAAGAAGTTTTCCGTCATTTAAAGTTTGGGCACATTCATTAAGTCTGTTATTGAGGTTCATCGTCATAACTTGTCTGGGTTCAGAGGATGGGGCTTCTTTGTCACATATGAAACACGTTTGGCCTTCAAGGCTGGTTCTACGCAGCTTGGTCTGGCATTCTACTGGCTGAGCACTCTCTGCTCTTCTTTTTCTGGCTCTCTCCAGTTTCGTGTTGTTGAACATAAGCGACAACTTTGGTGATACTGCGCCTTGTTCCTCCTCAGAGTTTCTTCAATGCCACCACCATCATCAAGTCTGGCTGGATCCAGAACAATAGGCATCTCATTAATTGCGTGAAAGAGGGGAATAGTAGTCGCAATCATAGTGTAGCCATCATGTTCTTGTGGTTGTTGTGCACGTGGTGACTTGAGATCTTCACTCTTCTTCTTCTGGCAAAGATAACACTTGCTCCAGTCAGTCCGGAATTTAGACGGTCCTGGATCTGTATTTGCCATCTTGGTGAATACAGTATGATAATTATCTGTAACACAGATATAATAGATAACAGATAATCACAGTATATAACAGATAATCACAGTATGATATAACACAGTATGTTATATGATAACAGATATAACAGATAATCACAGTATGATAATTATCTGTATTCAGTGAATCAAGGCCGAGGGGTTATCCTTTTAACACCTTGATCACAATCATGCACAATAAGGTATGGGATACGACTAGGGTCGGGAATAAAAATATATGACCTACACCTAGCCCGATCGTTCATCCAGTATCATTTAAGTCCCGTGCGATGTGTACACCATCCAGGTAACTACATGCAAAGCAATGTAAAGCCCCGTTACCCTTGGCTCGGCTCTCCCGCGCTGGCACACCCTGTCAATTCAGGCGCGGCTATCTAGCTAAACATCTATGTTAAACTACATGTAATCTACAGTAGCTAACTGATGCGGGGCTTATTAGACAGCATTTGGGACACTAAACTATTTATTTAGCTACACTAAACTAATTATTCAGCTGATACTGAACCCCATGCTGAGTTTCACAGCAGCGGTGCCACCAGTGTGCCCTGGCTGTGCGTTGACATCCGCTCTGTTGAGCTACTACTCTACACCTTCCGCTGCAAGTCTCTCAACGTCCCCCCCCCACCGCATCGTGTCATGACCAGTTTGGAAGCCTTGTACAGGAAGATGCTACACATACTAAACCTCTAACACTACTACGATATACACTACCATGCATTTTAGCCGAGTCAGACGTAACATGAACCTCTAATTTTGCAGAAAATTAGGTTTCCGGGACTGATATTATGGTACAAGGAAGCTAGTGAGTAAGTCCATGGTTCCAAATTAGGATTCTACATAGTGAAAAGGGTATGATTTGACACCAAGATCATTCAAATAGGACAAGTCTTTGCGATTTTATTGCGAAATGCAATATTTCTGTATATTCAATGGCCGCCATCTTGAATTTTTAGGTGGCCTACGGGTTTTATCAAAAGAGCAATCCCCAAGGAGTATGTGTGCCAAATTTGGTGCTTGTTTCCGGAAATGAACGATTCTCCTGAAATTTGCAGTTATCCACTCCACTAGTAGGGGGTAACCCATAGCCAGGGACTTTCACTTCTTGGTGTACAGTCACTTATATACACTTGTTAAATCCCTTACGTTTTTTGTTATGCAATGATAACTATCTGGATTGATTTTTGGATGGAACTTGCTTTTCAATAAAATAGTACTGTATATATAATTTTGTAGTTGATGTGAAGAAAAATATATTCATAATTTCATTTCTAGAGATATACTTCCATAATTAGAAATAGGTGATGTCCTCGAATTGTTATGAGTGACTGTACATCACAGGAAATGGGTTCTTGATTACTTGAAGTAGTTATGAGTCAGACCAAGCTAAAAGTTTTGTTTTCAATTGAGAAAAAAAACATTTGGAATTAGCCATCACAGGACATTATGAAATATGAGACTATATCAACTTACTAATTCCCGGGCACCCGGGGGCGGGTGCCCGACCCCGAAAGGGGTTGAAATAGGGGAGCTATCCTCCCGCCGAAGGCGGCTTTCTAGGGCCTTTCCTAGCTGATGCTGAGAGGATTGGGTTCTAGTCATGTGGTGATGGGCTGGTCTATCAGAGTGAGAACTGAGCGATCTCTGCCATACCCATAGCTTACTCTGACTGTTCCTTTAACTTCTATATTTTCTAGATTTCAAGTGACGGCGTCTTTTCCGTGGATTGACCTCCCAATCTACCAAGATTGGAAGCCAAAGCGTCACATTTTTCCCTTGCCCCTCAACTTTCTCTTCATAATTGCTGAGGGGCACAGGGCCTTGGGTGGGGCTTCGGTTTCCCGGGCGTTTCCGCACCCTCCTCAGCTCCCCGCCATGGAGTGGCTTCGGTCACCCAGGCTTTATTGTGGTCGGCAGGGAGGGTTCTGTGGGGCCGCTCGGTTATGGCCTTGGAATTGCTCGGGGCCTTGGGGCTGTTCGGCCAGGCAGCTTGGGAAACAACAACAACAACAACAACAACAACAACTAATTTTCCTTAAATTTAGTTGAGGCTCATTAATTTCATAGTAAAATTAGTTAATAATGTGATAAAGAAACATATTTCTACTAATTATACTTTTACTCAAGAAAGATCAAATAGTTTTACTTTGTCTGTTCTCGTTTGTATTTTTTGTGTGATCGATTATATACTACTCTTAATACTACTTCTACTACTACTACTGCTAATAATAATATTAATGTTAATAATAATAATATGAATAAGTAATAATAGCATAGCCTAATTTATATATGTATATAAAATATATACTACAGTAAAATGGCAATTTTCATGCCAATGACAGACTGTATAGGATTTCTTTGCTACTGACAACAGATTATTTGTGCTTCCGTAAAGATTGACCTCAAAACTAGAAAAATATCACACTTTCACTGTTATGTGATTAGAAGCCATAGCTCTCGATATGAGAAGGTCGATTTAGAAGAATCACCTCATGATCCTAGGCCAGAGTGCAAGTTAAGTTGACAAAGGTACATTAACCGCCCGAAACCCAAATATGTGGCGGTCCTTCTCGCACTTCTAACGTTTGGTCCCAGAATTCCAACAGAGTAGTCCATACTACTGTCAAGGAACAAGAGGGAGGCAGGATAACCCTACCTGTGTTACAAACTTATTGCAAGCCCCTGGGCTAGATGGATCTCTGGAACAATTTATAATTTCTTGTGTGACCACATGCGTGTCCCCAGCCAGCACTGCCTTGTTACATGCTAAGACTTCCATGTCACCAGCCAGACAAGCTCTCACAATTAATGGAACCACTACTGTCACCATTGCTGCATTACCCACCAACCTTTAAGTCTTACCAACTGAACCAACTACCTGAACAACAGAGCAGGGTCCTGGAGTGGCGGCGTCTACGCCGTGGGACCACCTCCCGGAACTGCCGACCATGGATGGCTGCCGACTCTCCCGTCTGGGGACAAGATCACCGACAGTGGAGGACAGCAGGCTGCCGACCGTGGGGAGTAGTTCCGGGAGCCAAACCGCCACAACTATCCCCTGCCCCCTCATTGGGGGCACGCGTCCTTGGAGCGGCTGCGGTCGCGCCGGGCAATTCTCACACCTCTCACACCACACACACACACACACAATACACAGTTTTTCCTACACCGAGAAATGACTCTCCGGCTGTCATTTCTCGAAGACTCCTTCTAGCCGGAGACATTGAGAGCAACCCAGGACCCACCTACAAATACACATGTCCAACTTGCTCAAAACCCATTACTTCGAGCCGCCAAACTAAACATTACTTCGAGCCGCCAAACTAAGGGTTCAGTTTTCTGCAACTCATGCGGGAACTGGACCCATTTCACCTGCACAACACTTGCCTCCATGAAACACTACACAAACACCTGGACATGTTCCTCATGCCCCTCCCTCTCCCAGTCAAATCCCTCCCCTAAAGCCTGTCCACCTCTCTTCCCAAACCCACATAACCTTACTGTACCATCCACTCCCTCTCCTAAAACCCGTCCACCTCTCCTCCCCAACCCCCATAACCTGCCCATAACATCCACTCCCACTCCTAAAACCCGTCAACCTCTCCTCCCCAACCCACCCCGCCCATCCACACCCCAACCTAATTCATTCCTACCCTCATCTCCTGCACCCAATCCCCACCCCCACCCCCACCATCACCCCCTCCCCCTCCCCCACCCCCACCATCAACCCCCTCCGCCTCCCCCACCCCCAACCCCTCCTCGTGCAGCAGCACCCAACATACACCGCACACACAACATTAACATCCTTCAACTAAACATAGATGGCATCAGCACAAAGAAACACAAACTCACACACTTCATCAAACAACACAACATACACATTGCCATCTTACAAGAAACAAAACTCTGTACAACACAAAAAACACCTACATTTCACAATTTCACCACCATACGACAAGACCGGGCCGTCGGCATTGGCGGTGGACTCATCACCCTGGTACACAAAGATATAACATATATAGACACCAGTGGACATACCAAATCCCTCCTCCCCCCAAACGATAACACAACAGAAATACAATCAATTAAAATACGCACTGGCAACAGCTCCAACATTACCATCATAAACACATACATCCCTCCCCAAACATCCCCTACAGTACCAAACGATTACAGACCACAAATAAAACACATCACAAACACCCCACACATCATCCTGGGTGGTGATTTCAATGCAAAGACGTCGTCCTGGTTTGTCGACAACCCCGACACAGACAGGGGGCTGATCTTACAACACCAAACAGACAACCTATATATCCTCAATAACATTCATCAGCATACCCATGCTCCCCACCAAGTCCTCTACACCCCATCATCTCCTGATATCACCTTTTGCTCCCCTGAACTCGCCCCCACAACATCCTGGAGGGTGGTCAGAACCTTAGGCTCAGACCACCTCCCGATCATTATCACCACCAAAACAAGACTCACCCCAGCTAGCCACAGATACACTTACACTAACTATAAAAGAGCTAACTGGGAAGCTTCCACAAATGAGACAGAACACTTTGAAACCTTAAACAGTACACCCATCAATAACATCAACAATGCTGTACACACATTCAACACGACTATCCAAAACGCCGACAAGAAACACATTCCAAGAGGTAACATAAAAAACACAACCCCAACTTCTCACCAGAAATTCAAAACCTCATCATACAACGCGACACACTGAAACACTCCCCAGCACCCCACACACAAGACACCAATCAACAAATTCAAGCACTTAACATCCAGATTAACAACAAAATAAAAGAACAACAAACACTAAATTGGAATAACTTCCTACAAACACTCGATCACAAAACAAACCCCAAAAAACTCTACAATACACTAAACAGCATCACACTTTCCAACAGCAACACAATGCAATGCAATCACATGCTGCAATCAGAACAACAGACTCTACTCCTTCACGTAAACAACAAGCAAATACTCTCATCAATCACTTCTCTCATGTCAGTCACCTAAAACCCCACAAAGACGACCGACGTGTCATCCGACGAAAAAGACAATTCCCCACAGACCCTGACTATACACCCTTCACCAACAACCAGACAAAACATATCATCAACAATCTCAAGCTCTCACCCGCCTGTGGCCTAGACAACATAAGCAACATTCACCTCAGACACCTGGAACCACAAGGCATACAAGCACTCACTAACATATCAAACTACAGCTACTCACACAACACAATACTAGACATCTGGAAGCATGGTATCATCATCACATTCCCCAAACCTAACAAAGACCCCACGCTACCCTCCTCACACCGCCCTATCACACTCCTTTGCACCCCCTCCAAAGTCATAGAGCGCCTTGTACTACAACTGATGACACCTGACTTACCCCTTTCTCCAACACAACACGGCTTCAGGCCATTGCACTCCACAAACACTCTTCTTACAGACCTTACACAAAGAGCTTTTGACGGCATCAACTCAGCTAGACCACCACACAGATCAGTACTTGCCACACTCGACATTAGTAAACCCTTCGATGCCATCCCCCGCCACAACCTAACAAACAAAATCTACAACACAAACATGCACAACAACACAAAAAGATGGCTGGCCAACTTCTTAGCAGGCAGATGTGCACATGTATCTTTTGCCGGTCAGTCATCTAGCGTTAGAAATTTCTCAAATGGAGTCCCGCAAGGATCCGTCCTGTCGCCCGCACTCTTCAATCTGTACATGCATGATATAAATACACCAAATTCACCCCAAATAACCATAGCCTCCTACGCAGACGACATAACACTCACAAACATGCACCAAAACCCAGACACAGCAACAAGACTCCTTCAAGACTATTTCGACACATTACATGAATGGTGCACTACAAACAGACTCAATTTAGCCCCTGCTAAATCCACTGCAACCCTCCTCACAAGCTGGACAGGAGAGCACAATTACGTCCCGGGACTCAACATAAACAACACACCCCTAACACACACACACACACACACAAAATCCTAGGAGTAACATACGACACCCAAATGACATTCAAACAGCACACCACAAACACGAAAAAGAAACTGACACCCAGACTTAACGCCCTCAGAGCACTTGCCCACACGAAATTTGGACACAACAAAGAAACCACCACCGCAGTCTACAAACAATACATAAGATCAGTTATGGAATACCCAACCCCGGCCTGGGCTTCTAACCTAGCTGAAACACATCATAAGACCTTACAGACTATTCAAAATAAAGCCCTGAAAATCATCACAGGATGCACAGCTACTACACCCACAGATCACCTACATCAAGAAACCAAAGTCCTCAAAGTCAAAGATCATCTAGACATGAGAGGCACTCAATTCGTGGAGGCCCACAAATCAACACCACCCACTACACAACATGGCAACACACCCACAGACACCAAGAAATATCAAAACAACACCCAGCACACGCTATCACACACAAATACTGTCTTCTCTCCCTCCCTGCCCACCCCAAACCAACTTCCGGAAGCACACCCATACTCATATCACTCGCCGTTCCATCCACTCACTCATAGACAACACGCAGCTGCAAGCACGACCTCCCGAAATCCATCCTGCTGAATCCTCCCTTCCTCGCGAGGACAGAGTCCACCTGGCCAGGCTGAGATGCGGACACCATCCAGCTCTTCTGAGCTATCAGAAGAGACTGGATGACTCTGTCGTCGACACCTGCCCGGGTTGTAACACAGCACCCCATACCATTAAACACATCATAGAAGACTGCATTTCACACAACCACTTATGCCAACAACACAATTTACACTCTTTGAGAGCTCTGTGGGAAAGCCCGACCGTGGCCATGGCCTTCCTTAAGGACTCGGGGCTGTTCGGCCAGGCAGCTTAGGGAACAACAACAACAACAGAGCAGTATATATCAGTTCCACCCCTACAAGGACAATAGTAGGAAGGGGAGGGGTTTACTATGAGTCACATAAACTTACCATCTCAGATTCTTGACAACCCCCCCCCCCCCGCCCCACCTCATCCACAGGACCTCACCATACAGACTAGAAGCAATTATCAATATATAATATACTATTGGTGATTATCTTTAGATACTAGAGCAGCCATGTTGTGCCTTACCCACAATTTCTACTATCTACTACAAAAACCAAAGATATTACGAGCTTTAGCAAGCCTGTTTGCAGCTGGAGACCCAAGTATGCAACTAATGGGAGTCGCTCTAGTACTGCACATCGTAACCAAATCTGTCTAACAAACAACATCTTATTTTGCAGTATCCAGGACCAATGTCACCAAGCTGGGCAGATACTAAGAATCTCATGCAAATCCTGTACAAAGTCAACTGCAATCAAAGCTCCATCAGATTTAACCCGTACTCTACCGTAGGATACAGTAATAAAAGTCCCCTGCAGTCCCAAGCACTGTGGCCAAAATGGCAAGAGAGAACAACTTTCCACCTCAAGAGATGAAGCAACACTGGCTCTCCCACCCTTCAGTGTGTCTTATATAAGCTGAGAAGTGTTGCCATATCAAGAGCAGTGCTCAAACGGTCGTGGTACCAGGTACAGGCTTGTACAGGCAGTTACAAGGAAAGTACATTACTGACGGAGATTCGCCATCGCTGGGACTGGGAGTGACTTATCTACTGACGGCAATTCGCCGTCACTGGTATTGGAGGGGTCAACTGGTATCTCCAGAAAAGCACAGTAAGCCAAAGTATTTACCCAAGCATATTGCATTGACAAATGACAATTTTGGCGCGACGTCACAATCAGTCAAACTCCTACCTGATCCGTGCAGTACAACTCTATTATTTAACCCGGCTGCGGCACCGGTCCTTAGGGAAGGTTTTACTGGTGTGCGGTGACCACCCTTCTAGAAGCTGGGATCTCAAAAGCGTACAAAATCCATGCTTGTTGAGCCAGGCGGCTACAAATTGGTGTGTGACTAGGACTATATGACAGCTCTCGATACCACCACAATACACACTCCAGTTGCTCCTACACAGTCAGTTATCAAGCAGTTGTCATAGAGCCCTCACGTCCCTCTCCCATGTGTCACGATGATACGAAAGCGGCCATGGAAGACCGAGTGTGGCTACAGGAAAGCCCTCTTACCTCCACTTTTACTCACAGATGTTCTTCTGCAACAAAGAAGGCACGTAAGGCACGTGCGAAGGGCGGTGCACGTACCAAAAAATCGGTGGCCTTTCATGACACCACCACAACCACTACCACCAGCCAGGCTATCACCTACCACCTACCAGTACCACCACGATCAACCACCCTCTACCATTTCCATTTCCCTGTGTCGCTACTTGATAAGGCTGAAATTACTGCGACACTGGAATGAGTAATGTGACCCAGTTCTATTTTCAGACACTGCCGTCAAAGTCCGTCTACACACATGACATCTCTCCCTCTCTCGTCTCCTCTCCCTCCTACAGTATCTACCTTATTATTTCCGTCTTATTTACTGTTTATGGCCTAGTTATTGGTGTTCACTCTTCACATATGTCTCCTGCTACGTCTGCATGCATAAATACAAGCATGAACGTGATCAATACGCGTGATATAAAGAAATATCTCTGTTATATTGGGGTCCCTCTTTACCTCCCTCTCTCCTCCTTCCTTCAGCTGTGCTGGCTATAAGGGTGAGAATTTCTTGAAATTCTAACCCTGTCCCATCTCTGATCTCTTCCACTCTCTCGTTCTTCCCTCATTCTCACCATCATTTTCGCCTATTTATTGCATTTATTGTTTACCGGTATGTGTTGCTTATTTATTACTGTGTAATATTCAGATGAGTCCCCTATATTGGTACATGTACATTAGCAAGCATGAAAGTGCTCAAAAGGCACGATATACACAATATTCCTTTATCATCCCTCCTTTCCCTCCCCTATCCGCGTGACCAGTCCGACCAACACTCTTTCACCCCATAATTTTTGCTTATTTATTGCATGTAATGTCTATGTGTGGCTTATATATTTCTATGTAGTATTCAGATGGGTTGCCAAAATACGTACATATACATTATAAAGCATGAAAGTGTTCAAAAAGCGATATATACACAATATTCAATATCAATCCTCCCTTCCCTCCCTCCCCTTGCTACCATCCCCTTTATGCACGACTATGGTGGTAGCAAGATCGCCGTGCGATGCCATTCGCGCCATATTTTTCAACTATGGACCTCCCCCCCCCCCCCCGACACATTTTTTGTTAGTATAAACATATATATGATTAGATGCACGCTGAAGTAGTTTTCGTTGCAATTTCGAATAGTCGCCATTACCATGACAACGTATTTCTCGAGTTAAAGCCAACCTAAATGCCCTGTAGACATATCCTTTTCTCATCTCACCAGTCATCGCCACATAAAACAATAAAATCCTAAAAGAGACTCAACAGATGAAGTTGGTTGTTCTCCAATTGCCCTGATGATACGAGGCTCCTCCGACTCCACACAGGTGCATACAAAGTTGAAATAGGGGCAACACTCATGCAGACTAAACTTAGACAGGAGCGCATAATATCAAGTGCCACCAGAACATTGAACACAGTGGAAATTAATTATTCTACAATAAACTAAAGTGCCTAGACATGGTATGGGTTCATTGCCATTTCCTTTGCTATCTGGTCTGTGAACCTTTCAAAGTCATCACCAATCACCAGGACCTACAATGGGAGCGTACTGTACAGATGTCAAGGCCACCCTCACTGCTGCATGAGAATCAAACACCAAACCCAGGTGCATCTCTAACGAGATTTTGAGCGACAGAATAAATATGGTAGATTCACTATAAACACTATAATCAGCTTAGGGTGATTCATTCCTTCGCCAGATTTTAACTTCATTTATTTTTATGGCATATTGGTGTGTTCGTGTGTACTTTGCTAAATTAAGTCGAAATGATTTAAATATTTAAAGGTTTGGTTGTGTTAGTTACAAAGCTTCATTACGACATCAAGGTCAGACTATCAATGGAGACTATTTTTGTTTTCTTTAACCCGAGAACATCGCGACATTGGTAGTTTAAACCCTCCCGCCAAGCAAGAATATTTTGTTTCATTCCCGCCTAAAATCGTCATTTTACCATAAATATCGTTATTACTTATTCATATGCGCCTATTTTACGCTTAATATGAAGATATTAACATGTAACAGCAATAAAACAAGTGGGAATAGTATTTGGGGGTTGAAAAAGATGAATTATTGCCGACCCTCAAGTCATGAGGTGAGAGGCGAACGAGACATATATCCTCCCTCTTCGAAGCCTGAAGGCAGACTGATGTCTCTCTCTCTCTTTCTTTCTCTTCCCATGCTCTCTATATGCATACTAGACGATGTTGGAACCGGGTTGGAGATATTGGCGCGATAAATTAACCGATAAACAAGGGAATAAGAGGAAAAATAGGTGATAATTGAAGGAGGGGGTTTTGACACATGTGGAGGAGTGAGGAGGTATGGAGGGGAATGATCTCACTTAATCATATATTCCTTTGTTTTGAGTGATACTGGGGTCTCTTAAAGTTTTTTTTTTAGGCCTTCCACCACCAAAACCTCTTAAGAGTCTCCTCACCATTCCTGGGTTAATATAATACAGGAAAGTAATCTCTTCAATATTCTGTCACGTTAGGTCAACCTAACCTTTGGCTTTGTATCAAAAGATTGAAAAAGAAAAAGGTTCCTGCTAATGGGAAAAATATCCAGTTTGAGCAAGCTAGATGTACAGTATATGTAAGCAAACAATCCGCACTAAGAATATCTAGTCCTATTGAAAAATATGATCTGAATGATATAATGCCTTGCCTTGATGCTGTGACGTAAAATGAAGATATAAGTATTTTTTAAGATATTTTATAGATATTTCAAAATGTCAAGTGCTACCATTTATAGTGCTTGTATTCAAGAAAAATCGTTTTTTCTCAATTGATGATCGAACTTTCATGTGATAATGAACCTTTGGAACAAACACGACTAAACTCTTATATACTTAACATGATGTGGACTTCATTTACCTATGCTTGGTTTTTTTCTATGTAAATGAGAGAGACAAAAGGCAAAACTGTCTGTGACGAGTGCCTCCCCCAGAGTTAAAAGAGAGATAGGGCCAAATTCAAGGAACAGTCGAGCCAAAATGCCTGGACACGCAGAGTTTGAAGCAATTTAAGTCATAGGATGAGGGAAAGATGGATTCAGAGAGAGAGTTCCAGAGCTCAGCTGTTGTATAGAAGAAAGATTGGGAGTATCATTTCACTCTTGAGTTGGAGAGTTGCACAGATTAGGGTGGGATTGTGTTGCAAGACGGGTACTACGTAACCTACATAGAGGAGGTGGTATACACTGAGATCTCTCTGAGGAACACTGATTATTGTAGCAGCGATAGAATAGCGAGAGAGATGCAACATTGCCGCGAAGAGAGAGAGATTGCAGAGAGTCTGTGAGTAGATGGGAGTTAATGGTACGAAAGGCATTCCTTTCTACTTTGTCTAGAAGTGCTGTGTGAGAGGATCCTCCCCACACATGTAAATCAAACTCTACACAAGGACGCACTGTGCCCCTGTACAGAGCAAGAAGTTGTGCAGGGGTAAAGTACCCCTTGTGGCGTTTGAGCACTCCCAGCTTCTGGAAGGCCGCCTTAGCAAGACTGGTAATATGGTCCTTCCAAGAGAGAGCAGAAGAGAAAGACACCGAGAATACTGAGAGAAGATGAAGGGTTGATATTTGCAGTGGTGGGCGCGCTCCGGTGGGACTGGTAATGCGGCAGCGCTCCGCGCTCCTCAGACATAAGGTAATGCGGCAGCGCTCACGCGCTCCTCTGGTCAGCCGACCCGATGCGCTTCCCGCTCTGCGCTCCTGCGCTCCGCGCTCCCAAAATTAGGTATATAATAAAACAAGTAAAAAACAGCTTCTAGAAGTTATTTAATTATTTACCTAAATTAATACAATCTTTTGTCTTTCACTTCATTAAATTCAAAAAATTCAAAAAATTCAAAAAAACTCAAGTCATGGTGTCTTTCTGAAGTTTAAGTTTCTCACTTTCTCAGTTTCTGTAATTCTTTATGTCATATCAATGATATGATTGATATCATATCATGGATGACCCGCTGACCAGTCTTCGACGGTATATATACGGCCGGGACTAGGGTCTTGTCAGTTGTCACACCCAGTGCCAGGTCCGTATATAATTATATACTGACTCGCCGAAAAAAAATCGTAGCAGCGAAACGACTGCACCTATGGCTTTCATATTTTTAGTTTTTTACCACATGTACCTTACCCTTCTGCATTCTCACCACCACTACCCCAAAACCCCTCCTCCCACCCACTCGCTGACTATCGGTCGCCTCACAAGGAAAACAAATGAAAATCTGTGGCGGCGAAACGATTGCACCAATCGGTTCCATATTTGTCTGACAAGTGCCTTACCCTTCTGCCTTCCCTCCACCACACCCCCCAACTGCCTCCCACAACCCACTTCCAGCGTATCCGTACGAAGAAAAGGAAACAAATAACAATCGGTGGTGGCGAAACTACCTCACCAATCGGCTTCATATTTGTAACACGAGTCAATTACGCTTCTACCTTCCCCCCACCATCCCCCAAACCAACCTCCCACCCATACATTCAAGTAACATTCCGATGGTATCGATACCATAAAATAATAAAAGTCTCTGAAGTCTATAGTGTCTTTTAACTCTTTTCAGCTACGTTCGCGACTATCGGGACCTGATTTCTGGCGAAAATGGACAAGTTTTGTTTGGTTTACCATTATCCTTCCTTTCTCACCCAACTTGATAGATTTAGCCCCCCCCCCCCAAAAAAAAACTCTGGTACTGGCCAGGTTCTTACCTTTCCAGGGTTTGAAGGTGGCACTGTCAGTCTGTCACTATCATAGTATCACTGTATCACAGTTCACTAACACCGTGAGTAACACCGTACGATGACTGTACACGATAATGACGTTCTTGAACCTGTTGTTGACAGGAAAAATCGCTTCCGGAGCGCCAGAAAGGAGCACAAAATTCAAGCTGCGCTCCCCGCCTGCACTCCGAGTTCAGATTTTTGCCGCTCCTCGCTCCGCGCTCCTCTATATTGGTAGTGCGCACCGGATCGCAGAGCGCAGAGCGCCAAATCGGCGCGCCCACGCCCACCACTGGATATTTGTATTGTGGAAGTATATGGAATAGTCCTCGGAGAGTTCACGACGGGTACATACATGAAAAACTTGGGTTTTGGAAGCATTAAAGACAACAAGGTTTTCTGTGCCCCAATTGGAAATGGTAGTTAGATCAAAAGATAAGTGTTGTATGGCTTCATTATGTTTATCTCTGAGCGATTGTTTGCTGGGGTGTTCTAATTGAATAGTGCAAGGTAGAGTAGTCTGCATATGAATGGATAGGACTGGAGGTACAGTTGAGAAGATCATTTATGAAAATTAGAAAGAGAATTGGAGATCGGACAGAACCTTGAGGATCACCGGAGTTAATAGGATGAGGAAGTGAACGATGACCGTCCACAACTGCAGCTATGGAACGGCCGGAAAGGAAATTAGAGACAAAGGCACAGATGGAGGGAGAGAAACCGAAGGAGGGTAGTTTAGAAATTATAAATTAGTGCCAGACTCTAACAAAGGCCTTTGATATGTCTAGCGCAATAGGAAAGGTCTCACCAAACTCTCGAAAGGAGGATGACCAAGAGTTAGTAAGATATGAAAGGAGATCACCAGTAGAGCGACCCTTAATAAGGAAACCATACTGGCAATCTGAGAGCAGATTATGAGAAGATATATGCTTAAGAAATTTGGAAGTAAGAATAGTTTCAAAAACTTTGAAGATTCAGGAGATGAGAGCAATTAAACGATAGTTGGATGGTTGAGAGCGGTCATCCTTCTTTGGGACAGGTTAAATGAGAGCAAGCTTCCAGCAAGAAGGGAAGACATTAGAGGAGAGGCAGAGACAAAAGAGTTTGCCTAGGCAGGGGGTCAGCATGAAAGCAACTTTTTTTAGTACAACAGGGGGAACACCATCCGGACCATACACCTTCTTAGTATTTAGCCCAGAGAGGGTAGAAAGTACATCTTTAGAAGAGATTAGGCATAAGGTAGGAGAGAGGGGGTGGAGAGGGAGGAATAGCACTGCAATCATCCAAGGTGGAGTTTCTAGCGAAGGTTTGAGCGAAGAGTTCAGCTTTGTCAGAGGAAGAAGTGATTGTGCCATCAGAGTGGAAAAGGGGAGGGAAAGACGAGGAAGAAAATTTGTTGTAGAGGTTTTTTTGCTAGATGCCAGAAAGCTTGGGAAGAGCTAAAGTTGGATAGTTCAGTGTATTTAGTATTGATGAAATAGTGTTTGGCAAGTCGAAGGACAGATTTGGCTTGATTACGGGCAGAAACATAGGAAGAATGAGATTCTTGAGTTTTAAGGCGTCGCTACAGTTTGAATGCTTCCTCCTTATTGTGGACAGCAGTAGAACAAGCTTGAGTAAACCAAAAAAAAAATGCATTAATCTGAGAGAAAGAAAATGGAAACTTTGTAAAAAAGAAAAAGGAAAAATTAACTTAAGAATTGTTATAATAGAGCTTTCCAACTCGTGGTTGTCTTTTGTGGATTCTATCCGAGACGCTGAACCAGGCAGCGTCATTCCTTCTTCCTTCCCCTGCGGCCGTCCCGAGTAGAGGTGCGTAGCCTGTCCTCCGTTTTATTCGACGTTTGTTCAACTCTAGTGAGTCTTTTGCTCATTTGCAGCAACAATAACTTCCAAATCTTCCCACCAAATTCACCAAGATAATCACATTTGGTTTTTATTACCGATTAATCAAGCCGAAGGGGTGCCACCTGCTATATTTGAGTTCCTTTCTGCCCCTAAGTTGGCTCTATGGGACCTGCAGGAGCCCTTTTCAACTCCTCCTCCGGCTCATCTGGATAGAGACTTTAAGTTGAGAAACAGAGCGTTGAGACTTTTTTCCCAATTTATTCTAAGTCGCCAAATAGCCCAGTCCCTCACGAGAACTATTGCTGCTATAAATAACCATGATGTTAGGAAGGCCACGGAGTTATCCCGGAGGCTTCTTTTACAAAATTCTATCCAATCTTTGGGGGATGTAAGGATAGCCTTGTTGGAGGCTGTCCACTCACATCAGGACCTGAGAGTCTATACGGTGAAAAAGTTACCGGACGAAATTGGTCGCCGGGTAATTCTCTCACCTGTGTTAACATCTTCTTTGCTTTGCCCTGATACTTGGAAGGCTGTATATAATATGGTAGACAGCATGCAGCTGAGTACTTCCCGGGCTAGGAAGGAGCACTTCAAGTTTCCAAAACTGTACTCCAAGCCGAAGAGCAATGTCAAGTCCCAGCCTAGTGGTTCTAAGCCCTTTCATGGCCCAAAGTCCCCTCCGGCGCAGGGAAGTAATCAGCTCAAGCCTAAACAGGGAAAACAGTCTGGAAAGTGGTATAAGAATAAGTCACAACACAGATCAGGTCAGGGATCGACTTCTGCCAAAACCAGTCAGCCGTCTAACCCTACCCCACCACCATAAAAAAACTAGTCACAGTACAAACTCTCTCACTCCCGGGGCCTATCGAGGACGGGTTGGATCCGAGGGTAGTTCCACCGGACAGTTCCAGTCAAGTAACTGGGTCATTTCGGGCGTGTCACCGGGCCTGGCCCCGGCGAACTTGGGCAAGGACAGTGGTATGCAAGGGCATCACCTGGCGGTGGCTCCGGCGACCTCGTTTACGTCAAACTCTAGAAGTCAATCATGCATCTTTAGAGGTCACTAGTCCAGGAAATTATCACCAAGCGTATCATTGTCCAGGTCAATCCAACTTGCCCTGTTTTCACATCCAGGCTTTTTCTCGTACCAAGGAGGGACAGCATTCACATGAGACCAGTCATAGACCTATCTTGTTTGAATCGACACATTCACAACACATCGTTCAGGATGCTCACTGTGAATCACATCAGGCTAACACTTCCGCTGCAAGGTTGGATGTGCTCGTTAGACCTGACAGACGCCTATTGGCGCGTCCCGGTAAACAAAAGGTTCCAAAAGTTCCTTGCCTTGAGGATCAGGCAAGAGACTTATGTCTTTCAAAGAATGCCATTCTGGTTGAACCTTGCACCGAGAATATTCACAAAATTAGTCCGGCAGGCCCTCATTCCAATGTTAAATCAGGGAATCAAGGTGTTGTGTACCTAGACGACTGGCTGGTGGTGGCGGAGTTAGAGAGTCTATGCAAAATCCATGTCAATCAAATTATAAACCATGTACCATCCCTAGGGTTCAAGGTCAACTTAGCAAAGTCGCATCTTGTTCCCACTCGGGTAATTCAGTGGGCGCAGCATGTAGGAGGGCGCCAAAACGAGGTCGGAATTTAAATGTTTTTAACACCTTAAGAGCGGCCTATGCGGTTTATTTATATGTACCGCCCAGCGGGGTGTTTTTAGCCAAAATAGGGCTGTTTACGTGATCATTTTCATGCCTAAATAAGACCCAGAACGTAAAACAAGTATCTATCCCTGAAAGGGCATAAACAGAGCTTTCGAATGACACCATAACGATCCTTTTATGATAGCTAGTTTTCTTGCAATAACCGTGCAACGCGAGTGCAAAAAGCATGTAATTAGGCACTTTCCCCATACAATTCCGTATATAGCGAGTGAGAGAGGGAGGAGGGAGGTGGGATTCGTGTCAGTAGGTTCGCCGCGGTGGTCTGGAGCAGTCATACGCTCGCTACTCTCCTGCCACCACTTGTCTCTCTCTCTCAGCAACATTACGTGCTGAAATTGCCACTCGACCTATGTCGAGCACCGCCACATAGTCCAGCTTTATTTAACTCGACTTATGTTGCTCGCCGCTAATTAAGGGTTAATTATGGAATGTTGAGTAAGTAGACCTGTGTTATACATGTATAATATAATGGTCGTAAAAATAAAGTAAGATGAAAATCATAAATGATGAAATGAGGTATATTCTTACGATAATCGATGAATTATGAATATAATTACGAAATAGAATTACAACTGTTGTAAAACAATTGATTATGGCATGCCCATCAGTCACAACTTACTAACAGAAAATAATATACAGCATAGTTACCCTACGTATTGGCCGCAAAATATAAGTTTTCTTTCGTAACAACATATTTTGTTGGTAAAACATTTTCTCTCTTCACGTTTTATTCATTATTATCATTCAGGAATATTATAATAATATAATATATGTTTATGAGAGTTTTGATATTACTTATTAGTTATTACAAATAATATAGCAGAGCATATAATTATTGATGTCAATTTCAAGCATGAATGCAGATTAGCCTCGGCCTGGTCTGTTTACATGGCACAAGGGAAACCAGGTAGGAACGTCTTTGTTTAAATAGGATAGTCACTCATTTTTCAAGTATGTTACACATTCGGTACCCCTGATATGTACATATAACCAAGTAGGCTATCCACCAGTTTTAAAGTATGGCACCCAGTGGGGAGAGCTATGAAGAACAGGAAAATTGAGGAGTGAACTGAAATGGATTAAAACTAATCAAAATAACCTAACCTAACCTAATGAACCTAACCTAATGAACAAATCAAAATAACCTAACCTAACCTAATGAACCTAACCTAATGAACAAATCAAAATAACCTAACCTAATGAACCTAACCTAATGAACAAATCAAAATAACCTAACCTAACCTAATGAACCTAACCTAATGAACAAATCAAAATAACCTAACCTAACCTAACCTAATGAACAAATCAAAATAACCTAACCTAACCTAATGAACCTAACCTAATGAACAAATCAAAATAACCTAACCTAACCTAATGAACCTAACCTAATGAACAAATCAAAATAACCTAACCTAACCTAATGAACCTAACCTAATGAACAAATCAAAATAACCTAACCTAACCTAATCAGGTAGTGTCTAAACCAGCAAACCTAGTCTAACTAACGGAACCTAGTTACCTAGATAATCTAGATTAGGTTAGGTCCGTAGTCTTATGTTAGGTCATGTTCGGTTAAAAATAGGAAAACCATATTGAATTTTATTATGCATCTCTTATTATATTCTCTTTAACTTTTTACCCCGTATTTTTTTAGAATTTCATAACTCTACAGGAGGCTAGAGGGACTATTGTTTGTTTTTAATACCATACCTAGTTAACATATTGTACTTCCATTGTACTTCCAATGTTCTAGAGGGACTATTGTTTGTTTTTAATACCATACCTAGTTAACATATTGTACTTCCATTCATCCACTTTATCCCGCTAGGCCTATAACTACAGTATGCCTGTAAATGTAGTTTTTGAGATTCTAACTTTCAAAAGGATTGAGCCTACGGCGGCTTTACAAATGAAATATTACGTTTGGCTTTAATTAACAATGATCTTCTTGTGTTCTTTCTTTTTATTACAGTAAAATATACACAAGAACATGAATACTCACATATCTCAACTCTCCAACTATCGTCCAATTGCTCTCATCTCTTGTATTTCTAAAGTTTTTGAAACTATTCTTGCTTCCAAATTTCTTAAGCATTTCTCTTCTCATAATCTGCTATCAGATCGCCAGTATGGCTTCCTTAAGGGTCGCTCTACTGGTGATCTTCTTTCATATCTTACTAACTCTTGGTCATCCTCCTTTTGGGACTTCGGTGAGACTTTTTCTATTGCACTAGACATATCGAAAGCCTACAATAGAGTCTGGCACAAATCTTTAATTTCTAAACTACACTCCTTTGGTTTCTATCCCTCCATCTGTGCCTTTGTCTCTAATTTCCTCTCCGGCCGTTCCGTAGCTGCGGTTGTGGACGGCCATCGCTCACTTCCTCGCCCTATAAACTCCGGTGTTCCTCAGGGCTCTGTCCTATCTCCTATTCTCTTTCTAAATTTTATAAATGACCTTCTCATCTGTACGTCAACTCCCATCTTAAATTCTGATCTAACTACTATCTCCAATTGGGGCAGAGAAAACCTTGTTACCTTTAATGCTTCCAAAACCCAATTTCTCCATCTATCTACCCGTCAGGAACTCCCTGCGGACTATCCCTTATTCTTCAACAATACAAAAATCAATCCTTCATCTTCTCCCAATATTCTTGGTGTCTCTTTTTCTTCTGCTCTCAGTTGGAAGGACCATATTACCAGTCTTGCTAAGGCAGCCTCCCAGAAGCTGGGTGTACTCAACCGCCTTAGGGGGTTCTTTACCCCTGCACAGCTTCTTGCTCTGTACAGGGGCATAGTGCGTCCTTAATTGTATTGAGTATTGTTCACATGTGTGGGGAGGTTTCTCTCACACCGCTCTCCTAGACAAAATTGAAAGGAAGGCCTTTCGTATCATTAACTCCCGTCCACTCACCAACTCTCTGCAATCTCTCTCTCTCTTCGCCGCAATGTTGCATCTTTCTCGCTATTCTATCGCTACTATAATAATGAGTGTTCCTCAGAGCTTTCCCAGTGTATACCACCTCCTTTACGTTGGGCACATGGTACCCGTCTTGAAACACAATCCCACCCTACTCTGTGCAACTCTCCAACCCAAGAGTGAAACGTTACTCTCAGACTTTCTTCTATTCAACAGCTGAGCTCTGGAACTCTCTCCCAGAATCAGTCTTTCCCTCTTCCTATGACTTAAATTGCTTCAAACTCCGTGTGTCCAGGCATTTTGGCTCGAACATCCCTTGATTTTGGCCCTGTCACTCTTTCAACTATGGAGGAGGCACTCGCTATAGGCAGTTCTGCCTTTTGCCTCCCTCACTCACATAGAAAAAAAACAAATCTAGCCAATGTAGCCAAAACTATTTTACTCTGAAATGCATCTGAGACTCTTAGATAAATGTTGTCCTATTATTTTCAAAGAATTAACTTTTCAGCTTTTATAATTACTTTGCTGTATTTCACTCTTTTCAATACACTAAGTATTTTTTTAACCCCTTCAGCACCATGGCGTGTTTTTTATATTATTCTAGCTAAAGTTAGGCGATGTTATGCAGTTTAACCCTGTCTAGCGGGTGCTCTGTGGCCGTTTTGGGCCTTTCCAGGCCGTTCTGACTGCTATATCAACCATCAGTATGAAAGGAACTGTATTGCGCCGAAAACTAGGTGGAAATCGCTACACAATGACGCCACATACAGCTACGTAGCACTCGTGGAGCACTGACAGTGTTACCTCGAAGATGGAAGTTTAGCTAATTTTGCTACATTGCTCACTTTTAGCGAACTATTGGTTACACTGTCATCCTCCCGCGCGGTGGGGGAACTGGAGTTAGTGTGGGCTGGGAGGCCACAGATGTCGGACGTATGGATCATTACTATCCCACCCATTTTCACTCGATTTCCACCCTTTTTTCACCCGTTTTTTGCCAGTTTTTTCAACTCGACTTATGTTGCGCGCCGCTCTTTAAGGGTTAAGAAGGACCTGTGTTATTCAGAAGGTTTATTGAGATCGGACTTACCCCTTTGAGTCCTAGAGGTAGTTTATAAGAGAAAGAAAAGCCCCTAGTGGTAGCCAAAATAAGATGAAAATTACGCCATGGTTCTGAGGGGATTAAAAGCCTTGTATATCTCTCCAAACTCCTAAATATTCCAAGTTCTAAATACCTGTAGGGTGAACTATAACCCCTCACAAATTGCCTTAAAAACTACTATGAAATAGCTAGATGTAAAACAAAAATCTTGGAGGGGGGGGGGTTACAGTGCCCCCGCAAACCCCCCAGCTGATTTGACTCGCTATGCTCGCCACCCACCCTGAGGGGAGGGAGGGGGGCGGCGCAATTCTAGTGCTTGCCCCTAGGCGCTATCTACCCTAGCTACGCCCCTGAAACCACGGCTCCTCCTTGCGGGGGAAATCAATAGCGTTTCGAATGGACAATTTGAATGCGGTATCCTGCATTCAAAAGGAAGGGTCAACGAGGTCTCAGAAGTTGCTAGAGTTGTCAGAAGAGATTTTTGTTTTGGCCGAAGAGCTGAACATTCATCTCCATGCATCATGCCTCCCAGGCGTAGCGAACGTCTGGGCAGACGCTCTGTCCCGGCGACAGAGCACCAAAGTAGAATGGGCAATCAAGCAAAACATCTTCAACCAGATGATTGCAGAGCCATAATGTCCACAAGTGGATCTTTTCACGTCCAAGGAAAACCACAGGCTTCCTTTCTACCTAACCCACCGGGACATGACTTCGGTGGCGGGTCCAGACGCATTATTGGAGGACTGGAAGAGGTGGAATTCCATCTATCTATTTCCGCCTCCAGACGCTTCACTCATGTGTCAGGTAGTTCACAAACTACGGCCGGGTTACCGGGGCATAGTCTCGATGATCGCGCCTCTATGGCCGACTCAGGTGTGGTACCACCAATTGAAAATGTGGTGCGAGAACCCGGTATCACTCCCGCTCTCGTACTTCCAATTGGAGACAATTGGCAACCTAAAGAACTCGCTGACTTTTGCCTTTTGTACATTCATAATGCCAAATGGTTAACTCCATATGGAGAGATCGTCACTAATAAATTTCTAAATCAGTATACTATGTCTACCAGGCGACAGTATCAATCTCATTGGAAGTCTTTCACAACCTGGATAGTAGAAACGGCGCAAACTGACGCATCAGTAGCTTTGATATTCAAGTATTTGCACTATTTATTTGAACAAAACCACCTTTCTGTAGTTACACTGAAGAATCATTTGTCTGCTATCAGAACCCCCTTTTATGACTAAACATGGCTATCTATACCGCAGGCAGAGGAGAAAGGATTAATGAGGGCATGTTTCAAGCTTCGCCCACCACTCAATCAGCTCATGCCTACCTGGTCACTTGACAAAGCATTGTCTTTGCTTCATTCGCGCAAGTATAATCATGTGCCGAATTTTGACTCACTGTTAAAGAAGGCTGTGTTCCTTATGGCTTTGGCCACAGGTACCAGGGTGTCTGAGCTGGCGGCGATGAGCAACATACCTAATTGCCTCAGATTTGGGAGACTCAATGTTAATGTACAAATTGCTCTATCTCCACTTTTATTGCTAAGAACAAACATAGCGATCATGTTTTTTTCTGAATTTACAGTCCTGGCACTCAAGCGCGGGGACACACACCATGTATTATGCCCGGTTCAGGCTCTAATAAAGTTTATGAGGGTGTCACGGCCCCAACAGCAGGGAGCCGTATGGGTCAATGGTGCAAGTAAACGCGTCACGAGAAGACAATTGGCTTCTTAACAAGTAGATGTAATTCGTGAAAGTAACCCCGGTGTAGTGGGAAGGGCCCACGACATCAGGAAATGGGCAGTTTCGTTACATTTCTTGCATAATTATTCAATTGATGACATAGCCAACACTACTGTAAGTTGTGGGCTTCCAATCATACTTTCCTTACGCGATACCTATCTGTGGCCTTGGATAAACCAAAATTCACTTGTGTGACCTTGCGCCAGCGGTTCTAGTTGGTCTGTGCGCTACTAAGTTTAAGAGTAATCTTAATGGAGAAAAGGAGGGGGGTTGCTGGAGAGCCAAAGACCCCTAGACCCTCCGCCGGACTATGTGATAAGTTCACGAGCTGTGATACTTGATAAGTTATAAGAACTGATAAGAACTGGTTATACAGTTCAAAATTGTATTTTTGTAAGATATCTGTAATAGTTGCACTATAGGATATTAACCCTTTATTGGCGGCACGCAACTTATGTCGTGTGAAAGAAATTTGGACTAAGTGGCGGTTCACAACTTATGTCGTGTGCCATTTTCAGCACGTAATGTTGCAGAGAGAAAGAGCTGAGCGGTGTGAGGAGTGTAGTAAGGCTATGACCGTCGCACACCACCGCGGTGGGCCAACTGAAGTGAAAACCACCCTTCCTTCCCCCCTCACACTCGCTACACAGGGAATTATGTAGGGAAAGTACCTAATTACATGGTTTTTGCACTCGTGTTGCACAATCGTTGCAAGAAAACTAGCGGTCGTACAAGGATGGTTGGGGTGTCATTGGAAAGCTCTGTTTATGCCCTTTCAGGGATAGATACTTGTTTTACGCTCTGGGTCTTATTTAGGCATGAAAATGATCACGTAAACAACCCTATTTAGGGTAAAAACACCCCGCTGGGCGGTACATATAAATTACCGCCTAGGCCGCTCGTTAGGTGTTAAATATAAGTTGCACAAAATATGGAATATGTACAAATTAATTTTAAAGACAAAGTATATGATCAAATGATTTATTTGTTCCTTTAAATGTTGGACAAGAATAAATACAAAATATTTTGTTATTGAATCTCAATGTGATATTCTTTAACATAATATTGTGTACCTGTATGGTTACTTATAAGCAGAACTTCTTCGAAGCAACGCACTGCTTTTCTTTCAATTTTTTCTATTATTGTATGTTCACAATAAAATTTAAGATTGTTATATGGTGTTTTATCTCTACCTTTATTAGTCTATTAGTGGTTCAGACATTGTCACGAATGTCCCCCTCCAGTCTTGAGATATCAGGCATATCGTCAATGATAGAGGGGCCACTAATAAATTATAGGTTTGAATCCCAGAGGGAAGACTGAAAACCTAATATTTAGTAGTGGCCCCGAAATCATTAACGATGTAGGGCCCTACCTTCCATCACCTTCCCATTCGTTGATGCCTTAAGTTTAATCTTGATATATCAGTGAAGAAGGAATGACGCTGCCTGGTTCAGCGTCTCGGATAGAATCCACAAAAGACATCCACGAGTTGGAAAGTAGAGATATAACAATTCTTAAGTTAATTATATTTTTTTATTTTTTACGAAGTTTTTTTGTAGTGAGTACCTAATCATAAAGACGATTCCATAAGATAATTAGCGTTGCACTTATGATGTTAGTACTCTTTCCCCTGCAGCGGGTGTTTCAAACAGGCTGACCGCGGGTGTTTGAAAGAGAGCTATTATTTAATAGGCATAATTATCGTCAATGATTTTGGGGCCACTACTAAATATTAGGTTTCCATTCTTCCCTCCGGGACTCAAGCCTATATTCATGGGATGCAATCCCAAGTGAAAGTCCAAGTCGGTAACTTCCCCTCCTGTTAGCTTTCCCTCGGCAGCCTCTTATGGCGCGTTTAGCAGGGTTGGGGTACGAGCACTCGGTCCGCGGGTAGCTATTCCCTTTTCCGAGTTCTCTCTTATTTTCCTTCCTCTTCCTTCTTTTCGCTCGGCGTTTTTTGGTTGAGGTGGAAATGTCTCGAGCGCCGCGGTACAGCAACGTGGCTTGCTCTTCGCCCTCTGCGGATAGGAGTGCTTCACACGCTATTCCACGCGCTACAAGGTACAGCGATGCTGCTCGCTCTTTGACTTTCGCGGATGTGGGGTGCTTTTCCGCGGAGCCTCCCGCTCGCGTGCTTGCGGATTCTTTTGAGGCACATTCTCGCTTACGCATGGTTAACGCAGGTTGACTTTGCTTTGCAAGTCTGTTGACTTGGGGTCTCAAGCAGGTCGCACTTTGTACAATGTGCATGCTCTTATTTCTAGGGTTCAGGGTGCATGCTTTACTGTTGTGGTTTAGGGGAAGTGTTAATTTAGGATTCTCTACATCATTGCTTGAGCCTTATTGCTTATGGTTTTCCCACGTGTCGGTGGCAAGTCATATGCTCTATGACTCTTAATTATGCTTTCCTTATGTAGTATTGACTCCTTGTGCTTATCTCTTCCTTTAGGTTGAGTTACTTCTCCTCCCTCAACTACGCCATCATGACGACCATCCTTCTGTGCTCATCACAGGATTGCCCACATCTCCCCCTCTTCATGCATCCCAATGTGTCTCTGCTACTCTCTTTGTGTGTCCCTCGCTAAGGGCTGTTGGGATCCGTGGGAGTGTGTTGCATGTGAAGAAGGTAGTTCGGAAAGGCATTTTCTGGAGGTGTCTCAGTGTTCCACCACTCATTCTTCCTCAGTTCCATCAACATGTATCTTTGGAAGTGAAGTCACTCATCCAGGAAATGTTGGAGAAGGGCGTTCTCGTTCCGGCAAGCCTCAATCTGACAGTTTTCCTGTCCCATCTTTTCCTAGTACCAAAACGGGATAGTCAAAAGTGTCGGCCGGTCTTAGACTTGCCGGCTCTAAACAAGTTCGTCCTCAACGAACATATCAGGATGATGACGGTGCATCAGGTACGTCTGACTCTCCGACCCTTAGCCTGGATGGTCACCCTCGACCTTTCTGAGGCATGCAGGTACGTCCCCATTCACAAGAGGTTTCAAAGATTTCTAGCTTTTCGGCATCACAGTCACACTCTTCTCTTCCAACGCCTACTATTCGGACTAAATCTTGCGCCTCGGATATTCACAAAGTTGGTCAGGCAGGCGTTAATACCACTTCTCAAAGACGGCATTACTGTGCTGTGGTATTTAGACAACTGGGTAGTCTTAGCGGATTCCCCCGCCCAATGCATCGCGGACGCGAGACGGTTGATTTTGTATGTCGCGAGCCTTGGGTTCAAAGTCAACTTCTGCAAGTCAGTCCTCGTTCTATCTCAATGTATGCAATGGATCGGCCTCCTCTGGAATACACAGTCGCTCATGATCCACCAGAGTCCGGACAACGTGGCTCCTTGTCATCGTAAACTCTTTCTCATCATGTACAACCATCAGATAACTTGTCGATAATGAGATTCTCTCACGGGTTCTCTCAATTGGGTATAGCTCACTGTCAATTTGGGACGCTTATGCCTCAAACGCCTCATACTGGAAAGCAACAAAGTCTTCCCTCTTTTCCTGGAGGGACGACTTTGACCTCTTCTGCGGCGCATAGTCAGACTTTTGGCGTTCTGGGCGAAGAAAGACATAGCGAACTCCGAACAGTCATGGGCAGTGCTCTGCCGACGGCTTGGGTAGACACGGATGCCTCGGGCTCCCGAGGGTGGGGTTATCAGCCTTCCGAGGGTCACCAGAGTCAAGGGCGTTGGTCGGTAAGCAGGTCTTTGTACATCAATGCTCTCGAACTGACAGTCCACTTGTACTTTCTTCGCAATCACGGCAAGTCCCTCAGGGGAAAGGCACTAGCATTTTGCATGGACAACACGAATGCAGTCAGTTGCATTCAGAAGCAAGAGTCACCGAGGTCTTGGGTGCTGCAAGGCCTCTCAGAACAGATATTTCTCTTATCCGACAAACTCAGCATATCCGTCTCAGCAACTTATCTGCCCGGAGTGGCCAACCTTTGGGCAGACGCATTGTCAAGAGGAAAAAGCACGCTTGTGGAATGGGCTCTCACACAAACCGTCTTCGACAAGATGATTGCGCTGAAATACTGTCCACAAGTCGACCTGTTCGCGTCCCACATGACGATCAAGTTACCCCACTACTTGGCTCGTTGGGCGAGAACCCCGACAGGGGGCGTTACAGATGTGCCGCCTAATCGACAAACTACTGCACTACCACGGGAGAGTGTGGCCGGCACAAGCCTGATACCCGGCCCTGAACCGTTGGTGCCCGAGCCCGGTGTTGCTCCAGGCTTCGAGCTTCTACTTCATGCGGATTGGCAACCTTCAGACCTTGCTAACTTTTGCCTTGTGGACATTCAAAATGCGAAGTGGCTTGACTTCTACGGAGAAAGAGTCAAAGCCAAGTTAATGCAAGGTCATGCTCCTTCCACTAAAAAACAGTATCAGTCTCATTGGCGTGCGTTCACCAGATGGGTTGTCGAGTCAGATCAAAGGGTTCCGTCTATTGCTCGTATTTTAAAGTACCTTGACTTTCTCATTGAGGTCAAAAGTCTCTCCATAGTCACGCTTAAGAATCATTTGTCAGCAATATGTGTCCCTTTTTATGACCTTACTGGCCTGCCCATCCCTGAAGGAGACGAACGGGGGTTTATGAGGGAGTGCTTCCATCTTCGCCCCCCTCCCCACCAGCTTATGCCATCCTGGTCCATTAATAATGCCTTACCTTTGCTTAAATCGCATGCTTATATGCATATTCCTACAGTTACCAATCTTTTGAAAAAGGCTTTGTCCCTAATGGCTTTAGCTACGGGTGACAGGGTGTCAGAGTTGGCAGCGATGTCCCGTGCTAGACGTGCCATTTTTTTGCATTCCGCAATAAGTGTGTGCTTTTAGCCACGGAGCCGTTGTTTATTGCTAAAAACGAACACGTGGATCATGTTTTTGGGGTTATCAAGGTACCCGCACTCAAACGCGGTGCCACTCATCATGTGTTATGCCCGGTTCAAGCGCTGTTACTGTATATGCATGCGTGTATGCAAGCATCCTACTCCTCTTAGTTATTACGTATGTTTTATTAGTTTTTAAGCGGTTCTGTGATATAGAAGTATATATCCATCACAGATGTATATATTATTAGGCCAACTGTGATGGGTCCTGTTTATTTTTTCTAGTTACTCTTTATCGGGTCACATACCATTATTTGACCTCAGGGTATCCCCGTCTGGGGTTTAGTCCTTTATTCAAGTCATCAAATACGTAGCATATGTATTTTTGTATGAGCCGGCGCCATCTATGGGTGGTCTTGGAACTTTTGTATAGCTATCTGTGGATGGTATTTGTTACAGGCTAATTTTGAATGCATCGTCCTGTGTTAAGTTTTGCTCAATAAACAAAGTTCTCCTGCTTATCAGTGTGTTTCCGTTTCCCAAGTACGATATTTCCACTAGTAATATCCCACCTCCATTCTTAGAGTTCAGGCAGTGCATCATTGACGGAGGAACCACCACTAAATTATAGGTTTGAGTCCCTATGGGACGCTTAAGAAAACCTTATATTTGGTGGTGGTTCCGTAGTCAATGACGGAATGTTCCCTCCCACTTTCCCCTTCCCTTTCCTTAGGGTATTATCTTGATACATCATTGAAGGACGACTATGGAGCGCTATAAGGGTCGCTTCGCAGAAGTACCAGGGTAAGGACAGGAAGCGCATTCGGTTATCACTCTGATTGTTCTTGACTTTGTCTTGATATATTTAAAAAACATATTTTTTTCTTCAGTGCTATCCATGTTAAAATGACACTCCATAAGAAATTTAATGATGCTCCCTATGAAGTGGTTTGCCATTGATGAGCGGGATTCTACTCATTGAGGGCTTGTCTAAAGACAGTGGTGCTAATTATATATAAATTATTTTAGGTCCGACCTATGTCTCGGGTAATCGTTTAGACCTTGTCCTTACAGATGTGCCTGGAGTTGTAGATGTCGACGTAGTTTCTCCTTTAGGCACCTCTGATCACTTTGTTCTGTCCATTAACCCGGGAACTGCGGGGAGACTCTTAAGAGTTCCCCCGGCGGACTGCGGGGAGACTCTTAAGAATCAGAGAAAAAAAAAATCAACTTTTGACATCGAAAAAAAAAAAAAAAAAAAAAATTGGCCCCTGGGCCATGCAAAATCTCAGTCCTCTACCTTCCGTCCTTCCCCACTTTCCTCCTCTCCTTCAGTTATCACCTATTTTCCCTGTTATTCCCTTATTCTGAGATATATTTTCGTGCTAACATTAGAAATCCGGTTGCAGGGTGTGGTCATCACTGATAGCAAGCGAATGCAAGAGAGAGAGAGAGAGTATCGATCGACTGTGTCTCAGTGGCCTTGGGGGAAATTGGCGGGAAAGCAGCTTGCCTCACCCATACATTATACAACTCGCGGGCTATATCTCCGATTTTGACCATCCAAACGCTGTTTTCACTCGTTTTATTGTTGTTTCAGGTTAATACCTTTATAATCAACCCATAATAGGCGCATATGGATAAGTATTAATGCTATTAATGGTACAATGAATATTTTAGTGACGGAAACACCTCAAATACATGCGCACAGGGAGAGGTGTCTAATTACCCCCATGCGGACTTCAGAGGTTAATCTCCAAACAGGCTTTGTTCTCCCAAATATTTCCTTCTCCCGCAAGGTATTCCTTAAATCCCAGATAAATTAGCCAGGGATTACTCTAGATGTTGGTTGTTGTTGTTGTTGTTGTTGTTCCCCAAGCTGCCTGGCCGAACAGCCCCAAGGCCCCGAGCAAGGCCAAGGCCATAACCGAGCACCCCAACAGAACCCTCCCTGCCGACCACAATAAAGCCTGGGTGACCGAAGCCACTCCATGGCGGGGAGCTGAGGAGGGTGCGGAAACGCCCGGGAAACCAAAGACCCACCCAGGGCCCTGTGCCCCTCAGCAATTATGAAGAGAAAGTTGAGGGGTAGTTAGCCCCTCCCCCTATCCTACAAAACCTATTTGGGGGGGGGAGGGAAGGTGCTCCCCCCCCCCACCTCCCCCATCCCCTCTACCCAACCCACCCTACCAACCTACCCCTCCTTGCTCCCCCCCACCCCTTGCCCTGTTGAGGCTCTTAACAATTTCCTCCTCGATATAGGTAGTAGGAGAGTCCCAAGTAAGATTATGAAGACCAGACTGAGGGATAAAGCCTGGTTCAATAAAGATTGCAGGCAGGCATAGCAGGTAAAGCAGACTGCATTTCGTTCATGGACACGATTTTGTACACGGCATTGCTGGGAGAATTATGTCAGTTTGCGTTCGGATGCCCAGCGAATATATTCTTTAGCGGAAGCCGAGTACAACAACCATCTAAAAACTATTCCGACTGGTGCAACTCAGCCACACAAATGGTGGTCAGCTTTGAAAAAGAGTTTGTTTGGTGTAGATAATTCTTTGCCACCACTGTGTAAACCGGATGGTGCGGTCACATTTGACCCTTGTGAGAAAGCAAAACTCCTAGCTTCCGTTTTTGAGAGCAAGCAGAGTGACTCTGAGGTTGCATTACCTCATTCTTGTTCTCCTGAACCGAAGTTTACGTCTTTTGAATTTAGATTCATTGAATTACAAACTCTCTGAGAATTATTTGGATTCCTTTGGGGCTACCGATCCTACTGGAATTTTTCCTCTATTTTTTAAAGTGATTAGCAAACGTTTGGTTCCTAAACTTGTCGTTGTTTTTAGAATTTTAATCCGTTGTGGCATTTTCCATCATGTTGGCGTTTTGCTAACGTAACGCCTATTCCAAAAGGATCATCTCCCACTGTTCTCCCAGAAGAGCATAGACCTATATCCATTACTCTGGTTTTATATAAGGTCTTTGAACGCCTATTGGCCAGGCGACTCGTAGCTTTCACCAATATATTTAATTTGTTGCCTCCAAACCAGTTTGGGTTTAGGAAGGGCTCAGGTACCTGTGATGCTCTTCTTGTCCTCACTCATGATCTCCAGGCTTCATTGGATGCTGGACGAGATTCGAGATTAATATCTCTAGATTTTAGTTCCTCTTTTGATCTAGTTAATCATAAGGCACTATTATTCAAACTCAGTTCATGGGGATTGGTGGTTCAGTTTTAAATATAATTTCTATGTTTTTAACTAACAGACAACAACGTGTGGTAGTTGATGGCAATTTTAGTCCTTTTAACATTGTTGAATCTCGTGTACCTCAGGGTAGTGTACTGGGCCTTCTGCTTTTTACCCTTTTTACTAGTGATATGTGGTGTGGAGTTTCCTCTAAAATGATTGCTTATGCAGATGATGCCTCATTATATGCAACCATTACTTCTCCTGCTAAGAGAGATTTGATTGTCAATACTCTGAAAGATGATATTATTATGCTTTCTCCACTAATCAGAGTGAGAACTGAGCGATCTCTGCCATACCCATAGCTTACTCTGACTGTTCCTTTTACTTATGTATTTTCTAGATCTCAAGTGACGGCGTCTCTTCCGTGGATTGACCTCCCAATCTACCAAGATTGGAAGCCAAAGCGTCACATTTTTCCTTTGCCCCTCAACTTTCTCTTCATAATTGCTGAGGGGCACAGGGCCCTGGGTGGGGCTTTGGTTTCCCGGGCGTTTCCGCGCCCTCCTCAGCTCCCCGCCATGGAGTGGCTTCGGTCACCCAGGCTTTATTGTGGTCGGCAGGGAGGGTTCTGTGGGGGCGCTCGGTTATGGCCTTGGCCTTGGGGCTGTTCGGCCAGGCAACTTGGGGAACAGCAACAACAACAACCAACTTTACTCCTAAACTCGATTAAGGAAATTAAATTATTAGTTGGTGTGATCGTTGGGGTATAAAGCTGAACTCTGCAAAAACACATAGCCTTTTGATTAGTAGATCTAGGATATTTTTTCCCTGCATCCTGAAATTTTAATAAATGATTATGTAATCAATCAATGTACCAAACTTAGGTTTCTGGGTGTGATTCTTGATTCAAAATTTACTTTTGAGGTACACTTACGCTCAGTTGCCTCATCTATATCTCAGAAAGTTGGTCTACTACGTAAATGCAAAAAGATTTATTCAAGTGATGCTATTGTTCGGAACTGTTTTTACTCTTTTATTTTACCCTTCTTTGAGTACTGCTCTCCTGTGTGGCTCTCTGCCGCAGATTCCAATCTGAGGCTTCTGGATCGTGCTTTTAATCAGATAAAGTTTCTGTTGCCTGACCTGGATGTTAACCTTGAACATCGTCGCCTTGTTGGGCCTTTGACTCTATTTCATAAAATTTTTCTTAATGCTGATAATCCATTACATTCTAAAATTCCACCACCTTTTCGGCCTGTTCGTGTGACTAGATATTCCTTGGAGTTAAATAATCAGGCCTTTGCTAATGTTCATTGTAACACATCACAATATGCAAAATGTGTTATCCCATCAATCACAAAATTCTGGAATACTCTCCCTAATGAAGTAGTGAATGTGGAGAGCTCTCTGGTTTTCAAGATGAGGGTTAACGCCTTTCTAGTTAGCTAGTTATATCTTCCTGGGTATTTGTGCCCCCCACTGAGACCCTTCGGGGTATACAGTCTCCCTACGGTTCTTCGGTGGGGCTCACATGTATTATCTGATAATAATAATAATAAAGTAGACATGCCATTTTGCCCAAAATCAAAACGGCATACCCAACTCTGCGATGGGTTACCATCATCATAAGTATTACCATCATGAAGCATACTACCACCATCATCACTACTAGCCTACTGCCATCCTCACTACAACTGTACCATCATCACTACTACTGTCATAATCACCATTACTATGATCATCATCACTAATACTATTACAAACATCACTACTACTCTCACCAGCATCACTACTACTGTCACCATCATTACTACTACTGTCACCATTGTCACTACCATCATGGGTTACCATCATCACTATTAATACCATCATCAATAATACCATCACCATCATCAATAATACCATCACCATCATCAATAATACCATCACCATCATCAATAATACCATCACCATCATCAATAATACCATCACCATCATCAATAATACCATCACCATCATCAATAATACCATCACCATCATCAATAATACCATCACCATCATCAATAATACCATCACCATCATCAATAATACCATCACCATCATCAATAATACTATCACCATCATCAATAATACCATCACCATCATCAATAATACCATCACCATCATCAATAATACCATCACCATCATCAATAATACCATCACCATCATCAATAATACCATCACCATCATCAATAATACCATCACCATCATCAATAATACCATCACCATCATCAATAATACCATCACCATCATCAATAATACCATCACCATTAATCAGCACTACTACTATTATAAAGTAGACGAGCCGTTTCGCCCAAAATCAAAACGGCATACCCAACTCTGCGATGGGTCACCATCATCACTACTAGTCACTATCACCATTACTATCATAAACACTACTACTATTATAGGCATCAATACTACTCTTACCATCATCACTCCTACTCTCATCATCACTACTACTGGTATCATCACTACAATTTTGACCATAATCAATAGCCTACTACTCACCATCATCACTAATACTGTCACCATCGTTACTACCATCATCACTACTGTCATCATTATCACTACAAATATCATCATTACTTGTCACCATCTTCACTACTATCATGACCATCGTCACTACTACTAGTACTATCACTACTGTCATCATCACTATAACTACAACCATCATCACTACTATTATCACCATCATCACTACTATTACCATCATTCCCACTATTACTACCATCACTTTTATTGTCAACTTAACCAAACTTAACCTAACAGATGCAGGGCGAGATTTTTTCGGCCCCAGAACGCCATCATTGCTGGGTGTGGGGTGTGTGTGTGTGTGGGGGGGGGGGGGGGGGGGGCATAAACATATCTTTGACCTAAAATCACAGCTATTGCACAAATTAAAAAACAAACAATAATAATTACCGTCGCATTCACGCACCAAATGTTCATGTGAAGTTAGGTGAATATCCGTCGAACGGTCTAGGAGGAGTTTTCGGACAGACAGACAGACATTTCGGCCGGCATGTACCACTTTACGGGGGGGGGCGATACCACTTACTACCATCGCTTCTAATGTCAACTAAACTAACTTAACCTATCAAATGCGGGGCGAGTTGTTTTCTTCCCCAGAATGCCATCATCATTGCTGGGGGGGCGAGGGGTTGGTGGAGAGCCGAGGGAAAGGGGGGGGGGGGAAATCAATTTGTTTAACCTACAATCAAAATTATCGGACAATTCAACAATTTTTTTTAATTACCATAGCATTCACACACCGAATGTTCGTGTGAAGTTTGGTGAAAATCCGTCGAACGATCTAGGAGGAGTTTTCGGACAGACAGACAGACAGACCCAAAATCAAAACGGCATACCCAACTCTGCGATGGGTCACCTACTATTACTGCCATCACTTCTAATGTCAACTAAACTAACTTAACCTATCAAATGCCGGGTGAGTCGTTTTCTCCCCTAGAATGCCATCATCATTGTTGAGGGGGGACGAGAGGCTGGTGGAGGGCCGAGGGAGGGGGTGGGGGGCAAAACAATTTTTTGGACCTAAAATCATAACTATTGCACAAATTCAAAACATCTTTTTTTAATTACAGTCGCATTCACGCACCGAAGGTTCGTGTGAAGTTTGGTGAAAATCCGTCGAACGGTCTAGGAGAAGTTATCGGACAGACAGACAGACATTTCGGCCGGCATGTACCACTATACGGGGGGCGATACCACTCTGCTTACGCAGAGTTGATAATAATAATAGGCAGTGCGTCATTCGAAAGGGGTGAAGTCACAGAGTGTGAGGTGAAGCTAAACGGTCAGGCTATGGAGATCGTCAACTCTTTTAAGTATCTGGGCAGTGTGTTGAGTAAAGATGGGACTATGGATGAAGAAGTGCAGGAGAGGGTACAACAGGGGAAGAGAGTTGTAGGAACGCTAAAAGCAGTAACAAGAAATAGGGTGGTCAGTATGGAAGTGAAGAAGTCCTTGCATGACAGTGTGGTAATCCCGACACTGATTTACGGAAGCGAAGCATGGACGTTGGTTGAGAGGCTCAGACCAAGAGTGAGAGCAGTGGAAATTAATTACTTAAGGAGTGCGTGCGGAGTTACATGGAGGGATAGACAGACTAATGAGGAAGTAAGAAGGAGGTGTGGTGTGGAGGTAGATGTGCTGGAAAGTGTGAAAAGGAACAACTTGAGATGGTTCGGCCATATGGAACGTATGGAAAGCGAGAGAATGACTAAGAGGGTGTACGAGAGCGAGGTGGAGGGACAGAGAGGGAGAGGTAGACCGAATGAGAGGTGGAAGGATGGAGTGAGGAAGTACATGAACGAAGGCGGTGCTGGTTGGGGGAGGGGCGTCGACTGACTGGTGACAGAGGTGCATGGGGGCGGTTCGTTCGTGGCCACCCCTTCGGGGATCACGGCGTCAGGCAATAGATAGATAGATAGATAGTGCGTCATTGACTATGGAACCACTACCAAATAGTAGATTTTTGTAAGCGTCCCAAAGGGACTCGAACCTATAAAAATACATTCAAAATGTTGGTGAAAGAGTGTAATAGTCGAGTCCAAGGAGATTAAATATGTTGTTAAATAGCGCCCAACAATAAAACTCCAAACGAATGGCCGTGATATCACAGCTCAAATAAAACTACAGAAGTGAGCCTTTGCAAGGTGCCCGTACAACGAGGATTACTGTGCATAATTCCAGTTTATAACAACAATAGGGAGTTGATCATTAAGCAAGTTTAAACATGTAACACATTCATTATAATGGCAGCAGGTAAGAATACGTTATCTATTATCTATTTATGCATAATATCATATTTCAAGGAGTAAAGGTAGATGAATATATACCAAAAACTCCAAAGAAAAATAGGGAACTAAGCATTGATGAATTAATCCCTACTGTACCGTAGGATACAGTAATAAAAGTCCCCTCCAGTCCCAAGCAATATGGCCAAAATGGCAAGATAGAACAACCTTCCACCTCAAGAGATGAAGAAAGACTGGCTCTCCCAGCTTTCAGAGGGTTGGATATAAGCTGAGAAGTGTTGCCATATCAAGAGCAGTGCTCAAACGGTCATGATACCAAGCACAGCCTGATACAGGCAGTTACAAGGAAAGTACATTTCTGACGGCTCCCAGCCGTCCCTGGAACTGGGGAGTGACTTATCTACTGACGACTGGTAGCCGTTGCTGGGATTGGATGGGTTAACCAACCATTTGTATTTTGTTTACAAATCTGTTTGTAGTTAATAAAAAAATAATTAGGATTAAAAATTGGTACTGTACTTACACCTTCTTTCAAGAGATAGGTTTGTTCAAAGATGTTGAACTTTTTTCTGAAGATGAAGTGGAAAGTACTGTAGGTAATGACAGTTATATCTTCATTCAGGATCATTGCAGCAAAGTACCCATAAGGCTCGGACATGTCGATTATGGGAAGCATTTCCAACCTCTCGTTGAGTTCGACCAGAGGGTGACTGGTGGAGGTTGCCAGGTAGTACGGCACCGTCGACCCATAGTCCAGCATCGTCACTCTGATTGATACATAAGCCAGAAAGTTAATTTACTAAACACACACACTCTGAAAACCACACATATGAAACAGGTTAATTGATGATATATTATATTATTAGCACATCAGACACACCCATACATAAACATTCACACACATTAATAAATACATTACATTTAACACTTACATTCAAGCACGCATCTATTATAATTAAATAATATATATATATATATATATACTGTATATATATAACATTTATATTTACCCTCCTTAATCTAGTATACCTCCACCACCAACTACGATATATGTTTATGTATTTGATTAACCATAAATTATCATATCTATTCATATCTATTGAACGATTATTTTATATACGCCACTGCTCATTTGTTATCACATCATAATACACATTCCTTATATTATATGATTGTAATATTATTTCATATGTTTATGCCTAATTTACAGACTACAATATTTCCTGTCAAAAGCACACCATTTAAAACACTTCTTCGACCTCTCAAGCCATATCGGTAAACACTTATGTCCGAGTCACTATCCTGTCACAACATTCCCTTCCTGCTCCTCACTTTCAGTAAGTCTTGAATTTCAAGACTCACTTCACTCTTAGGACGTCATTCGGGCGAAACCTAGCCCAGAGCACTCCTTCAAAGCTCAACTCCCTTATAACTCGCACTCTCATTTACTTTATTCTTTTAAGCTAATCTTAGTAAAGAAGTCGTAATACACAACAGAGACTTCAGTTGCCCATTTATTGCTTATGCAACTCCTTATCTAAGCCACTACCCCAATGGAAATACACCTAACGGCCTTATTGGGCTATCCTTAGTTGAAATACGCCTAACGGCCTTATTGGGCTATCCTTAGTTGAAATACGCCTAACGGCCTTATTGGGCTATCCTTAGTTGAAATACGCCTAACGGCCTTATTGGGCTATCCTTAGTTGACATACGCCTAACGGCCTTATTGGGCTATCCTTAGTTGAAATACGCCTAACGGCCTTATTGGGCTATCCTTAGTTGAAATTATGCAAGGCTGGTACATGTCATATTTGTAACATACTATGTGGTACCAACTCTGTAAATTGCTAACTGAATAAATATTATTATTATTATTATTATTACCATATAACTTGTATCTTAACCCACTGTCTACGGCTGGGTTTGAGCTTTGGCGGGCTTGTCAACGGGGCCTTTTCCGGGAATTTTATGATCTAGGTTATATACTGTATATATATACAGTGTATATATATATATATATATAAATATATATAGATACAGCACTCGTTATCGTGCGATGGGTGAAAATTAGAACTCTTTAACCAAGTGGTTCTGGTCAGATGGTGAAAATTCTAGGGTAAGTTTTGCTATATATGGGGAAATATCATGAGTCTCAGGATATATTTATTATTTTCGGATACTCATACCTCCGCAAATAAATGGCCTACACTAAATAATATCAGGAGACAACACTCGCTGTTATCTTGTGATGGGTGAAGATTAGAATTTGTTTTACCAAGTGGTTCTCATTTTATGAATAAAAGTGTCAGTTTCATCACATGAATACTTTTACTTTGATTGTGCAGTGGCCTTATTAGCTAGCGGTGATGGCTTCAGCTTGTTAACTCTCATTTAACTATTGATTACTGAACAATGATTTTTTATTATAGATTGTGTATTATTATTGATTATATTGATTATTGATTTTTATTATAGATTGTGTATTATTATTGATTATTGATTTTTATTATAGATTGTGTATTATTATTGATTATATTGATTATTGATTTTTATTATAGATTGTGTATTATTATTGATTATATTGATTATTGATTTTTATTATAGATTGTGCATTATTATGATTATATTGATTATTGATTTTTATTATAGATTGGTATATTATTGATTATATTGATTATTGATTTTTATTATAGATTGTGTATTATTATTGATTATATTGATTATTGATTTTTATTATAGATTGTGTATTATTATTGATTATATTGATTATTGATTTTTATTATAGATTGTGTATTATTATTGATTATATTGATTATTGATTTTTATTATAGATTGTATTATTATGATTATTGATTATTGATTTTTATTATAGATTGTGTATTATTATTGATTATATTGATTATTGATTTTTATTATAGATTGTGTATTATTATTGATTATATTGATTATTGATTTTTATTATAGATTGTTTATTATTATTGATTATATTGATTATTGATTTTTATTCACCATTGTAACCATTCTTAATTCATTGTTCATGCATTAATTCGGACTGCAATAAATGGATTGCTTGCTTTTAGCACTGACTCAAGCATGAGTCACCAGACTGACTGAGTTTGTATTGTTCAGTGTGTCGCGGATCACCCGCCATGACAACGAAACTTTCTCTAGCGCGGTTTTAAAGCATTGTAATAGTTCCAGAACCTTAAGCAGCCATCCGGTGTGCGCAGTGAAAACTCAATTTGCCCGCTTTTACGGCCTTCCGAGTGAGATGGGTTAAGAATTATATATTACTAGTATGTTGGTTACACAAATATACATTATATATTACTAGTATGTTGGTTGTTGTTGTTGTTGTTGTTCCCTAAGCTGCCTGGCCGAACAGCCCCGAGTCCCTGAGAAAGGCCATGGCCACGATCGGGCTTTCCCACAGAGCTCTCATTGAGTGTAGATTGTGTTGTTGGCGTAAGTGGTTGTGTGAAATGCAGTCTTCTATGATGTGTTTAATGGTATGGGGTGCTGTGTTACATCCCGGGCAGGCGTCGACAACGGAGTCATCCAGTCTCTTCTGATAGCTCAGGAGAGCTGGATGGTGTCCGCATCTCAGCCTGGCCAGGTGGACTCTGTCCTCGCGAGGAAGGGAGGATTCGGAAGGATGGATTTCGGGAGGTCGTGCATGCAGCTGTGTGTTGTCTGTGAGTGAGTGGATGGATCGGTGAGAGATATGAGTATGGATGTGCTTCTGGATGTTGGTTCGGGGTGGGCAGGGAGGGAGAGAGGACAATAATTGTGTGTGATACCGTGTGCTGGGTGTTGTTTTGATATTTCTTGGTGTCTGTGGGTGTGTTGCCATGTAGTTTAGTGGGTGGTCTTGGTTCGTGGAGGCTGCTGCCAGGAATTGAGTGCCTCTCATGTCCAGATGGTCTTTGACTTTGAGGATTTTGGTTTCTTGATGTAGGTGATCTGTGGGTGCAGTAGCTGTGCAGCCTGTAATGATCTTCAGGGCTTTGTTTTGAATAGTCTGTAAGGTCTTATGATGTGTTTCAGCTAGGTTAGAAGCCCAGGCTGGGCTTGCGTATTCCATCACTGATCTTATGTATTGTTTATATACTGTGGTGGTAGTTTCTTTGTTGTGTCCAAATTTTGTGTATGTTTGTGTAGTATGTTGGTTACACAAATATACATTATATATTACTAGTATGTTGGTTACACAAATATACATTTTGTATACTGTTAATCTGAGCTTTTCAAGAGATTATATTCATTATATTATATGAAGAACTTTTTATATTTTTTACCTTGCAACTGTATTTCCTTAAAAAAATATAGTAATCTCATAAATGACGTACAAACACATGTTATATATGGCGACTTCCTGCAACTCTGCAAATTTGTATATGGCATTTCTATATTTCCAGTTTTGTATTATTTATTGGTGACAGTTCAGTCTTATAACTTACTGATATATACATTCATCACTGAGGTTTAATCATATGTGTTCAAATTAATATACCTGAATGTATAATTATGTTTGTTGTGGTTTACATGATATAAATTGCACACAAATCCGTGAAGTATAATGATGTGATGCTGTAAAATATCTAATGTCATATGATTAGGACAAGCTTTGTTTTGTTTATCTTAATATTATACATACTGCAAAGTGAAACAATGTAAAGCAAGTAACAGAAGTCGGTATCATCTCAGCTGACGGTACATTGAATGCCTCTGTAGCTACTCATGTATCGATACATAGTGGAATATCATGAAACTATGTATCTGCATCCTATTAAGACCAAGTTTATATAACTAGCCCCATATTTCACAACAAAATCTTCAAAATATCTGAGAAATCTTGATGGAAACTTTGCAATTTACCGTCAGTTGAAAACAAACCAAACTAAAGTACCTTGGGTGTCAGAAAACTCAAAGAATATATTTGTTGTATCATAAATAATGGGTAATAAAAACATAGATCAAATGGGGTACTTTCATCACCTTTAAGGGTAGATTTCCACTCGAGGGATTTTTTTTTGGACTCCTTTCTTCCTCATGTTAAGCCCAATTGCTTTTGAGATTAAAAGACGTTTGCCCCATTAGATTGCCGATATTAAGACCTTTCGCCCCATCTCTTCATTAATATTTATAGTTTTCATGATATTTAGGTGTCGATTTTGTTTTGCAGGCGAGCGATAGCGAGCCTGTAATATAAGAGGAACCGACCTTCGGCCGGGACATTTTTCTATCAAAAAAATTTACAAATTAATCGAGAAGGAGGGTTAAACCCCTTCCGTACCGCCTACATCTGGTTTAACTTTATTCTGGCTATTATTAAACTATTTGTGTGTAGTAAGGGCTTAGAGAAGCAAAGAAAGATGCAAACAAAAAGTGGGGTCAAAGGTTGAGTGAGAATTTTGAAGAACGAAAGATGTTCTGGAAGGAGGTATATAGAGTAAGATGTTCTGGAAGGAGGTATATAGAGTAAGATGTTCTGGAAGGAGGTATATAGAGTAAGATGTTCTGGAAGGAGGTATATAGAGTAAGATGTTCTGGAAGGAGGTATATAGAGTAAGATGTTCTGGAAGGAGGTATATAGAGTAAGATGTTCTGGAAGGAGGTATATAGAGTAAGATGTTCTGGAAGGAGGTATATAGAGTAAGATGTTCTGGAAGGAGGTATATAGAGTAAGATGTTCTGGAAGGAGGTATATAGAGTAAGATGTTCTGGAAGGAGGTATATAGAGTAAGATGTTCTGGAAGGAGGTATATAGAGTAAGATGTTCTGGAAGGAGGTATATAGAGTAAGATGTTCTGGAAGGAGGTATATAGAGTAAGATGTTCTGGAAGGAGGTATATAGAGTAAGATGTTCTGGAAGGAGGTATATAGAGTAAGATGTTCTGGAAGGAGGTATATAGAGTAAGATGTTCTGGAAGGAGGTATATAGAGTAAGATGTTCTGGAAGGAGGTATATAGAGTAAGATGTTCTGGAAGGAGGTATATAGAGTAAGATGTTCTGGAAGGAGGTATATAGAGTAAGATGTTCTGGAAGGAGGTATATAGAGTAAGATGTTCTGGAAGGAGGTATATAGAGTAAGATGTTCTGGAAGGAGGTATATAGAGTAAGATGTTCTGGAAGGAGGTATATAGAGTAAGATGTTCTGGAAGGAGGTATATAGAGTAAGATGTTCTGGAAGGAGGTATATAGAGTAAGATGTTCTGGAAGGAGGTATATAGAGTAAGATGTTCTGGAAGGAGGTATATAGAGTAAGATGTTCTGGAAGGAGGTATATAGAGTAAGATGTTCTGGAAGGAGGTATATAGAGTAAGGAAAGAAGGACAAAAGAGGGAAGAGTCAGTGAAAGATACAATTGGAGAATTAATAGTGGAAATGTTGAAGTGAGGAAAAGATTGCTAAGTATTTTTAATCTTTGCTAAATGCAAGAGATGGAAGAGAAGCAGTGGTTGATGGAGATAGATTACCCAGGCCACCCAGGTGGCAGGGAATGAATGAAAGGATTGAGGAAAATGAGGTGAAAGAAGCAGTAAAACAAATAAGAGCGGGAAAAGCTGAAGGTTTGGATGGTATTTCTGTGGAGTGTATAAAGGGTGGAGATGTGATAGTAGATTGGCTGGAAAGACTATTCAATGTGTGCTTTGTTGTGTCAATGGTACCAATAGACTGGAGGAGTGCATGTATTGTGCCGTTGTAAAAGGGGAAGGGAGATCGGCAGGAGTGTTCAAGTTATAGAGGTATTAGTTTATTATCAGTGGTTGGAAAGCTGTATGGCAGGGTGTTGATAGAGAGGATAATAAAGGGTACGGAAGCTGCAATAGGAGAAGAACAGTGCGGTTTTAGGAGGGGAAGAGGGTGTGTGGATCAGATTTGTGCAGTAAGACAGTTATGTGAGAAGTTGTTGTTGTTGTTGTTGTTCCCCAGGCTGCCTGGCCGAACAGCCCCAAGGTCCCGAGCAAGGCCAAGGCCATAAAGCGCCCCCACAAAACCCTCCCTGCTTACCACTAACAAAACCCAGGTGACCGAAGCCACTCTAAGGCAGGGAGCTGAGGAGGGCGCGGAAACGCCCGAGAAACCAAAGCCCCACCCAAGGCCCTGTGCCCCTCAGCAATTATGAAGGGAAAGTTGAGGGGCAAGGGAAAAAATGTGACGCTTTGGCTCCCAATCTGCCAACTTTTAGGTTGGCAGTAGGGAGGTCGATCCACGGAAAAGACGCCGTCACTTGAGATCTAGAAGATATATAAGTAAAAGGAACAGTCAGAGTAAGCTATGGGTATGGCAGAGATCGCTCAGCTCTCACTCTGATAGACCAGCCCATCACCACATGACTAGAACCCAATCCTCTCAGCATCAGCTAGGAAAGGCCCTAGAAAGCCGCCTTGTGAGAAGTATTTAGAGAAGCTTAAGGAGATATTTTGGACTTTTATGGATTTGGAAAAAGCGTATGATCGTGTGGATCGTGAAGAAATGTGGGAGGTGTTAAGGATTTATAAAATTGGAGGAAATTTGTTAAAAGCAGAGTGTGTATTAGAATACGAAATAATGAGTTGAGTGAATGGTTTAAGGTAAATCCAGGTTTGCGACAGGGTTTTATAATGTCACCGTGGCTGTTTAATATTTGTATGGATGGTGTGGTGAGGGAGGTGAAAATGAGAACTATGGGAAGAGGATTGGGTTTAGTAGGAATGAATGGGAGAGATTGGGAGTTGAATCAGTTGCTGTTCGCTGATGACACAGTGCTGGTGGCGGATTCTGAGGAGAAACTGCAGCGGGTAGTCAAAGAGTTTGGTGTGGTTTGTGGGAGGAGGAAGCTGAATGTGAACGTCAATAAAAGTAAAGTAATGGTGTGTGTTATGCGACGTTTTAATTCATTCAACGTGCTTTATGGTGATTACGTTTTCCACCTTAGGAAACTACGTCAATCACAACTCTCTCACTGGGAGATAACGAACTTCAGTATTATAATTACACAACAATAATAATCAATGATTACAGAATACATAATTAAGTTTCACAAGTTGTATTCCTTAACAGCTAGGGTACAATTCATTGGCCATATAATCACAATTATGATCGGTCCTCATATACGATCCAACATAAATAATTAATACAGATAATATGTATTTACTAGAATAGTAATGATCTAGTAATATAAAATAAGGACACTAATAGAACATATAAATAGTTACAATGTTATTACCAAAACCACAAATAAGTAGACACAGAAATGTGAATTAAACTTCTACAGGAGATTAAACCCAAAGAACTCAAAGAGTAATAATTATGAATATAAATTCATGAAGGGTTTAAATAAATAAATTAGTCATGTATGCGTGACTGAGAATCCTCGACGAGAGATAAGTTGCTGCGAAGTTAATAAATAGAGTTTAAGACAACTAAAAAAATACACAAAATTAATTCTACTTCATGAAGCATGATAATAACAATAGTCAAATTAAGAGACTGAATAGTAAAAGACTCTGTGAACAATTTATCTATAAATTACGTACCCAATTGATAATCTTACATAAAAACAAGATCTGAATAAGTGTTCACTAGTCTTACGTGTATTTGTGCATGTATTTATTCCCGAATAAACATATATATATATATACCGGTATATATATATATATATATATATCCATCTTAATAAAAAAGGTCAATGTTTGTCTGTTTGTCAGTTACCCGACCTTTGTTACTAAACTCCTCCCACAGTTTTGGTGCTAGGTGGGAGTGTGGGGCACCGTTGGAAAGCCCAGGCTTTGGAGATGGTTTTAGGCGAGTTTAGTGGAAATCAGAGAAACTTTTGTTTAATAAAATTTTCGGCAGAACTTATGTAGTATACGGGAGCGAAAAAAAATGCGAAATTTTTTTCCGTTTGGGGCAGAAGGAGGCCTCCGACCGAAATATTTAGCGGCCGAAATCGAGGTCGCCGTTTAATGAGGCACAGGGAGGTCGAGGCCTGTGACTATGGTAGTAGTAGTATTGTGATGATTGTGGTAGTAGTGATTGATGATGGTGATAATGGTAGTAGAATTTAAACCCGGGCAACGCCGGGTACCCAACCTAGTATAGAATATAGGAGCCTATATTCGAAGTGATATATATATATATATATCAATTCCACATAGGGGTATATATTTGGGAGAGTCGGGCACCATAACCACTCGGCCATGAGCGGATATAAGGAAAGCAACCTTAGTTCTTATTTGAATAACCAGGTTTTTAGTCTCGTGGAGGACTATGCCTTCGAACACGCGGTGAGTTTATTGGACTTCGACCATGACTATTTTTACGCTTCCCCCCCCTCCCCGCCAACTCGGTTAAGTGATATACGATTTTGAATCGAGTGAGTGGGGTCGAATCCTGGTGAGGATACCTCTTACCCAACCTGTCGTACATAATTGTACATAATTGAGGGGTATATATGTTCTCTATAAATCGAGCAATGGGTAACTAGGATAAGGAAAGAATGAAAAATCTTTAGAATTACATTAGTGTGAACCTCAACATGTCTAGTTAACCCGAGTTGCAATCATCGTTACTTTAACTAAACAAAGAGCACTTAAAGGAGTTGGAAGAAAGATAGGAGCCTGATAGAGAATCTGGCGAGCACGTGGTCACAGCGGTAGTTGTCCTTCCTATTTACTACAGGGCTCGTCACTAGGCTCACGCACTACAGGTAAGTCTCTTCTTTCCTTTCTTCTTTCTTCAAGGTCACTGGGCTACACTGGTTTGCACTGAGTTTATGACTTTTTAACAGAATAACTGGGTAATTCTGTACGGAAGTCTCGATCCGAATCAAGGTATCTAGCTATGCATGTCCTTCCTAAAGAAGAGGTACACGCCTAGATATATCCCTGATTTTGCCTACCTTACCCTCAGTCAAGTCAAAAATAGTAGTGACAGGGGGTTAGGGGGAAGTGGGGATAGGACAAGAATCAGTTGGATTGAAATGAATCTTAGTTGGAGAAAAAGGTCTCCAGGCTTAACTGGAGCTGCCTGATGGTTTGTAGAGTTTGGGGGATCGGCATTACTAAGAAGACGGCTGGACCCGACTAGGGAGGCACTGGGTCGAGAGCTGGGAGGCTGGAACTGTGGGCTATTGTACGGGTAGGGAATTTAAGGCCATATATTTATCCTCCCGGCCCGACTGGGAGTCCCGTACTAATAGCCCACTGGTGATGAGGTGTTGGTGATGGTGATGGGTGGTGGTGGTGATTTTACTTCCTCGGGAGGTCCGGGAAGCCTTGCTTCAGAGCTTGCTCCACTGTTAGGCTGCATTTGACGTAGTTGTGTTTGCCTTTTGTGTGAAAATAGCAATTGCAGCCTTCCTTCTTCCAGTTTTCCATGCAGTAACTCAGGAATCTGTGGTATTCAGGTGTGATGCAGTTCTTGTAAGGATAGCTCATGGTCATGTTGTAGTCCATAGACAGGTGTGGTAGGCAGACTTCCTCGAATAGTTGTTGAGGAGTCTTGGGGGTGTCTGGTTTCTTCTCCTCTAACTGCCTTGCTGGTTCGATCTCGATGATTGGCATGGAGGCTCCTTTTTCAGGTTTTGAAGGAGGCTCTGCAGGTGGGCTGGTGTTGACTGCAGGGGTCTCCTCCATCGCCTCTCCTTCTTCTGCTGCAGTAGTAGTTGGAGTTGAGTTTTCTTCTTCAGCAGCTCCTCCAGTAGCTTCTACAGGATCAGCTTCTGGAGTTACTGCTTCAGGTTCAGGGGGACAGTTGTTTCTGTTTAGAGGCGCTTTGATGGTCAAGCGCCTCTGTGGAGTAGGTCTCTGTCTGACAGGACCCCTCTGGGCATTGTCCAACAACCCTTCTGGTACAAGAATACCTGGGAGATTGTTGGCCTGAAGGAGGGCAGGTAGGTATTGCTGGAGGAGGGAGTTGTTTCCTCCAGCAAGAGCCACGGCCGTCCTGATGATAATATCAATCTTAATTGATATATCATTAGGCAGGTCCATGCATTTAGTCTGTCAACTTTTTTTCATAATACCCGGCCTCTCCTTCAAGTCTCGGGCATGATGTGAGCCCTTGACTGTTTTGACCTTGGGTCCTGTGACCAGAGTGGCCTCAGGACCTCTTGCCCCTGTTTTGGTGTGGAACTCTACCCTCTCTCCGTCACCTAGAGAGGGCACAGACTTCCTGGGGTTGTTCTTCTTAAAAAATTTGTGGTCTACAAAAATATCAGTGCTGTTGTCGTCCCTGGTGATGAATCCAAAGCCCTTCTTCACATTAAACCACTTTACAGTGCCGGCAACGAGTGTGGTAATTGCGGGAGGCATTGTGGTGGTGGTGAAGAGAGGAGGATATGTAGCTCTGCTCGGTGTGGCTTCTCAACTCAGAATGTCCTTACCCTTGGCACGGGCAGGTAGTAATCCTTTTTTGGGATGGGGTTAAGGAGCTGGTTTCTCGGGGTAGTAGGGGCATGGACGATTTTTGTTTATTATTTTTATTTATCATGTTATTACTTTCACTAAAAACATGAGAAGGATATTGTTGGGACTGGGTGGACATTCTACATTTGTTTATATTTACTTTGGGCTTAGACATGGCTTGCTGTGGTGCGAAAAAATTAATAACTGTTTGGGGCAGATATAGGGAATTTGTAAGTTGTATGGTGGTGATTTGGGAGGAAGGTAGTTATGGGAATTTGGCTTGTTAGCTAGCCTGGTCAAAGTTGACTTGCTCATGATGGTAAGGGTTGATGTGTGGATATTTAGGGGGCTGGTGGGGAATTTGCATGAACAACTCCTCACTGTAGTCTAACACTGGTTTATGTAGGTCTTGGTCGAAGGTTGGGGCCGCGTTTTCTAACGTGTTTGTCACTGTGTGTTGTTGAAGCTGGGTCTGGGTGATGGAGAGTTGTTCGGCTGTGATTTACTCCTTATGCTAGCAATGCGGCGTGATGCGATTGCATTGCTAGCTGAAGACGGGAGCAGGTGCTTGGCTGGCTTTGGCTTTTGATGTCCAAGGCCCATCATCTCAGTGTGTAATAGGGGTGATCATTTGGGTAAATCTAGATGTGAGGCTGGATGGGGAAATATTGGAACAAGTAGATTGTTTTAAATATCTAAGAGGAATGATAAGCAGGAATGGAGATATTGAAATGGAGGTAAAACAGAAAGTATGTGAAGGAAGGAAAGTTTTCGAAGCAATGGGAAGTATGTGGAAGGTGAGAAATCTTGGAATAAAAGTTATAAGTGCAATGTATCAAGGAATTATTGTGCCAACAGTGATGTATGAGGCTGAGACATGGGCTCTGAAGGCAGAGGAGAGAAGAAAGCTGGATGTGATGGAGATGAGCTGCTTGAGGAGTATATGTGGAGTTACTTGTAGAGACAGATTGAGGAATTAAGAGATACGTAGGAGAGTGGGGCAGCAGGAACATTTGTCGGCCAGAGTGGACAGAAGGGTGCTGAGCTGGAATGGTCATGTTGAACGAATGGAAGATGAAAGGCTTACAAAGAGAATATGTGAGTCAGATACAAGGGGAGATAGAGGGGTAAGAAGACCCCCATTGAGATGGAGAGACTGTGTAAGACAAGCTTTGGATGATAGAGGAATGACTATAGATCAGGCAAGGGAAGTGGTAATAAACAGGAATGAATGGAGAATGCTTGTGAATAGGTGAATGTAAACGCGGTCGTTTGGGAGAGTGGGTCATAAGCCAGTTGGACTAGATAGTAGTCCATCAGGTGCCTGGTCCAGGGAGCAGGTTGTAATGAAGGGTGCGCCTGGAAACATGGTAGGCGGGCTTGTGGTGGTGAAGCTTCGCTGCGGATCTGTCTGCGGAAATCGGCGCCTCTCCGGGGGATCTGGGACCTGGGAATCTTTTGGTGGGGACCCCAAATGGGCCTGGGTCTCTGGGTAGTTCTCCTAGGCGACCTAGATGTGTGAGATTTTGTGTATTGTTTTGTTTTTCTGATGTGTTGTGATGTCCCTGTTCGGGCTCTATCTCGAGTCGGCCACCCCCATAAAAAGAAGGAAAACTAGGGAAGGTGTCAGAGTGTATAAATACATACACGGGCTTCCAGCAATTAACATGTTCGAAGTATCTCTATTAACCCTTTCTACTACCATAGATCCTTTTTAAACTGCACTAAATCGTCTAAACACAGCTACATTATAACCGTAAAGAGGGGGTTAATAGTGGAGAGTGGGTTATGGGCACGCTCCCCCTTCACCTCCGTCTACCCTTCATCTATTAAGGGGAGATGGCCGGGCTTTTTCGCACTCCTTCTCCCTCATGATTAGCCCCATTAGTTTTCAGATTATATGACACTCAGCCCGTTGATTTGACGATTTTAAGACCATTCGCCCTATTTCTTTGTCAACATTAAGATTTTGTGTCATTTAGGTGTCGATTTTTTCCTGGTGAGCGATAGCGAGCCTGTAATATTAGGAGGAATCAGCCTTCGGCCGGGACATTTTTCTTCCGAAAAATGTACAAATTTATCTTGAAGGGGGGTCTAGGGGGGTGATCATTTAAGCTTGATGAAGGTCTAGGGAAGAAAATAAAAAAAATATTAAATATATCCAAACACTAACCAAATATATAAGTCCATCTCCCTTTAACCTCTACTGTACCACAGGGTACTAGCATAAAATTAATGTACCCCCCAGTCCAAAGCAATATGGCCAAAATGGCTTGAGAGGCAAGATATAACAACCTCCCACCTCAAAAGATGGAGGAATACTGCCTCTCCCAGCATGTGGGGGGTTGGATATAAGTTGAGAAGTATTGCCAAGGTCTTAGAGCAGTACTCAAAGGTTGTGGTACCAGGTACTGCCTGATACTGGCAGTTGCAAGGATTGTATATTACTGATGGCTGGCAGCCGTCGCTGGGTCTGGGGAGTGATTTATCTACTGACGGCTCTGTGCCGTCGTTGGTACTGAACGGGTTAAAGTAATAACCACAGGTCCCAATAATGAAGGCGAGGTTAAGGGGTGCGGTTGAGTCCTCCAGTCGTCCTCAAGATAAGGTTAAGGGATGCAGTTGAGTCCTCAGGTTGTCCTCAAGATAAGGTTAAGGGGTGCGGTTGAGTCCTCAGGTCGTCCTCAAGATAAGGTTAAGGGGTGTGGTTGAGTCCTCCAGTCGTCGTCAAGATAAGGTTAAGGTGTGCGGTTGAGTCCTCCAGTCATCCTCAAGGTAAGGTTAAGGGGTGTGGTTGAGTCCTCCAGTCGTCCTCAAGGTAAGGTTAAGGGGTGAGGTGGAGTCCTCCAGTCGTTCTCAAGATAAGGTTAAGGGGTGCGGTTGAGTCCTCCAGTCGTTCTCAAGGTAAGGTTGAGGGGTGCGGTTGAGTCCTCCAGTCGTCCTCAAGGTAAGGTTAAGGGGTGCGGTTGAGTCCTCCAGCCGTCCTCAAGATAAGGTTGAGGGGTGCGGTTGAGTCCTCCAGTCATCCTCAAGGTAAGGTTGAGGGGTGCGGTTGAGTCCTCCAGTCGTCCTCAAGGTAAGGTTAAGGGGTGCGGTTGAGTCCTCCAGTCGTCCTCAAGATACATCCGTGTTCCAAAGGCAAGGGGATTTACGGCGGTCATCTAATGTATCCCTTCTAACTACATTTAGACGATTTCCTGAGGCTTAGGAAGGATATATGGTAGCTAACAACATTAATTGAGATAGTCTGAAGCCTTTTAATTGGTAGACATCCTTTCTAAGCTGAATAAAATCGTCTAATAATTTCCCAAGCATAATGAAAAGGACGTGACCGGTACAAAAAGGGTTAACATCAACCCCGGCCTTGTTACCATGGGGTGATGGTATAAGGTAGCGCCAACGAACTTGACAACAATCTCGATCCCTGACCTCTTGGTAACTCAAAAGGACCTTGAGCAAACTGGCTGTAAATATCCATACCTATTTCCTGGTGGACTCTTCCTAAATGATAGAAACGTCAGCCCGATTGCTGTCATTCATTTCAAGTTTTAAGAAGTTAAGGGGTCAAAATTATTGTATAGTTCGCTGGCGCTACCTACTTATATTTATTTTTGTTTCTAGTGACATCAGGTTGTTGACGGTTAGAAAGGTCCACAGTACCCAACACAGACAACCAAGTAGGCATCACTCATAAAATATCACTTAGTTTTCCTCCCACACCTTTATAATTTTATATTGATGTATGTTTATATACTCCCAGCTGGACTCGTACCTCCGACATTCAGAAAGAGGGTCCAAGCTATTAATCCACTACACCACGGCGTAACTTGGACAATCATTCTGAATGTCGGAGGTTCGAGTCTGGCTGAGAGTATATATACATTAACCTCTCTGCTGCGTAGGTGGGGTAGGGGCCACCCCTCCCTGTGCGGAGGTATTTAGGCTGTTTCCCTCACTCAAATCGTCATCGTACCATAAATATCATTAATTCTTATCCATATGCGCCTATTTTACGTTGATTATGAAGATATTAACAGCGTTTGGCTGGTCAAAATCAGCAACAGAGGTCGGGAGTTGTAATCATCGAGTGTGAGCCAGCCTCCCACTCCTCCCCTCCTCCCCACGTCTGGAGAGACACTGCGCGCGATACTCTCTCTCTCTCTCTTTCATTCGCTTGGTAACTCATACAAGCACACCGGCTCTCTTATGACTCGCTATTGATAGCACGGAAATATATCGCCGAAATAAGGGAATAAAAGAGAAAATAGGTGATAATTGAGGGGGGGTGGAGGAGGGGATATGGAGGAGTGATATTTGGCAAGGCCAAGGGGCAATAAAAAAAAAATGATACTGGGCTGGTTTAAAAAAATGTTTAGGCCTTGGATTATATGAGGGGTTCCGCAGCGCAACGGTAGTTCTCTTATGAGTGGATCCGCACTTGCCGGGTTAATTAGTTCACATGTAATTGTGAGATATACTTGATATTGATATATCGATGAGTATTTGTAATTTGTGTTTGATGGTGGCTGTTACAAGGAGTAAGTTACAAGGAGTAAGTCATCCTCACATATCCGACAACAATAAAGTGGACCAGACCAGACCAGATGGCTGGAGTTAAATAGGAAAGAAGAGTAATTGGACAGAGGAAGAACAAGCTGAGAAGTGAGAAGTACAGTAGAAGACTGAACATTCTCGGGCTCAACCAAGTTGCTAAGATGGGCCGATTTATTTCATCCTTTATATATATTTTTGTATCCTTTTATTTAGTTTTCTCCTTAAACCTCCATCAAGCTTAAAAAGACACCCCTAAGACCCTCCTTCTAGATAAATTTGTACTTTTTCAATTTAAAAATTTCCCGGCCGATCTTCTTAAATTACAGGCTCGCTATCGCTCGCCAGCAATAAAATCGACACGTAAATTGCACGAAAGGTCTTAATAATTGAGATACCAGGGTTGCAAACAGCCAAGTTAGCAATCCCAACAGATGTCTTCACAAACAACAGAAAGAGACAACAAACAACGAAGTCCACCATTAAATCAACGTCCTCTATAACCAACGCCATCTTCCGAGTCCTACGAGAACTGCAGGACCCCTTCTGGATCAATCACAGGGGCCGCCCCTTTCTGGACCAATAAAGGCGTACCCACCCCAGGAACCAGATTTGAATTATAATGAGGAAGAGTTTATGCTAATACCTCATCAACATCCAAAGTCATATCTCAACAGATGGGACCAAAAGAACCACCTCTACAGTGCAGAAAATCACCTATATCCACAATAGCTGATAAATAAAGAGTAACGAAAGCCTTGCATGCAACGTTGGAAATCACTACGTCGTTCTGTGTCTTAATAGTTTTCTATACTTTATCAACCTGTATTCGGGTTATTCTAAATCGCTACTTCGTTCTGCGTCTTAATTTATTTCCAGTAGTTTGTTAATTCATTCAAACTTACTGCATCAGCCTTCATTTTGGCTATTCAAAGTCGCTACTTCGTTCTGCGACTTTATTTTATTACCAGTAGTTTGTTAATTCATTCAAACTCCTGCATTGGCCCTCATTTCCGCTAATTATCTGTCACTACTTCGTTCTGTGTCTGATTTTATTTACAGTAGTTTGTTAATCCATTCAAACTCACTGCTTCTATAGCTAATATTCCGCTATATTTATTCACTACATGTTCACTGAATCTGAGTTCCTCATAGACTGTGATTTTAGCTCATTTACGATTGAATTTATTTTTCGTCTATCGTGTGAGAGATTGTTCACAATTATTCTTTTATAGTTAAATTGTAAATTTAATTATCATACCAACAAGAGTAAAGTTAACTTCGTATCTTTTGTTACTGATTTAACGTTCCACTAAATCAAAAATTTATTCAGCCTGACTGCAGTACTTTTGACCTTAACCAACCTTTGACCATAACCTCACGCGGCAGCTTCGACTGCCTACCTGGCCTGGCGACCTATTTGTATTTCAAGCCATGCGTACCTGAGTAGATGATCTCAGTTACCCACATTTATTAACTATTATTCCTCTCGGTGTACACTTGACCCGTATATGTATTGTCATCATATATTAGGTTCTGTCTTATATGATTTATATATTTCATATTTGATGCTTTGTAAAGCAAGTGTTACACTGCCGAATTAAGTGTCGATGCTCCACGACTTAAGGAGTGGCGATATAAGGGGGAGACCACTGCCGAGTAACGTGGGTGATCGAGGGACGGGACGCCCACGGCAGGCACTATGGACGGGAACGCCGCTTAACGGCAACTGGACAGGGTCGAGCGGCAACCATGCAAGATGTAAGGGAGATAAATGACGCCGCCGGGGCGGGTTCATGCGCCGTAGCGCGCAAACTGGTTGGCGACAATGCTCCTGACGAGCGGCGAATATAGGAGGTAGGGCGGCACCTATAGATACTACAGCGGCGATGCACAGCCACCATGTCACACTTGACCCCGACCGAGGCAAACTGATCCGTCGGAGCCTCGGAGGCAACGTTTGTGTGTGTGTGTGTGGGGGGGGGGGGTATTAACACCTTACGAGCGGCCTATGCGGTTTATTTATGTGTACCGCACAGCGGGGTGTTTTTAGCCAAAATAGGGCTGTTTACGTGATCATTTTCATGCCTAAATAAGACCCAGAACGTAAAACAAGTACCTATCCCTGAAAGGGCATAAACAGAGCTTTCGAATGACACCATAACGATCCTTGTATGATGGATAGTTTTCTTGCAATAACCGTGCAACGCGAGTGCAAAAAGCAGGTAATTCGGTACTTTCGGTACATAATTGAGTATGTAGCGAGTGAGAGAGGGAGGAGGGAGCTGAGATTTGTGTCAGTAGGTTCGCCGCGGTGGTCTGGAGCAGTCATACGCTCGCTAGTCTCCTGCCACCACTTGTCTCTCTCTCTCAGCCACATTACGTGCTGAAATTGCCACTCGAGTTATGTCGAGCGCCGCCACATAGTCCAGCTTTATTTAACTCGACTTATGTTGCTCGCCGCTAAATAAGGGTTAAGCTTGAGATCTAGGGAGGAAACTAAGAACATAATAAAAAGATCCATAAATGAGCAAATAAATACGCCCATTTCCCCCCCTTAATTAAGTGATTTTTTGAGTAATTGGTAAAACAAGGCCATCTATAGTTAACCCTTTCAGTACCGGTGACGTCTTTCTCGTTATAGTCTGGCAACTATTAGGTTATTGTATTATGCTTACAAAGGGCCTGTAGCAATCACAAGACCTCCATTCCTCTCATTTATCTCTCTTAACTCCCACAGACCGTTCTTAAGCTGCATAAAATCATCTAAGTAGGGCAGAACTATGGCAAAACAGACGTCACCACCATTGAAATGGTTTATAGATAGTCACTCGTTGATGGGATAGGATTAAGGGGACAGTGGTGATAATTGGGAGTCTATTTATTTATATATTCATTTATTTTTTAGTTTCCTCGCTAGACCTCCATCAAGTTTAAAAAAACACCCCCAAGGCCCTCTATTAACGATGTCCCATGCGACGTTGCCAGGTCGCGGACTCACGGTATTCCCACCCCCTATAACGCCGCCTGGGCGTTACCGGGTCGCCGCCTGACGGCGACCTCCTTATAGCGGCGTCTGACGCAGACAGGCCGGCGCGCCCTTGTACCGTCTGACGCCTACTGGACGCCGCCCGACGCCGCCCACCTACCGTCCCCGTCCCCGTTCATTTACTAGCCGCCGACTCAGCTCATGAGAGTTGTGCATGTCAAACTTTTCCTGAGGCCCCTGACGACCTCTCCCAACGTCTCTCTTAAGTTGGCGCCCACCCCCGTCACGCGGCGATGTAGGCAAAGACCTCGTTACAACCCTTAACCCCTAAGTGTCGGCGCGCAACATAAGTCGAGTATTATAAATCTGGACTATCTGGCGGCGCGCGACATAGGTCGTGTGGCAATTTCAGCACGTAATGTTGCTGAGAGAGAGAGACAAGTGGTGGCAGGAGAGTAGCGAGCGTATGACTGCTCCAGACCACCGCGGCGAACCTACTGACACGAATCCCACCTCCTCCCTCCCTCTCTCACTCGCTACATACTGAATTGTATGGGGAAAGTACCGAATTACATGCTTTTTGCACTCGCGTTGCGCGGTTGTTGCAAGAAAACTAGCCGTCATAAAAGGATCGTTATGGTGTCATTGGAAAGCTCTGTTTATGCCCTTTCAGGGATAGATACTTGTTTTACGCTCTGGGTCTTATTTAGGCATGAAAATGATCACGTAAACAGCCCTATTTTGGCTAAAAACACCCCGCTGGGCGGTACATATAAATAAACCGCTAGCCCGCTAATCTAGTGTTAAGTCGTGGAGCGTCGGCACTTAATTCGGCATAGTGTGACACTTGCTTAAGTGACACAGTTATTTCATGAAGGAGTAAAATATAGTTAACTCTTTCTAAGTCACCATTGATTCGCCATTGGACTTATACTCTATATAGTTAAGATCCGGATGTGCCTGGCCCTGTAACTAATGATTAAGAAATACAATTTATTGTCCTTATCTCGTGTGTTCATTGTGTTTGGAGCGTGATTGAGTAAACTAGAAAGATAATTATTAATGCTAGTTGTGTTCCTGTCGGGCAGGATTGTAGTCTAAGTATCCTAAGCAAGGAACTTATTAGAATAAATGATTAAGCGAGTTGGATTACAACGACGCATAACAATTATGTTATACACATGGGGTGAAAGATCTTAATATCGCCAAATTAATGTGGCAAACGTCTTAAAATCTCAGAACTAATTAGGCTAAACACGAGGGAGAAGGGTAACCAGAAAAAACAACCATCTCCCCATGACGCTTTTTGGTTATTGTTTGTTGACTTAATTTGTATTAAGTTTTTCATGTCTCGACGTAAAATAAATATTAATCCACACCATAAAAAACAAACATTATCCAGATCGTAAGTTGACCCCGCAATTCTATACCAATTGTTTAAGGGGGATGACCTGCTTTTTTTCTCTCCTTTTCTCTTTTTCTCTAGGTTGTATCCATTCGGTCCCATTAAGCCTACTGTTTTAAGATGTTTATCCAGTGGTAGATTTAATCCTGGCGAGCGGTAGCGAGCCAGCCAGGGGACATTTTTAGTTTGTTCCCTAGACCTCCATCAAGCTTAAAATGACACCCCTTGACCCCTTTTCAAGATGAATTTGTAAATGTTTCGGTAGGCCGGTTCCTCTTAATGTTTCGGTAGGCCGGTTCCTCTTAATGTTTCGGTAGGCCGGTTCCTCTTAATGTTTCGGTAGGCCGGTTCCTCTTAATGTTTCGGTAGGCCGGTTCCTCTTAATGTTTCGGTAGGACGGTTCCTCTTAATGTTTCGGTAGGCCGGTTCCTCTTAATGTTTCGGTAGGACGGTTCCTCTTAATGTTTCGGTAGGCCGGTTCCTCTTAATGTTTCGGTAGGCCGGTTCCTCTTAATGTTTCGGTAGGCCGGTTCCTCTTAATGTTTCGGACGGTTCCTCTTAATGTTTCGGTAGGACGGTTCCTCTTAATGTTTCGGTAGGACGGTTCCTCTTAATGTTTCGGTAGGACGGTTCCTCTTAATGTTTCGGTAGGACGGTTCCTCTTAATGTTTCGGTAGGCCGGTTCCTCTAATGTTTCGGTAGCACGGTTCCTCTTAATGTTTCGGTAGGACGGTTCCTCTTAATGTTTCGGTAGGCCGGTTCCTCTAATGTTTCGGTAGGACGGTTCCTCTTAATGTTTCGGTAGGCCGGTTCCTCTTAATGTTTCGGTAGGCCGGTTCCTCTTAATGTTTCGGTAGGACAGTTCCTCTTAATGTTTCGGTAGGACGGTTCCTCTTAATGTTTCGGTAGGACGGTTCCTCTTAATGTTTCGGTAGGCCGGTTCCTCTTAATGTTTCGGTAGGCCGGTTCCTCTTAATGTTTCGGTAGGACGGTTCCTCTTAATGTTTCGGTAGGCCGGTTCCTCTTAATGTTTCGGTAGGACGGTTCCTCTTAATGTTTCGGTAGGCCGGTTCCTCTTAATGTTTCGGTAGGCCGGTTCCTCTTAATGTTTCGGTAGGCCGGTTCCTCTTAATGTTTCGGTAGGACGGTTCCTCTTAATGTTTCGGTAGGACGGTTCCTCTTAATGTTTCGGTAGGACGGTTCCTCTTAATGTTTCGGTAGGACGGTTCCTCTTAATGTTTCGGTAGGACGGTTCCTCTTAATGTTTCGGTAGGACGGTTCCTCTTAATGTTTCGGTAGGCCGGTTCCTCTTAATGTTTCGGTAGGACGGTTCCTCTTAATGTTTCGGTAGGACGGTTCCTCTTAATGTTTCGGTAGGCCGGTTCCTCTTAATGTTTCGGTAGGACGGTTCCTCTTAATGTTTCGGTAGGCCGGTTCCTCTTAATGTTTCGGTAGGCCGGTTCCTCTTAATGTTTCGGTAGGACAGTTCCTCTTAATGTTTCGGTAGGACGGTTCCTCTTAATGTTTCGGTAGGACGGTTCCTCTTAATGTTTCGGTAGGACGGTTCCTCTTAATGTTTCGGTAGGCCGGTTCCTCTTAATGTTTCGGTAGGACGGTTCCTCTTAATGTTTCGGTAGGACGGTTCCTCTTAATGTTTCGGTAGGACGGTTCCTCTTAATGTTTCGGTAGGCCGGTTCCTCTTAATGTTTCGGTAGGACGGTTCCTCTTAATGTTTCGGTAGGACGGTTCCTCTTCATGTTTCGGTAGGACGGTTCCTCTTAATGTTTCGGTAGGACGGTTCCTCTTAATGTTTCGGTAGGACGGTTCCTCTTAATGTTTCGGTAGGACGGTTCCTCTTAATGTTTCGGTAGGCCGGTTCCTCTTAATGTTTCGGTAGGACGGTTCCTCTTAATGTTTCGGTAGGACGGTTCCTCTTAATGTTTCGGTAGGCCGGTTCCTCTTAATGTTTCGGTAGGACGGTTCCTCTTAATGTTTCGGTAGGACGGTTCCTCTTAATGTTTCGGTAGGCTGGTTCCTCTTAATGTTTCGGTAGGACGGTTCCTCTTAATGTTTCGGTAGGCCGGTTCCTCTTAAATTACGGGCTCGTTATCGCTCATCAGGAAAAAAAACGACACCTGAATGGCACGAAAGGTCTTAATATTAACAAAAAAGGAGCCAAAGTTCTTAAAATCGTCAAGCTAATGGGTGAACGTCTTACAATATCAAAAGCATGGAGGTAAATATGAGGGAGAAAGGGGGCAAGAAAAAATCCCTGGAGTGTAAATTTTCCCTTAATAATATAGCTCAGTGCACGCTGACATAAGTGCAAACCTTCCCGGACCTTCCCGCTGACATAAGTGCAAACCTTCCCGGACCTTCCCGCTGACATAAGTGCAAACCTTCCCGGACCTTTCCGCTGACATAAGTGCAAACCTTCCCGGACCTTCCCGCTGACATAAGTGCAAACCTTCCCGGACCTTCCCGCTGACATAAGTGCAAACCTTCCCGGACCTTCCCGCTGACATAAGTGCAAACCTTCCCGGACCTTCCCGCTGACATAAGTGCAAACCTTCCCGGACCTTCCCGCTGACATAAGTGCAAACCTTCCCGGACCTTCCCGCTGACATAAGTGCAAACCTTCCCGGACCTTCACTGTCATTGTTTTACCTCCATAAAGCCGGTATCACACGAGCGCTTTTTCACTCAACATTTTTACTCAACACTGGTCTGGCAGCTTATGAGGACAACATTTTAAACGTACCTGTAACCTAAATTGATCTATCACCAGTCTAGTTTATGATACCAGTGCAAAATATTTCAGAAATGTTGCCAGAAAAATGTTGATCGTCGAATGTTCACTATAAAAGCTCTCGTGTGATACCGGCTTAAAGCTACAGGAATAGATGAGGCACCAATCCTTCCAAACATGGCTAAGGCTATATCTTTTTCCTATGTGCATGAAGGAGACAAAAGTCAAATCTGCCTGTATCAAGTGTCTCCCCCCCCCACCCCCAGGTCGAAAGAGTGTTAGAGGTAATTTAGGTGTGTTGGAAGGAAGTGTAATGAGCTTGTTAAGGGGAGACTGGCCGTTTGTTTGGTCTATTAATTCATTTATTCATATATTTTTTTTAGTTTCCTCCCTAGACCTCCATCAAGCTTAGAAAAACACCCCCTAGACCCCCCTTCAAGATAAATTTGTAAATTTTTCGGTAGAAAAATGTCCCGGCTGAAGGCCGGTTCCTCTCAAAATTGCAGGCTCGCTATCGCTCGCCAGGAAATAATCGACACCTAAATGGCACGAAAGGTCTTAAAATTGACAACGAAATGGGGCGAAATGTGGTAAAATCGCCAAACTAATGGGCCGAATGTCTTATAATCTCAAAACTAGTGGGGTAAACATTAGGGAGAAGGAGGTCCAGAAAAACGGTCTTCCTCCCCTTAAGTGTAGTGAAATCAATAGGAGGAGGCGGCGTTTTTTAGAGTTACCTGGATTACTCTCAGTGTCGATGAGGCACAAAGAAACAGTGGGGGAAGCCATGCAAATTAAATAAGTGTTCCAGCAACTCCTTTTCATATGCTTATATGTGGCATCATCCCCTGGGTACTGCCCTATTCGAGTGGACCCTACATTATCTCCAATCCTTAATGGGATCAAGAGACAGACTGTGTTCACTAAGCATAAGAAGCTGTACCAACCTTTTGTCCGAGTCTACAAGATCCTGCATCGTTTTGAGTAGCGGTGGAAAGGCTGGAACGGTGAGATTGGCCACAAGGTTGGATGTGTACGCTGCCGCAAGTATGACTGCAATCAACCACCACATAACCAGCAGCAGCCTAGCCCACCCTACCTTAACTTCCCGGTCCTCCATAGACTGATAAACCATCCCACTTGACACCTACATGTAACAGGGGTTGAGCAAAATTAATATACTAATTAAAACGGTTATAAGAGTAAAGTAGTTTCATGATTCCATCAACATGTTATTCAATGTAAATGACAGAGTCACACATGAGTTTGCAGTTAGTGAATGAAATGAAGCATAAAATTAGTTATAGGTTATTGAAAAAGTAAATATATACATAAATAGACCTACACCACTTGAGGAAATGAACCTTAATGTGCTCCTCTTTACACTATACTTAAATAAGTCCTGGGTAGAGAGTTTATATTTTTCAGACCAACGAATGTGTCCTGAATTTAGTGTACAAGGTCTTGGTGAATCCTATTAAAAGCCTTGGGCTTATTTATCACATCCATGCTAAAAATAGTAGAATTTATATAGGATTTATGGACTTCTTTTTCGAGTTTGTGAATATTACACTGACGAGAAGCTAGCCATATATAAATATTACACTGACGAGAAGCTAGCCATATATAAATATTACACTGACGAGAAGCTAGCCATATATAAATATTACACTGACGAGAAGCTAGCCATATATAAATCATGACGAGAAGCTAGCCATATATAAATCATGACGAGAAGCTAGCCATATATAAATCATGACGAGAAGCTAGCCATATATAAATCATGTACGTTCTCAGGTTGAGTATTGCTCACCTTTGTGGAGCGGTGACACAGCTACAGTTGAATAAATTGCAAAATAGAACAATTAGAATTTTCAATAACCAAATACTTATTAATGCACTCTCTCCTTATCCGTATATGAAGATATATTATACCCCTTTCATTGTGTTATAGATAGTGCTATGGTAATGGTTAGCTGAACTTGATCCACATTGCAGTTTCTGCTTTTCGAAATTCATGTATAACTCCAACCACATCCCTTGGGATCTCACTTCAATTGAACATTCATATTCATCATAATTTAATCCACTACAGTTTAGATCTAGTTCCTATTGGTTTCCTTCAATGGAGTACAACATAAGGGAATGGATTAGTATTTCATGGTAAGGATAACTGGAAATCCTGTTTCACCATCTGGCCTCCTTTGCTGACCTTTCCGTCTCATAATCATAGAGGACAGCTCCAGTTTACCCTCCAAAACACCTTATTTTCCTATCAATAATACAAACCAATTACAAGCTAGAGATATTTTTTTTTGTTAACTGAAATATGACACAACCATGAGCAGCCTCGGAATCCCAAGCAACTTGACCCCTGGTGATGACTCCTCAAAATGTACTGAATGGATATCAACCTCTGCAACATTTGTTGCCATTACTCTAACTTTCACTCTGTCGAACACCACTTCTCCTCCAACAAACTTTGATCTTCTTTTTCTCACAGAGACTCAGGTGTCTGAAACAACTTCCAGCAATCCCTTCTATGTTTCTGCCTACTTGATCTATCCTAATGTCAAAGCCAAAGGCGGATGTTGTGTATATGTGCACAACAATCTCACTTGCTGTCGTGTTCCCGACTTTGACTCTTTTGAATTATCAACTCTGTGGCTCAAAATTGCCTGTCACTCTCTAACTAAATATTTCTATGCTGTCATCACTACCGATTTTCCAAAATTATTTGACTCTCTTACTTCTAAAGTGGAACACATTCAATCTATCACTCCCTCCTCTGAAATCTCCATCATGGGCAATTTCAATGTTCCCCACCATCAATGGTTCTCCTCTCATTTCACTGACCAACCTGGTGAACAAGCCTACATCATTTCTATTCTAAAGGACCTAGAACAGTTAGGTCAGCATTTTACTCGTATCCCTGAACGCATTGGAGATTGACCCAACTTTCTTAACTTATTTCTAACCTCAAATCCTTTCAGATCGCTAGTATGGCTTCCTTAATATTATTAAGGGCCGCTCTACTGGTGATTTCCGTAATTATCTTACTAGTTCTTGATCATCCTGCCTTCGGGACTTCGGTGAAACATTTTCTATTACGCTATACATATTGAAAGCATTCGAAAGTGTCTGGCAAAAATCTCTAATTTTCAAACTATCCTCCTTGAGCTTCTATCACTCTATTTGTGCCTTTATCTCAAATTTCTTCTCATGCCCTTCCGTAGGTGCGGTTGTGGAAAGCCATAGCTCACTTCCTCAACCTATGGTCTCTGGTATTTCTCAGTCTCCAGTTCATTGCTTAAACAGCTAAAACAGTTAGATGTGCTCAACCATCTCCATGGGTTCTTCACCCCCGCACAGCTTCTTGCTCTGTATATATATATATATATATATATATATACATATATATATATATATATATATACTGTGTATATACTGTATATATATATATATATGGAACAAATTCAGCTAACCATTACCATACTACTATCTATATAACAATGAAAGGGGTATAATATCTCTTCATATGCAGATAATGAGAGAGTGCATTAATAAGTATTTGGTTATTGATAATTAATTTATTTTTATTTTGCAATGTATTCAATTGTAGCTGTGTCACTGCTATATATTTATATATATATAAATATATATATATATATATATATATATATATATATATATATATACAGTATATACATATATGCATATACATTATATATATATATATACAGTATATATATATATATATATATATATATATATATATATATATATATATATATATACCTGTATATATATATATGATATATACAGTTTATATACCGGTATATATATATATATATATATATATATATATATATATATATATATATATATATATATAATATTATACTGTATATCAGTTATTTATAATAATAATAATGTCACAAATCCAAATTGAATACAACACTAAAATCTAAACACATACACATTTTGGAAGACAAGAATAAAGTGTTCCCGAATTTGTGAGCGTTTAAATTTTAGTGATGTATTATACATTGAATGTTTAATTTATTAATTAAATTAACTTTAACATGAGCGATTTGTGTTGTTCATATTTGTGTTGGCGTGCATGAAGAGGAACCCCTTGTAATGTGGATCGTATGGACAGTGAGCGCATCACCAAAACAGTATAGGAGTGTTCATTGGAACGGCACAGAGGAAAAGGGATATTGAACAAAATTGATAAAAGGAAAGGAGCTTCCTAAACCTCCATCAAGCTAATAAAAACACACGACCAAGACCCTTCTTCAAAATAAATGTGTACATTTTCGATAGAAAAATGTTGCGGCAGTAGGTCGGTTACTCTTAAATGTTGCGGCAGTAGGTCGGTTACTATTAAATGTTGCGGCAGTAGGTCGGTTACTCTTAAATGTTGCGGCAGTAGGTCGGTTACTCTTAAATGTTGCGGCAGTAGGTCGGTTACTCTTAAATGTTGCGGCAGTAGGTCGGTTACTCTTAAATGTTGCGGCAGTAGGTCGGTTACTCTTAAATGTTGCGGCTCGCTATCGCTCGCCAAGAACAAATCGACACTTAAATTACATGAAAAGTCTTAATATTGACAAAGAAATGGGACGAAAGGTCTTAACATCGCCAAACTAATGAGCCGAACATCTTAAAATCTGAGAACTGATGGGGTTAAACATGAGGAAGAAGGGGGACCAGAAAAACGGCCCCTCTCCCCTTAAGGGCGCCATTTTTTTTTTTTTTTTTTTTTTTTTTTTAAGAGACAATGAACGGAGGAAGGAAAAACACAGATAAAAAAAAAAGATCCATGTGCCTAAAGGCATCCTCCATTCATAAAATGTTTGTAACAACTGGATTTAAACATTTGTAGATTGTAAGTTTGTGGAAAGCAATTCGAGGGAAGTGAATTCCAAAGAGTAGTAGCTCTGGGGATAAATGAATTCTGATAAGCAGAAGTTCTGCATTGTGGAGGAGAAAGCGTAAATTCATGGGTGCTCTCAGCTGCCCTAGTTCTACGGGGAAAGATGTGGAGAGGCGGCACAATTGAAGCAAGTTCCTTGGAACAATTGCTGTGAAAATATCTGTAGAATAATGCAAGGGATGCAACGTTTCTTCTTATGGATAATGTAGGAAGGTCCTGTGTGATTGCAGGGTTATTGATTAATCTAATAGCTTTATTTTGAATTTTGTCCAACTGCCTCAATGCATCCACTTCACTTCCACCCCACTGAGGTGAACAGTAATCCATCTGAGAACGCACATGACTTTTATATATTACGGCCAACTGCTCGTCAGTGAAGAATTCTCGAACTCTGTACAGGAGTCCCAGTTTTTTAGAGGCATTCTTAGCAATGCTTCTAACATAATGTGTCCAGCTCAAGTTTGTAGTTAATGTTACACCGAGAATGTCAATACTAGGGGAAGTGGGAATATTTACATCATTGAAAAATATATGGGAGTCAGTGAGATTCTGTCGGTTAGAAAATTGAATGTACTTGGTTTTCTGTGCATTAAAGGAAACTAGATTATTTTGTCCCCATTCATTAATTCTAGAAAGATCCTGGTTCAGAGAAATTGCAGTGTTTATTTTTGAATTTATAAGATCGGGTTGGGTGAAAGAATTGGTAAATGTGAAGGAACTGTGGAGCGTTGAGTCATCTGCGTAGGAATGTATTGGATTATGAGTGGTAGATATGAGATCATTGATATGAATGATGAATGAACTTGATGGAGAACAGAAGAATTTGAAGCAATTCATTCGTGGGCACACCCTCTAGGGATAAAGGCGTCTAGTAATAGAGAGACAGAACAATGATCTCACATTATGATGCTATTCAAATTACGAAATGCAAATTATTTACAATTGCACAATAGATGAACATGAAAGCAAATACATAATATTATTTAACGCCGATATGAGGTTTCAGTACATTGCGTTTCAACCGTTAAATGTGATGAGAAGTCAAAAGGATTATATAATTATATTAGGATGCAAAATACCAATAACAAAGATACCTTGATGAAGAAATCTACAGGATCCGAGATAATGTGCTGGTGACTCAGGATGCAGGACATGAAGGTACTGAAAGCTATGATGGTGGCAATCAGCAGACCCCACATTAGCGTGCTGAAGGGGTACAAGATATTCTTCCACTGAGGCATGGCGTCTGGCATTTTAATGATAAATATATAGTAACTTAACCTTAAGGGGTAGGTGAAGTCAAAGTCTCTGTAGGAATCCAGGGTCAACACCATTGTGTTGATGCTAAGGTCTTTCTCATGGCGATGTAATTCACCAAACATTCCTACCCATGTCCCATTTACCAAGTTTCCCCATTGTATATCCACAGCCCCATCACTTGTCGTGAACTGGAAATTATACTTATTGGCAATAAGTGTCAGAGTATCTACATATTGTCCAGCGCAGCTTCTGTCTGGCAGATAATACATAAGAGCATCTTCCAGACAGATCGATGCCAGATATAGAACTTGTCCTCCAAAATTAGCAAATCGGGAAGGAAAAAGGGAATTGCGTGTTTTAAATTTATCAGGTGTCCACACACCTAGAGGTACAAGTTTGTATGTTTGACCACGTATGCCGTACTTTGCAAGAAAAGTCGTATATGCCTGAAGACGTGTATGGCTAGCATGAACTGCTGGGAGAAGAAGCAAGAAATACTGAGAGCGTTGAATGACAGTATTGCTGAGCACAATCGACGTGTTGAGCTGCGAATTTAAATAAATGAGAAGAAGATAATTTGGGTTCCAGCTATCGTTGCCTTCTAACGAAAGAAAAAAATCTGTTGGATCGCGGTGTAAGAGAAGGACAGCGGTAAGGTGGGTGCCCTCAGTGAGATGGACGGGAAGGGGATCATTTATCAGTGATTGTTGTGAGGTGAGCACTAAGGGAGTGAGGGAGTTTCCTGCAGCAGTCACGACCCGGTCCAGGTTTAATAAATATCGACTGTACTCGTCGGTAACCAGCAGGATATTCTGATCACTCAGAGGACCGGACACCATTGTGGCAAGAGCTTCTTCAACCATGTCGGATCCATCTGTCGAAGAAAACAAAGCAGATTATAGCTAGTTATTTTTCAATTCCATGCAGAAAAGACCACAATGGAGATGCATAATACTTGGTAAAGATTATTATTATTTTTGTGTTCTTCCTTTGTTTTACCTGTAACCGTGGATATTTGTAGGATGGAGGCAGCCATGCCGGGAGCAGACACCAGGATGAGGAGGATCACTAGTGGTCTTATTGGAGATGTCATGGTGAGTGGCTACAAACAGAGATTTCTCTAACCAGCAAACATCGTGACCTCACACCAACAGCATTATGACGCAGGCTCTCACAAAAGAACCAACGCAGAAGCTGCGCAGAATTATCGACCAAATAAGGAAGTTGATATTCTCAAGCCAACGTGTTTACTTGTATTTTAGAGGATAAAGGTTAAGGTGTTTAAAGTCAAGCCATAACATAAACGTTTCTTCAATACCTTAGTCAACATTGGGGAGAAATTTTAATTTTTGCTTTAGTATTATGCTTTAGTATTATGTGTTGTTTCTTTACAACTGATATTTTATTATACTTTTGGTTTTATATATTTGCCATATAATAAATTACACAAATGTTTGTCAGCAGCATTGCCTATAATAACTAGGCATACAAGTTGTTCATTTGGGGGTTATTGGTGTTAAGAACGAGGTTACAATTAATAGCACACAAAAACATGTTATTATGTTTTGTTTTATATAATATATAATTTTATATAAATATATATATATATATATATATATATATATATATATATATATATATATATATATATATATATATATATATATATATATATATATATATATATATATATATTAGCCATTCTAAATATTATTGTATTTTATCGAGGAAGTAATTAAGAGTTACGTAACCTCAAGACATTTTATTGCATATAGTACATCAACTCATAATATACAACAATAGGAGAATGTTGCATTATAAATTATCATTATAACAAAATGCACAATGTATTATTATTACCTATTATTTAGTGTTTTGTTTTCACCGTACATGTTTCGTATGAAAAGGTATATATAATAATGTCACAATGTAGAATGCTTACTCTAACTCATAATAAGTTCGTGGATAAACTTAATTAATTAATATAAAATAAGGCAGGTAAATCTATCTCAGCACGGCCCAAAACCCCAAAACACAAGCTCTGTGATTCATATACTATTATTTTATCCCGACCTCAATATGGAGGATGGCCATCAAGCTTACAATATGGAGGATGGCCATCAAGCTTACAATATGGAGGATGGCCATCAAGCTTACAATATGGAGGAGGGCCATCAAGCTTACAATATGGAGGATGGCCATCAAGCTTACAATATGGAGGATGGCCATCAAGCTTACAATATGGAGGATGGCCATCAAGCTTACAATATGGAGGAGGGCCATCAAGCTTACAATATGGAGGAGGGCCATCAAGCTTATAATATGGAGGAGGGCCATCAAGCTTACAATATGGAGGATGGCCATCAAGCTTACAATATGGAGGATGGCCATCAAGCTTACAATATGGAGGATAGCCATCAAGCTTACAATATGGAGGAGGGCCATCAAGCTTACAATATGGAGGAGGGCCATCAAGCTTATAATATGGAGGAGGGCCATCAAGCTTACAATATGGAGGAGGGCCATCAAGCTTACAATATGGAGGAGGGCCATCAAGCTTACAATATGGAGGAGGGCCATCAAGCTTACAATATGGAGGAGGGCCATCAAGCTTACAATATGGAGGAGGGCCATCAAGATAAATTTGTACATTTTTCGATAGAAAAATATCCCGGCTGAAGGCCGGTTTCCCCTAAATTACAGGCTCGCTACCGCTCGCCAGGAAAAAAATCGACACCAAAATGGCACGAAAGGTTTTAACATTGACATAAATGAGGCGTATGGTCTTAAAATCGGCAAACTAATAGGGCAAACGTCTTTTAATACCAAACTAATGGGGTTAAACACGAGGTAGAAGGGGATCCCGAAAATAACCCTCTCAAGTGAAAATCACCCTGGGGAGATGGTTCACTTTTTGGGCGATTTTTGCATGTATTCATTATTGTTCTAGTTTCCTCCCTAGACCTCCATCAAATTTAAAAAAACATCCATTAGATACCCTTTCTAGATTAATTTGCACATTTTTTTGGTAGAAAAATTTCCCGGCCGAAGGCCGGTTCTTCCAACATTACAGGCTCACTATCGTTCGCCAGGGAAAACATTGACACCTAAATAGCACGAAAGGTCTAAAGATTGACGAAGAAATTGGGCGAAAGGTCTTAAAATCAGCTAACTAATGGGGCAAACATCTTAACATCTGAAAACTAATGGGGCTAAACGTGAGGGAGAAAGTGGTCCAGAAAACCGGCCCATCCCCCCCCTTAGGCAAATTCTACGGTTGCCCTAGAACATGTGTATTTTCACTTGCTGTACCTCGGTGCAAGCTGAAGTCAAGTTTGGTTCATAAATATATGTATTTGTCGTTTTGGTATCAATTGAATAATAAAACATATTCTCCAATTAATGCATAACTAAATACATACTTTAATCAACCATAGCTTTTAAATTTGTATTTTGACAACCAAATCCGATTAAGTCTACGCATTCTGATTTGTGAAAGAGCGTTTGGTCAGAGAAAGAAAAAGTACATTAATAAGCATAAAAAGTACATTAATAAGCATAAAAAGTACATGAATTAGCATAAAAAGTACATTAATAAGCATAAAAAGTACATTAATAAGCATAAAAAGTACATTAATAAGCATAAAAAGTACATTAATACTGTAAGCATAAAAAGTACATTAATAAGCATAAAAAGTACATTAATAAGCATAAAAAGTACATTAATAAGCATGAAAAGTACATTAATAAGCATAAAAAGTACATTAATAAGCATAAAAAGTACATTAATAAGCATGAAAAGTACATTAATAAGCATAAAAAGTGCATTAATAAGCATACAAAGTGCATTAATAAGCATAAACACAGTTACACCCATTTGGATCTTCGAACCTTTAATGACAAGCTCTGAAGCATCTTGGCTAGAAGAAAGCATTGCTGTTTTACGGTCGATACTGATCCAGATTGGTGCATAGCCATTAATGCTCATGCTTATGCAATACCGCAGGACATTGTATACTCAAAACTATTTCAATAAAAGACGTTAACATTGTTGTTACATGAACATATATCCATGAGCAGTATGGAAATTGAGGTATAAAGTTGTTTTTCTCTCGCAGAATCTATAGTGTAGACATAAGTTGGCATAGTTTAAAATAGCAATCACCTTTTAGAAATAAAACAAAATTGTGTGCCCCATTGTTGTTACTTCCAATATTTCTCGAGGGAGATAATTAGCAGCTGTCCAGCTGAATAGAGGGCTAGGGATTTCGTGTCCGCGCAGGGGGAACAGTTGTTACGATCCAGGTTCTCAAAGACATAGGGCTCTTCAACATTGGACTAGATAATGGCAAAAAGCAACAACGGTAACACTAGATCCAACCCCTGCCTTAAACACTGGAAAACAAAACACCATTACCGCCCTGAGTCGTGCCTGGACAACGAGGTATCCTATGACTCGGTAACTGGTGCACACACACTAGGCTGACGCTCAATGAAACAGCCTATTCTCAAACAGTAAAAGATTACTCGATTATGTTACACAAAGAAAAGATAGTTAACGTGATTAATTAACGTTACGTTACGGTAGATACTCAAATAACTGGCACTCCTGTATTAAAGAAAGTGCAATGCTAGTCCTGCAACATCAACTGGAAACTTCTGAAATAAGTCTGATGCTGGGAAGATGTTCGTAAAGAATCTTGAACAATTATAATGCAGAATACGGGTCACAATAAATGCTAGGACATATAGTAATAATAGGCAGGCGAATAATAAAGACTGCGCAAAGGTAGTAATGCTCGACAACTAAAGAAATGCTTCGTGACACAACGCAACAGCCTACTCGGGTTGTGCAACTCAACAACAACCTCGGCTCAAAAGTGCAGTGAATAATAATACTGCATACATATAATAATGGGGCTTATCTCTAACCAGTGTCTGCTCAGTTAATAAAGTCTAGCAGGGGTATCAAGGCAGGGCAACAATGGGCGAGCATGCGGCTCGTAGCCTAACGTTGTCCGAGGGTGGTATAATGAAGATTACGTTATATGACGGGGATGCTCTCTTGATAAATCTAGGTCTCTAGTACCTAGCTCTATCCTGGCGATCCCTCAGAAGTCAACACAAAGAGGCAGCACTATGTTGTGAGGGATAGGCTATGGCCCTCTCACACCACAGCGCTGTGCTCGCAAAGTAAACCAACCCGAAGACAACTTAGGCTCCCACAGTACCTGTCGATGTCGTGCAGAGCTTAGCTAACACTGCACACATCGGAGACAACGACACAGTAACCTTACCCCTAGTCTAGCTTTAGATAACCAAGAAGAATCACTCAACACCTTGCAAGGGAGACATATACCGGTCTACAACCTTCCCGAGAGAGGACACATACGGAAAAGTCCGTCTCTCTAAACCTCAATAAAGCATAATACCTCCTTAACCTAATACATGGAAATATCTGAGAGCTTCGCGTACAATACGACTGGTCGACGGTGAACGTCTATGCTGAAACCAGAAGGGATGTTGAGTTTAATAAAGATTAGAGAATGAGAAAGGAGAAGTCGAGAGAGAGAAATAGTATGCAAAGTAGCGAGTATGGGGGACAGAATTGCAAAGGATGTAGGCGATACGCGTGTCAGGCAAGCTCTGAGCTGGTAAAAAACACGAGGCCACGACGGGAAGGGACTAGTTAACCACCCGGCCGCCAACGCCGTCAGCGCCCAAGCGAGCCGCGTCATAGCTCACCTCGCTGCCGGGTGTACTCCCTCACACTCTCTCGCTCGCCTCCCACACAAGCAACATTTATATTATAGCGAATATAAAATATAAGGCGCGGCCACAGACCAAAACAAAGACCACTTCTAGACTGTCTGTGGCAACACGACACTAATGAAATAAAGCAGATCATTCTAGGACAACTGTAGCCTATCCCCCCATCCTGGCGAGCGCTAGCGAGCTGCAATGCCCCACGCAACCATTCTGCTAACGCCGGGAGGCGTCACACCCCCCCCAAGATATGGGACACTCAACCATGAGCCCATATCTGAACAGGCAGAATGTCGCTAGAATCTGCCACTCCTAACCACTCTGCCACTCATGGAATGCAAGCTCAGTTTCCTCAAAAAAAAAATACAACATTTTATATATAAACAAATCTTATCACCCTTCCCAAATATAATACATTAATTCATAACATTGTGCTCCCAGAGCGAGCTTTAAGAAGCACAGCCTACTGAGGGAAAATCATCTGCACTCAGTACTCAGCTACAATATTATCTTAAAATTAATTATTAAAAAGAAAGTTTTTATTTAATTTTTCATATTTTATTTTAATGTTGTTTTTGGCGGCTACTATAGATGTAGCCTAATTTTCTTCTAATCAAAGCCAACAACTCCTGCCCTGCGACCCTATGCTGATGCTACACACGCGAGCCAACAAGCAGCAGCGCAAAAATACACCGCGAGCCAAGACAGGAGGCTATACCAACATACTATGGTAGCCTACCCCGGATCCTCCACCCACGACAGACACTGACTGAACAGCGAGGGTTCTCCTGCAAACAAAGCCAAAACATTATCAGTGCCCTTAGCATGCCACACATCCAACTTGTGTTCCGGCAGCACAACAACACCTGACACTGATAAACTGCCCAGTTCATCGCAAGACTGGCACTTCTCTTCGCTCTTTCCAGCAACAGGGCCTGCCAATAACCCTTCACTAGTTCTACCTTTGTGATGAGCGAGGCAGCCCCGAAGCGGTCTATGGTGTCGTCAACTCTGGGTAATGGATAGGCGTCTGTCAGGGATAATGCTTTCACACTCTTGCAATCAACATACACACGGACTCTGCCACCAAACTCAGGTTGCAAAGCCACTGGCAACGACCACTCACGATATCCCTCATCCCTCCACACGCCGTCCAGCTCCGCCTTCACAACAGGCTGTCGAGCAGGATTCACACGGTAGGGAACCAACTCGAGCCTTGCACTGTCTCCAGCCTCCATGTCGGATTCTACCCCGTACATCAGGCCTGGAGAAGCAACAAACATGCGGATGGACTGCCACAGCCTAGTAAACAACTCCTCTTGTCGCTCAGGAACAAGAGGTTGCAACTTATCTCGCAGAACAATATGCCTAGTGCCCTCCCACATCTCCTTCACCATGTGGAGAGGACCCCTCACCTGATGCCCGAAAATAAGCTCATTCGGACTGAAACCGAGACTCTCTCCAGGTACTTCTCTTGCCGCGAACAAAACATACGGCAGACCAAGGTCCCAATCCTTTCCATTCTCTGCGCAGTAACATCGAAGCATGCTTTTCAGCGTGGCGTGCCACCTCTCCAACACCCTTTGACTCTCCGGGTGATATGCAGAAGAGACGACAGTGCTGATGCCATGCTGAATCATAGTTTGTTTGAACAGATTAGATGTAAAACTAGAACCTCGGTCCGATTGCACCTCTTGCGGGTAACCATACCGCGAGCAATACAAGAGCAGGTTCCGGACAACAGTTTTCGCCGTGCCATTTCTCATTGGATATGCATCAGGATAACGAGTGGCCACATCCATGATAGTTAATAGAAATTTATTACCGGCACTAGTAGGGGGTAGGGGTCCGACCATATCAATGATGACCTTACTGAAGGGCGGTCCACTGACAGGAATGGGCTGCAACGGGGCTCTCGGAATTGTTTGGTTAGGTTTTCCAACCCTCTGGCACGTATGACACATTGCTATCCAGATTACCACCTGCCCCTTCAACCCCGGCCACCCAAACAATTTTTCTAAAGCCGCCACCGTTTTTCTGACCCCTAGATGTCCTGCCAGTGGTATGTCATGCGCCAACCTCAGTAGTCTATCCCTGCACTCCCGTGGCACCACCAACTGGTCCACTACTCCGGACCCCTCTTGCCAACTACGTTTAGGGTCTTGAAAACGCCTATAGAGGATGCCTTCTAAATAAAAAAAATCTCCTGGCTGTGCATCGCCGTCCTCGTCGACCTCTACAGCTCCATTAGCACACGTTTGGAGCTCAGGATCCTCTAGTTGCAACCGACGTATATCTGAGGGTGCCAAGCGATCTAACTGCTCCCGGAGGAATGCATGACCTTCCCCGATACTGGGCTGCTCCCTCTGTCTCTCTCGATGTACATAACGTTGCTGTCGTGGAGACTCGTCATGCCCAGCCTCGTCACTCTCGATGACAGGCCCAGGGGCTACTCCAGAATTAAGTAATGGTGCTAATACTGAATCACCCAGGAGAGCCGCCGAGTCAAAACTCTTAAAACCAACTCCAGCTTTAGCCTCCTCCTGTTGATCGTTCCTCCGCTGGTCTGAAGACGGAGGACTAGGCTGTGACACTTTAGGTGCCCGAGCTCGGGTGACAACACACGCCATGGGTTGTGTCTGGCACCGCTCGACCCACTCTTGCTCTTCCCTACTCACGTCGGCCGGCCTCTCGGCAACGACTAAGGGTAGAACCTCAGAAGCGGGCATTGCAAAGTCGTTGCCGAGAAGAAGGTCGACGCCCTCCACTGGCAGTTTCTCCACAATCCCGACATCCAATTCACGTGCCACACCATCCACCTCCAACTCCAACCGCACCAGCGGGTATGACCGAGTTGCATTAATACCCTGCACCACTACCACCCGAGCCGCGTTTATAGGGTAGCCAGTCAAGTTTTTCATCAGAGTCTGGGAAGCACCTGTATCACGCAAGACCTCTACTCCATGCTTGCGCCCCGCCCACATCACGCAACCCCGCCCTCTATGGTCGCAAAAAACATCCCGAGCAGGGTTCGAGCCTCCCAGGTGCTTCTGCATTGGCTGTGCCTCAGCCTCTGACGAACTGCCCCGGGCAAACTCAGACGACTTCGGAGACACACCAATGTTGCAGGCCAAAGACACAGCTGCTGTAGGTGGTTTGCTAGGACAGACTCTTGCAAAGTGCCCCTTTTTATGACAATGATAACACTCCAACTCCCCTTTGGGCTTCCCTTGGTACTGGGAAGGGCCCGGCCCCTTCTTAAACGGGACGGTGCTAGTCTTGTGGTCAGTCTTGGTATCATGGCTCTTGTACTTGTTTGCATAAGGTATATCACTAACTCGGGGGGGGGGGGCATCACGCCCCTTGTTACCTGCCTCACTACGCTGGGCAGACCCGCACCCACGAATTAGTGATAGCCGGAGGCCAGCCATCTCAGCTGCCTCCTGTAGAGTTTTTGGTTGCTTTTCTTTCAGGTTTAACGTCAGGTCGCCGCCCGTGCATTTGAAAAACTGCTCTAAAAGCACCAACTGTTTAATGTCGTCAAACGTAGTAGCTTTTTCCGACCTCAGCCAATTCCCAAAAGCATCGGACAGCTCCCGGGCATGTTCCAAAAAGGTGCTCTCCCGACCCTTGGTTACACCCCGGAACTTCAACCTGTACGTCTCTGGTTGTAGTTCGTATGCTCTCAGGACAGCCTCCTTGAGTTCCTCATAGATAATACACGACTCTATAGGCAATGCATCATAAGCCCTGAGTCCCTTGCCCACAAGTCTAGAGGAAACAAGGGCTGCCCCCTTCTCCCCAGGCCACTGGTGTTCCTGGCACTTCTTCTCGAATCTCATGAACAATTCGGTGACACCCGATTCATCAAATACAGGGACTAGCTTCAACAGGTGCGACAAAGACTGATCATGCCCACAATTCCCACCACCGAGACGTTGCCCTGTCGTTTCCACACGAGTCTTCTCAAGATCGATATCTGCACGGTACCTGGTAGACTCAGCCTCCGACTGGGCTTTTATTCTCGCGAGTTCGAGATCAGTCTGTTGTTTAGCCTTAGCGAGACGTTCCTCACGCTCAGCCTGCATCTTAGCCATCTCAAGCTGGAAGAGCATTTCTGTAGTGAAACCTTGAGGAGGAGGTGCAACTATTGGAGGCCCACCCAGCGATCCTAAACCACGCTGCCAGCGGCTATCGGCCTGCGGGAACGTACTAAACTCCGGCATCCTAGAGGTCCCGATGGGAGTAGAGTGGAGGGGGGGCTCGAGCAGAAGTCCCCGAGCACCCTCTCCACCCTGGACCTCACTAGCCGCCCCCAGTACGCAAGCCCTCAAATCGTTCTTCTTGATGCCATGAGCCACCTTAAGCCCCATGAGGGGAGCCAAACACTGTAGACCATACTTGCTAATTCCCTCTAGTCGATCAGCTGTTATAGGCACCTCCAAAAACTTCTTTGCGGCCTCCTCACTAGTTACTAACCCCCCTGGCATCTGCCAATCAAAGCCTGCATCATTCCCTGAACCCTCAGTATGATCTGATTCGTCTCCCATGGTGTTCACCAAAAATTCTCACGTTTATAAAAAAAAAAAAAAAGTACCCAAGCTCCTATGTAGCACTATTCACTTGCCAAAAATGTCTGAAGACTCTCAAGTGCTATACTACTTTGCCAAAAAAATTCTAACATGCCCACTATATTCCACAATAAAACAAATGACCACAACAATCCTGCAATTATCTCTTAGTTCACAAGATCCTGAGCTAGGTCGCCATTTGTTACGATCCAGGTTCTCAAAGACACAGGGCTCTTCAACATTGGACTAGATAATGGCAAAAAGCAACAACGGTAACACTAGATCCAACCCCTGCCTTAAACACTGGAAAACAAAACACCATTACCGCCCTGAGTCGTGCCTGGACAACGAGGTATCCTATGACTCGGTAACTGGTGCACACACACTAGGCTGACGCTCAATGAAACAGCCTATTCTCAAACAGTAAAAGATTACTCGATTATGATACACAAAGAAAAGATAGTTAACGTGATTAATTAACGTTACGGTAGATACTCAAATAACTGGCACTCCTGTATTAAAGAAAGTGCAATGCTAGTCCTGCAACATCAACTGGAAACTTCTGAAATAAGTCTGATGCTGGGAAGAATCGTAAATGTTCGTAAAGAATCTTGAACAATTATAATGCAGAATACGGGTCACAATAAATGCTAGGACATATAGTAATAATAGGCAGGCGAATAATAAAGACTGCATAAAGGTAGTAATGCTCGACAACTAAAGAAATGCTTCGTGACACAACGCAACAGCCTACTCGGGTTGTGCAACTCAACAACAACCTCGGCTCAAAAGTGCAGTGAATAATAATACTGCATACATATAATAATGGGGCTTATCTCTAACCAGTGTCTGCTCAGTTAATAAAGTCTAGCTGGGGTATCAAGGCAGGGCAACAATGGGCGAGCATGCGGCTCGTAGCCTAACGTTGTCCGAGGGTGGTATAATGAAGATTACGTTATATGACGGGGATGCTCTCTTGATAAATCTAGGTCTCTAGTACCTAGCTCTATCCTGGCGATCCCTCAGAAGTCAACACAAAGAGGCATCACTATGTTGTGAGGGATAGGCTATGGCCCTCTCACACCACAGCGCTGTGCTCGCAAAGTAAACCAACCCGAAGACAACTTAGGCTCCCACAGTACCTGTCGATGTCGTGCAGAGCTTAGCTAACACTGCACACATCGGAGACAACGACACAGTAACCTTACCCCTAGTCTAGCTTTAGATAACCAAGAAGAATCACTCAACACCTTGCAAGGGAGACATATACCGGTCTACAACCTTCCCGAGAGAGGACACATACGGAAAAGTCCGTCTCTCTAAACCTCAATAAAGCATAATACCTCCTTAACCTAATACATGGAAATATCTGAGAGCTTCGCGTACAATACGATTGGTCGACGGTGAACGTCTATGCTGAAACCAGAAGGGATGTTGAGTTTAATAAAGATTAGAGAATGAGAAAGGAGAAGTCGAGAGAGAGAAATAGTATGCAAAGTAGCGAGTATGGGGGACAGAATTGCAAAGGATGTAGGCGATACGCGTGTCAGGCAAGCTCTGAGCTGGTAAAAAACACGAGGCTGTGACGGGAAGGGACTAGTTGACCACCCGGCCGCCAACGCCGTCAGCGCCCAAGCGAGCCGCGTCATAGCTCGCCTCGCTGCCGGGTGTACTCCCTCACACTCTCTCGCTCGCCTCCCACACAAGCAACATTTATATTATAGCGAATATAAAATATAAGGCGCGGTCACAGACCAAAACAAAGACCACTTGTAGACTGTCTGTGGCAACACGACACTAATGAAATAAAGCAGATCATTCTAGGACAACTGTAGCCTATCCCCCCATCCTGGCGAGTGCTAGCGAGCTGCAATGCCCCACGCAACCATTCTGCTAACGCCGGGAGGCGTCACACAGTCAAACACAAGTTCACAGGGTAATTCACTAACAATACCTGCAATCCCAGTATAAACTTTCACCTTTCGCCTGTCTGATAAAGTTGAGTCATTAACAACGAATAGATAAGTCTGTTGCAGGGTAGTGGACAAATATACATCTGAATAAGGACAGTCACGAACAAGGTCCTCAAGTCTGTCACCAGGAAAGGCTATAGTTGTGTCGCGAACAAAAGCTGTGGTACAAGGTGGTTTCAAAGTTAACCCAGCAGCTGCAGGTGCTGCGACCTGCCTGCAGGAAGTAGTGTTTTGAAACATGTACAAAAAAACATGCCAACAGGCCTAGGCAGCTGAAAATTGGCTTACATGGCAAATTTGAATACCAAACACTTACACTTAAAATTAACACACAAACTCACATACCTAATATAAATATCACGTAGGCGCCCCCTCGCAATCGAACGGCTTGCAAGCGATAGATAAGCCAGGGGAGGAAAGGGAGGAATAATCAACCCTACGTCCTACCATTCACTCACTTCTGACTTGCTTACACCATACTTTATGGCTTTATCTGTTTTATTCTTTCTCTACATCTAATTTCTGGCTCCTATTTCTTCACATATGCCTTGTGGTGCAATAATACTGCTTTATAAGGGAGATATAAGGGATTTTACGTAATTCCTCCCCTTCCTCCTCTCGTGTGCAATCCAGATGACAGGGCAAAAACAAGAGTGCGCTGGTGCCTAGTCTCACCAACTGTGCAAGTCCCGACCATTAGCAGTGGGATGTGTAGGTGTGATACCAACACAGTGATGTAAATTACTTTATTTTTTGCGGGGTCGGCTTTTCGCCCATTCCTTCGCACCATGACAGAATATTCAAATCAAGATTTCGCAGCTGTCAAGTTAAGTCACGAACAATACCCAGACTTGTCGCTGAGTCACAAACAACAACCAATTCACTCTGCCTGGTCCCATCTGGTTGTGGTGGATTCCCTTTTGCTTGCATGGCCTCTGTTGATTGATTTCCGGGCTAGAACGGCCCCGATGTTCTGGCTCGGATCTAGGTGGCTGGGGGTAGCCAACTCAGCTGGTAGAGACTGTCTCCAGTGGTTGTGTGCATGGAAGAAGGGCACGGGGCAGGCTGAGAAGGTTGGCTGTTGTGTCCTTCCTGTTCCGCAAATCTGATTGCTGCCAGTCCTGCCCGCCTTGTCTTAATGCTGATGCATAATGCTTCCCCCGCCAGGGAGGTCGTAGGAGAGGTTGGTTGCAGATGCAATGGCAGGGGTAAGCAGCTCCAAGAATTTGATTCAGCGCTTGTTTCTGACATCTGTGTGGCTGCCTTCTATTATGATGAGGGGGGCACAAGAATTATCATTGTTACTCAGAATGTTTATCAGTTGGTTCGAGAAATTTACACGCCTATTTTGTCTGGTGATGGAGTACCAAAAGATATATTAAATATAGATTCTGGTGGGCGGGAACGGTGTGATGAAGGAAATAGCAAGTGGGTTTGTAACTGCGCTGGTGGCTGGCAGGCAAATGGAGATCTTTGACCTGTCACCAATGCTTTTGTTGACATGTGCAGACGGTAAAGTATGGATTATCCTGAGGCGTTTTGGCAGGCTGGGCTGAGGGCTGCAAGGAGTGGTTTTAGTGTTTGTTGTCTGGTGAAGTTGAGGGGATTGCGGGGTGGTAAAATAGGGTGTAGTGATTCATTTGGGTGGTCAAGTTGAGGAAGAGGTTAAGGAATGTGGGGAACAAGTTCCCAGGCTAAAACATACAGGAGGGATGGATTTTGTGATTGAAGAGATGTGGCAAACCCTACTTCTCGTACTTGTGAAGGATGTGGATGATGTGGGAGAGATGGAGAGGTGTGTGGGATGGGAGAAGGTCTGTTAGATGGTGAAGGTGAAATAAGCAATGGTCGATTACTATAGCCTATTCGCTGTAAGTAGGCGAGGAATCATGACTGCTATCCTCTGTAACTAAAAAAAGGCCAGAGCAAATTGGCTGTAAACTTATTCATCTATTCCTTGACTGACTCTCCCCAAATGGTAGAAATATTAGCTTGATTACTCTAGTCGTTTTTTAGTTACAGAGGTTAGAGGTCATGATTTTTCACCTAATTACAGCGAATAGACTATAGGAGAGGGTGGAGTGCATAGATAATTGGGAGAGAAGTTTAAGTAGGAGTATGTGTTCGGGGGGAGCGGGGGAGAGAAATGCCGGTGGGTAGTGTAGGAGCTGTGGGTTGTGATTTAGGGGAGAAGTTGATGGGCGAAGTTGGAATAGTGGGTTACTAGAGGAGGGGGTGAGAAGTGATGAAAGTTGATTTAGGTGTTGGCAGGGACTTCTGGTGGTTATATAAGAGTGTGATATAGGTGTGGATACAGGGTCTGTTTGGCAAGAATTTTCAATAACCAAGTGTTGATCAGGTTGATAATTGTCGTCATGGTTATGGGGCCTATAAGATCTCACATAATAGTTGCGGTGTATTTTGCTTTCACCACGATAGCCAATGATGACAGCTTGGAAGCAGTTTGGGATTATATTGATCGTGTATATGATATATATATATATATATATTGATCGTGTCTATGAAACATGGCTGCAGTTTGTCAGCTTTGGGTAATTTGGCGATCATGACTTTGTCACCTACCTAGTATAGGTAGGTGTTCAGTGTTTGGTCTGTTTGAAGATTTTGGCACAGTTGCAGGTGATGGAGGCGGTTCTTAACCCCTTCAGACTCATATGACGCAGAGGTTGCCAGATTAGCAATAAGAAATAGAGTTCTCTCACTCTTATAATTACCTCTCCAAAATTAGTTTTCTGCCCACAGCTAACTCAGACAACTGCAGAGGTTGAAGTAACTAAACTAAAGGTTTCTAAATACCCCTGATGGTAACAAAGGCTTTAAAGTATCCCTAATCGGCTCAAAATCGCGTCATATATCGAAGAGGGTTAAGGTATTGCAGGGTGTCGCCACAATTTAGGGGGGGGGGAGGCTTCTCTGCTATGGCCAGGTGACAGAGTGGCATAAACAGTTGGGCTTCTCCAAAACTAGGCTAATGGGGTGTTATTCCGTCTCCTCTTGAACAGGTATTCATATCCCATTAAATAATCTTTACTTGTGAGGGCCAGTCGTTGGTGTTTAGTGCCACTAATTTGGTTTGCAGTTGCTTTGGTAGGGCGTTATGACTTCCTTCACATATGGAGTTCCCCTGTGGCCAGTAGGGGGAGGAATGGAATATTGTATATCCGATAATCTCCGACAGTGTTTCTCAAACTTGTCACAAAAATTCAGGAGCATTGTTGGAATGAATGGCTTGTGGTAATCCAAAGCAAGGGAAATAGTTTGTTAACAATGCTTCTGCCATGGCCATCGTGGAGTGTTCTTTGGCAGGGGCAGGCAATGACACATTTGGAAAAGGTATCCGCGAAGGTGATGATATATTTATTGGCAGTCTTTGTAGGTATTGGTCACATTACATCTTGGGCTAGGAGTTGCCAGGGATTTGAGGTTACCAGTCGGCTCAAAGGTCCTTCTGTTCTGGTTTGGTATTTTCCTACGCAACATGCATGGCAAGATTCTTTGATGGATTTGGCGAAGGTGGAGGTTTTGGTAGTCCAATAGATGTAATTTAATAATTTTCAGTAGTATGGGTAGGCAGCCCCTCCCAGGGTTGTACTACCGCTAAGGTAATGGGAGACTCGAGGATTAGCCTGAATTCCATTTTCTCTCCCAAGCCTTGGTAGCTGGATGCATATCTTTCTACCTCATACACATGTATGGGTACCAGGCAAGCCCTCTTTACATAACATACACATCCAACTTAAACACACTGCCCTATATCTGCTATCCTATATCCATTAAACACTGATCTTCCCACTATACATCGTAAATTCCTAACACTATACATTGCTTACGCCAACAAAATACCATGGCTGCTGCAATCATGTGAGCAAACCCGGTGGTTTCTCAGATGACCACCACCAGCAGGGTTGGGTCACTGACAACAAGGCCCTCCCGGTCGTCATCAAATGACTGTGTCACCAAAATTTGGCAACGTCCCACAACTGTTCATCAGTGAAGAAAAACAAATCTTCTGTAATATACAGGGATTTCACTCCAACATAAATTCTGTACATCAATTTCTACAAACAGAATCCCACACTCTTCGATTTTTGACTGAGGCCCAAGTAACATCCACCTCTGATAAATCCAGATTCTATTTTCCTGGCTATGAATTGCTTCCGAATTTTAGACCTGAAGGAGGCGTATGTTGCTTCGCAAAAACTGAAGAAGGTTATTTGTTTCACTTGTCCCTATTTTGACTATTCTGTTTGCAAATTAAATTCTCTTGGTAGATTTAAATACATATGATGCACATATCAGTCCCCAAATGCCCTTCCAGAGTCTTTTTATTCTCTGTCTTCCCAACTCGGTATCCTCAATATAAATGCTGCTTCAGAAATCACAGTGCTGGGTGATTTTAATGTCCATAATGTTGAATGGCTCACTCATTCAGCCAGGACTGATGACCCTGGTCTTGAATGTGAGATATTTGCAGACTCACCCAGCTAGTCAACCAACCAACTCGTGTGCCTGATAAATTCATATTTGTTTTCACCAACTAACCAATTAATTTACAAATAAATCTAACTAATGAAATCAATGAAAGTAATGAATACATGTGGTACTCCAAGGACTCGAACCTAGGATACTTACACCGAAATTCCGCACACTAAGCACTAGGCTATCAAGACACCCACCTATTGGACTTGTTTTTAACAACCAATTCTGAAAATTATGATTTTGAAATGATGTCCCCCACTTGGAACTTCTGATCACTGCCTGATACGGAGCACTTGTGTATCGCCTACCACACCTTTCCACTCTGAACTGGTTTTGGTGGTCAAACGGCTCCACAACTACCACCACCACCACCACAACTACCACCACCACCACAACTACCACCACCACAACTACCACCACCACCGTGTTGACAGAAATGTGGAGGCATATATATATATATATATATATATATATATATATATATATATATATATATATATATATATATATTCTTTAAGGCAGGCGAAGTTGAAGGAAATACATGTATCAGCATTAATTATTTTATTATTAAGACTTTCAATAGAACGAACAGCAATTCTCAGGTGTTCTGCGAGATTGTGCAAAAGGTGAGCAAAATTCATGATGATCCGACGCATTTCGATAGACAACTATCATCTTCAGGGAATGGAAGGTAAGTGAATAGGATATGGAAGTATATAGTAAAGGTGAGGCAAGTAATCAAATTTACCCTAGTGATACGACCTACGCCAAGGCCGATTTTACACTCCAGGTACCCAGTTTAACGTATGGGTGGGACGAGGCGAACACGAGAGAAGGCCTGCCCAATGGCCACTGAGCAATCCTGGTGGCTAACCAAGTTCTCAGTCTCGTGTGTTGATTGGTTGTAGGAAGCCACCAATCAGGCCCCTGAATTCATTTTAGCCACCATTAATCCAGGTACTCATTTTCGTCTGAGTGAGACGGAACTGACAGGGAATGGAGTTTGTTCAACACTCCTGGGCTACTTAAACCCTGGTGGCAAGCCAGGGAAATTTCACCCACCCCTAGGGCAACATCTGGTCAATGTCGGTACCGGGTGCAATCACCCAACAGGTGCGGTCACCCATCCAACTACTGACCAGACCCTACGTTGCTTAACCTTCTGATCTATTATCAGGGTTGCAAGCGTTAGGCAGGGTTGCCCATGAATAGGATATAACATAACAGCTTATTTATACATATTAGGTAGATCATAGTAAGGTTTATTGGGTGTTGGCTAGCATATGATTGGCTAGTTGGCGACCAATGAGGCGCGTGCTTTTCCTGCCTCCTGGTTGGCTAGGAGGGTTCGTAGATGCTAGATGTTGTCGTAGGGGGTCTGCTGGGCGAGGGGGGGGCGGGGCCCTTATGAGGGGCGGCGGGCCAGTTGTATCTCGGGTTTCTCGTCTAGTTTGAAGCGTAGGGTTGAGGGGCGGCGTGCGTTGGTTAAACGAAGTAGTGGGGGGGACGGTAAGGGGGGGAAGGGGAGGGGAGGAGAGAGGGGGCAAGGGCAGAGTCGGGGTGATAAGGGGAGTAATGTTAGGGGGTGTTTGAGAGTAACGTTTAGCTGATGGGAGTATTTGGAGGTCGAGAGTTTGATTATTTATGGAAGGACTTAAGAGTTTGAATATATAGGGCTTCAAGTATAGCAAGTCTTCTGGGTTCTGTCTCTTTATCAATTACAGAGGTGTTTTTATCTAGGTCAGAGCGAGTAAGGGCTTGGTGGTGGGGGGCTTTATAGTGCTTCATCATACGACGAGCTGACAAAGCCTCCTGTCTGGTGATCCATGGAAAGGAGGAGTACCTGCAGAAAATGGACACCATCTTAAGTGATAAAAATAAATTCAAAAGGATCACTCGCAACCCCACAGATGAAATAAAAAGGAGAGCCAACACCACCATCACCGCCATCAACGCTAAAACTGAAGGGGTACACATGAAAAAACTCATCGGGGAATTTTCCCCTGGTTACGCCTATGGTACTGTAAAAACACACAAACCAGGAAACCCCCTCCGCCCCATCATCTCCCAGATACCTACGGCCACCTACCAGATTGCCAAGACCCTCAACAACCTCCTCACCCCCTACATACCTCGACAATATAACCTCAACTCCGCTAATGATTTCCTAGAAATATTACGAGACGCCCCCCGAACTAACGACCACATCACCGCCTCTCTCGACGTGGAGAGCCTATTCACCAACTTACCTGTGGACAGGACCATCAACTTAATCCTGCAAAAAGTTTACCATTGCCCTAACACACCCAATCTGGCACTGAAGATGCTGTTGGAGCTCTGCACCAAAGAGGCACCTTTCCTCTGCCCCCGTGGAAACATGTACCAGCAAATAGACGGGATAGCGATGGGTAGCCCCCTGGGGGTCCTGTTCGCTAATTTCTTCATGGGAACTATAGAAGAGGAGCTCCTTGATGCCCACTGCCCCTCGGTCTACTGCAGATATGTGGACGACATATTCGTACTAGTAAAGGACCTCAACAAACTCAGGGACCTCCAGCATCGCTTTATGGTCGCCTCAGGACTCAACTTCACCTATGAAGAGGCCACCAATGGACAGCTTCCCTTCCTCGACCTCCTTGTTTCGTTTAATAATCAAGAATTCAAAACTAATGTCTACACCAAACCCACGAACAATGGCCAATGCCTCAACGGGGAAAGTGAATGCCCCCAACGATACCTGCTGTCCACCATCGCAGCCTACATCAGGAGAGCCCTCACCCATTGCACCGCGTGGAGCGACACCCATAAGGACCTAGAACGCCTTACCCAGGTACTCGTTAACAACGGATACTCTAACACAGATGTCACCAACACCATAAGAAAACACTTTGATAAATGGTACAACCAAGCCCCCCCTACTACCAACCCAACCAACGACATCACTATCTTCTACCGCAACTACATGTCATCTGATCACAATACCAACGAATCCATCATGAAAGAAATCATTACCAAGAACGTCCTCCCCACCAACCCCGACTACAAAATAAAACTTATCATCTACTACAAATCCTCCAAAACCTCCAACCTAATCCTCCGTAACAGACCTATCTCTCCCAAGACTCCGAAAATAGACGACCATGTGATATACCAACACAATTGCAATAATGTGGACTGTGGACCTCAAACCTACGTTGGTATGACACAAAATCGTTTATCACGCCGTCTCACCCTCCATCTCCAATCTGGAGCTATCAAAGACCACTATAAAGCCCCCCACCACCAAGCCCTTACTCGCTCTGACCTAGATAAAAACACCTCCGTAATTGATAAAGAGACAGAACCCAGAAGACTTGCTATACTTGAAGCCCTATATATTCAACCTCTTAATCCTTCCATAAATAATCAAACTCTCGACCTCCAAATACTCCCATCAGCTAAACGTTACTCTCAAACACCCCCTAACATTACTTCCCTTACCACCCGGACTCTGCCCTTGCCCCCTCTCTCCTCCCCTCCCCTTCCCCCCCTTACCGTCCCCCCCACTACTTCATTTAACCAACGCACGCCGCCCCTCAACCCTACGCTTCAAACTGGACCAGAAACCCGAGATACAACTGGCCCGCCGCCCCTCATAAGGGCCCCGCCCCCCCCTCGCCCAGCAGACCGCCTACGACAACATCTAGCATCTACGAACCCTCCCAGCCAACCAGGAGGCAGGAAAAGCGCGCGCCTCATTGGTCGCCAACTAGCCAATCATATGCTAGCCAACACCCAATAAACCTTACTATGATCTACCTAATATGTATAAATAAGCTGTTATGTTATATCCCATTGCCCAGAGACGAGACTAGAGATTTTACCACATTTGACCAATCAGAGCCTAGTAAATCTACTTCTAACACTTAACGTAAATTTAATCATTTCTACATTTTCAAACATTAAAGTAATTTATATTATTTAACTAACATTCAATTTACTACTTGATTTGATTAATAATAAAGTAAAGTAAATATTCAATCTTTTTATAATCATTTAGCCTAACATAAATTGATATTTCTTCTTTTATATCTACAGCAATTCCACTCTTGCCAGCAATATCCGCCACCTAGAGTCCCCTGTTGTATTCCGACGCTGAACCCTGAAGGCATTGCCACGAGGGGGCCCCTTAGAGGGGTGGTTACAGGAATCAACAGGGTGGGCAAACCGTCTCCTTACCATCTGGGTAGATGGTAATCTAGTGCTAGGTCCCCTTCGGGGGCAGACTGAAAGCAGGCTTTTCGACCCTCCCTTTGTGTTGCCCAAGAAACACACCCCTTTTAGCAGGGGGGGGAGTTGTAATCGGTGCCTCTTTAGCTGACAGTCTTAGGTAGGTTTTTCTTGCTGGCGAGAGTCGAGTGTTGAATTTATGAAGTATTAAATCTAACCACAATTTCACCTATCCATCATCTGAGCGTGAATTATAACTCATCACCTCAAGAACATTCTCCATTTAAAGTAATTGCTAAATATAACCACAATTAAGAATCTAGTAAATTCAGACATTAACCTAACATGTATAACCCTACGTCGCCACATTAACAATGGGGAGGACAAGAATAAAATACTCTCACCCAGGTGACAAACAACAAGCTAGGGTCCAACTGTTGGAAGCCTTATCACGACAAGGAGTGTATGCTACCAATATATACATCTCAGACACAGGATTTGTTGTAATTACAGCAAATGATATTGATCAAGACAAAATCTTTGCAAGAGACACCATCACTAAACTGAATGCAGCAGGGTACACACCAATTCTACCTCCAGAGCTTGCAGCAAAAAGATCAGTTATTATATTCAATGTTCATGACCTAATTTACCTGAACAACGAACAGGTGATACAAGAGCAAATAGAACAGAAAAATGTCTGGGCTCAGGGAAAAGTGGATGCCGTCTATAAATTTGACAAAAGCCGCACACTAAAAATAACTTTTGAAAGTGTGGACAATGCACAGACAGCCACTCAGAAAGGCATGCTCATGTTTAACCTAAGCATACCACATGAGAAAATAAGACAGGAAGACTTTATTCCTCTCACCAACTGTTTCAGATGCCACAAAGTCGAGGGCCATCACACCAATCAATGCCCCAAGGAAAAAGAATACGAACTTTGCTCAGAATGTGCTCAGGAAGGTCACACCTGGAAGAATTGCACTGCAACAGTCAAAAAATGTGTAAACTGCCTTCAGGATCATAGGACAAATTCAATGAAGTGCGAAGTCCGGAAGCAAGCAATCAAAAAGAAAAGGAAGGAGAAACAAGAGGCATCAAAAACAGTACATGCCAATAAAACCTACAGTCAAGCAGCCGGTCACCAGAATGCAGCAACATCGGCAACAATGAACCCTCAGACAATACCCCAAGTAGACATAAAACCGAACACAGCCAGTACAATGTTAGCATGTATGTTGCATGCCCACTTACATAACATGGCAAGACCCGGATCATATGCAACAGAACTAAACAGCATGCTGAAACAAAATGGATATTCCCAAATGAATTTCCCAAACAACCCACCTTCAAATGACTTGTTCTCAAACATTAGCGGCGAAGAAACCATGAATATCATGAAACAAACCCATAACGACATTCCGACCCAAAATCAAGCTGAAGACACCATCAGCCAAACAGGAGAGACCCCCATGAGCCCCCTTACTTTAGATGAGTCACATGAACAAGAAACCGAAGAAGCAACTCTGAGTGACTCTGACAGCATATCTCAAGAAAACACCGTGACACGCCGAATGGAAACAATGACAGTACAAGAAAAGGAAGCCTTTATAAAAGAGTTACACATCAAAATATACCACAGTGACCAAAACGCGCCAAATAATATGAATAAGAAAAAACTCATCAACTGGCACAGCCAACGGCAAGTAAGAGTGAGATTTACAAGAACGAAAAACTACCAGGAAACCCATCAAGTTATTCAAGACATAAAGGATGGACTACTAGACCATCACTTTACTTCTGACCTAATCCGTTATCACCATGTGCAACAATCAGCACTAGAAAATGACATTAAGTCAGGCGCCTATACCCTTGATGATAGTAGTGAATATGAAACAATACATAACGTACCAGTTGCCAGTCCGAATATAAAGAAGTCGGTGCTAAGACACAACAAGGGACAAAACAACAGACCATAGGAGACCCTAACAAGTTAACAATAATACAACATAATGTGTTACACTGGCAGAATAGGAAAATCGAATTAACTAATACATATCTATCAATCAACCCTGATATAATCTTAATTAATAGCCACAGCAATACAAATAACGAAACAATAAAGATAAATGGATACCATACCCACTCAAAGAACTCTTCAAATGAAATTAATGATGGCAGTGCCATTCTTGTAAAAAACACACTTAAATATAAGCTGTATGATGACTTTATTTCTGACACTCTCTGCATTACAATCGAGACCTCCTTAGGACCAGTTAATTTTGCAACCATGTACCTACCCCCTAGACGCCCCTACCTTCCTTTCCCTGATATACATAGACTTGCATACAATAATTTACCTACTTACATTCTAGGTGATCTCAATGCAAAACATACCCTATTGAGAAATAACTCAAATAATGCAGTAGGGGAGGGCCTAGCCCGTTTTATTAACCAAAATAGCCTTGTACACCTAGGCCCCCACTTCCCAACATACCTTTCGCATAACAGAAGTACTACCCCTGACATCATACTAACAAATAACAGAGCCTTTCATAATTCTAGAATTGAATGTGGCCCGATCACAACATCTGACCATCTCCCCATAATATTCACGATCACTGCCGATAAAATCACCATTCCCAGCACCCCCAAATTAAACATGAATAATGTGAACTGGGACAACTTTAGAGAAACGGTAGACTTAGAACTAAATAGATACAACTTTGATCTTAGCGAAGGAGGAGAAGAAGAAATAGACACTGCACTAGACAACTGGTACCACTCAATAACAACTGGCATGGAAAACACAATCCCTACATCTAACACAATCACAATAAACAAATCCATAATAACTCCAGATATAAGAAGAATACAAAGAGAATACCAGGCTATCATGCAAAACGCTATAATAGGAGGATGGCACAGACACTTATATATCAGATTTAGACTACTGCAACAGCAATTAAGAAATGAATGTAAAATAAATTATGACAGAAATTGGGAGAATCAGCTCGAAGACCTTTCAAATAAGCATAGAGATCCAAAAGCTTTTTGGACAAAAATCAAACAACTTAGCGGTTCTAGCAATGATCCAACTAATTATATACTAAACAAAGACAACAAGAAAGTATATGACAATATAGGTAAAGAAGCCACATTTCCTGAAATATGGGGAGATATATTCAAAATATCTGATGAAGAGAATGAGCAGTTCGATGAAGACAACGAAACCATGGTCAGAAACTTTATCCAAAGAAATCTAAATAGAACACTACCTAATGAAGCCATCAACCCAAATATTTTTAATAATCAGAACGCAACCACAAGGGCAATCGATATCCATGAAATAAAAAATATCATAACAAATATGAAAAACAAAGCCCCTGGACGGAGCAACATTAATAAAATAATAATCTCCCAAGTCTCTGAGCAAGCAATACTAACACTAATACAAATATTTAATGCCACACTTTCCCTAGGATACTTCCCTGACAAATTTAAAACAGCTGTAATTCACCTAATACCCAAAGAAGGCAAGTCACCATATGACCCAATTAACTACAGACCTATATCGCTACTGGAAGTGCCAGGCAAAATACTTGAAAAATGCATTTATAATAGGCTAAATATACATCTAAACATGAATGACCTTATCCCGGCTAGTCAACATGGTTTCGTCAGCAAAAAAGGCACAAATACAGCCACAGCAATCATATATGAAACTGTTTCCCAAGCAAAGGCCAGGAATAATCAATGTCACGTAATTCTTAGAGATGTAAGTAAAGCCTTCGACAAGGTATGGCATATGGGCCTGAAATATAAACTACTACAACTTAATCTGCCAAGCCATATTGAGTCAATATTGTGTGATTTCCTAGAAGATAGAAAGGCACACATCCGCATTAAAAACCACTTAGGCCCACCAATACAACTACTCAGTGGTGTCCCACAAGGCAGCATATTATCCCCAATATTATACACAATATATACCATGGACCTCCCACTACCTGCTATCGATTGCACTACAATTCAATATGCAGACGACATCACCCAGATAATTACATACCCAGGCAAATCACGAAGACTTATGGCGGAAAAAGTAGGCTTAGAAATCAATAAAATAAACGAATTCGAAAAGAGATGGAAAATAAAAACCAATATGACAAAATTGACCATACTTCCAATTGCTACCTCAAAGGAAGATGACATAATTGTAGAAGGAGATTTATTAGATACACACCAGGAAGGGAAAACACTGGGACTAAAATTGACTAGGGGAGGCATACTAAAACATGTGACAAGTTTAATTAACAAAGGAAAGGCATCCCTAGGAAAACTTTACAGATTTGGTGACCTCTCAGAAAAAATAAAAACTCACCTAGTAAAAGCTCTAGTACTTCCTGTCTTGGAATATCCAGCTGCACCATTATCCACCCTAAGCAAAACACAAACACTGAGGCTGCAACGGATACAAAATAAAGCGCTCAGATATGCACTTAATGAAAGATATCCATACAACAGAAACACCAGACAGTTGCACGAAATAGCTAAGACAGAGGCTATGAATGTCAAACTATTTAGAAGAACAAAAAATATATGGTCTACGTTAGAAAGATTAAATGACCCAAATTATGCAACCATAGTAGAGAACAGACCAATTAGGAAACACTCATGGTTTCCCCCTTCAATAATAACCAACTTAAATCAAGAACCAAACCCAATATATGTATGAACACTGAAAGCCGCTAACAAACTAGCAAAATAAGTACAATTCAGTAAAGTTGAATGCTTAAGTATGCAAAACGAATGATGAATGAATGAAAAAAACAATAAAAAAAAAAAAATCCCTTGTAATTATGAATATTATTAGATGTCTCTGTATATGTTATCATGAATTTGTTAAGTATGTACTGTCTCCAACACAAATATTATACTCTAAATACTAATGAATGATAGACTGAACAAATGAAACATGAATAAAAAAAAAAAAAAAAAAAAAAAAAATGTCCCTTGTAATATGTCCATGTGTATGAACATTGTCGTGTCCCTGTATATACTAGCATGACCTCTGTTAAATATGTACTGTCTCCAACAAAAATATCATACTCTAAAGTAATAATGAGTGATAGCATGAGTGAAGCCACAATGAATGAATGGGAAAGTGGAAAGAATGAAAGAGTGAATGTAATAATTAACAAACAACAAATATTCATAAACAAAAATCGAATGAATGAGTGAAATATTAAATATGTAATAATTAACAAACAACAAATATTCATAAACAAAAATCCATAAAGCAATACAAATGTCCCTTGTACACTGTATATTTAAGTTCTGTACCGTCTCTGACAAAAATAATAAGTTATAATCTAAGGTGAATGAATGATTAAATAAATGGATGAAATCAGAATGAATGAAAGCAATAATTATGATGTAAGACATGAGAAAAATTGAGTTAGCTAAGCTAAAAACACCCACTTGTCGAGAATTCTCCAATCAGAGCCAGGGTCGCAAAAAATGACTGACGCATGAATACTCGCTCGTCATTGGTCGGTGAGATGGAGAGAGAGAGAGCCTTGCGGGATAAGTTCCGGGGGGCTCTCTCTCTCTCACTCTCACTCTCTATGACAAATCATGCTAATTACAATGAATTCGTCCCTGTAATAAAAAAAAAAAAAAAAAAAAAAAAAAAAAAAGTAAATCAATAAAAGAAAATAAATATAATTTTTTTTTTTAGTTTTTAAGACAACTTATCAAAATACCAAAGAGTAATAACAACACAAAATAAATAATTATAACACCGGAACGATGCTACAATGCATATGAAAACAAACAAATGCAAAATTAAAAACAAATTGCAAACATGGAGGCAGGAAATAAAAAAAGGGAACATAAACATGAAGCTGGTGGTATGTTCTGCTCACGGAATATATATGAAATATAATTTAAGTCTTAACCAAGAATAGCAAAGTGGACGGCCCACTATCTTTTAATCTCCAACTTTACTTCATATTTCTAATCTTATTCTTCTTTATCCACTGATAAACTCTATTTTCATCCCCCCTATTCTATCCCCCCCCCCTATTCACTTACCTTCCATTCCCTGAAGATGATAGATGTCTATCGAAACGCGTCGGATCATCATGAATTTTGCTCACCTTTTGCACAATCTCCCAGAACACCTGAGAATTGCTGTTCGTTCTATTGAAAGTCTTAATAATAAAATAATTAATGCTGATACATGTATTTCCTTCAACCTCGCCTGCCTTAAAGAATATATATATATATTATGCTCACTGCTCACTGCTCACTGCTGCTAACAACTCCTGCCTCTCAACTCGCTCTTGACCACCACTACCATGGCCACCAGCACTACCACAGCCAGTGGTATGGTCAAGTGGTTCAACCACAAGGCAGGCTTTGGCTTCATCACTATGAACAACGATGAGGAAATTTTTTGTCACCACTCTAACATCAGCAACAACAACAAAAGCAGCACGAGAGCCTCGCTGAGGAATGGAGAAGCAGTGGAATTCACCGTCTATTCTGGGAGGAGAGGACCTGAGGCCATTAACATCAAAGGCCCTGAAGGAGCCCCAGTCAAGGGCTCCTCATTCTCCCCCCGGAATCATCCACCAAAGGCGACAACAACAACAACTACAGCGGAGGGGGAAGCGGTTCTAAGAGCAAGGATCTATGCCTGCGTTCAAACAGCTATGGCCATCGCTGGTTTGGATGAGCGTAGAATCTGCAAGCTGATCCCCTATCTGCTGAGTTGCAACAACCTGCCGACAATCATCATTCCTCAGGAGGCTTTCTCTGCAACACCATCAAACACCAAGAGGAATAAGCCTGCCAACACCCAAGAAGACCCAGCTCCACCACAGAAGCCGAGGAGTGCCCCAAAACAACAGCTGCTTCTGCCAAGACCTCTCTGTCTAAGCAGGAGCAAACTGGTGCACTCCTCTACACCATCTACCGCTTCAACACCAACCAAGGAGAAGGCACCACCATCTACACCAACAACAACTGTGCACCAAACACCAGACCAAGGACCCCAACGACAACACCAATGGCCAACGTCACCGATTCCCAATTCGGAAGCTGACCAAGAACATGAACCTGATCTCGCCACCACCTCGGACAGGACCCGGCTATTATCTGCTCACTACTTCCATTCATCATGCTTCGACTTCCAGCCCGAACTCCAGTTCAGGACCTACAAGAACAAGAACGCCCCTCCTTCAACTCCGAAAACAACCTTTGAGCCTCCCGACCAGCCCAGCGTGAATGATCTGAAGGCGCGAAGGAAGAAAATCAAGATCGACAAGTCGAAACTGCTCCACAACCAAGACTCCAAAGATGAAGAACAACAATAGCAAGGTGGTCAGCCCACCTATTTTTTACCTCTCCAACTCTTCACCTTTCACCACTTCACCTTGAACTTCAACCTCTACTTTCTCAACTATGGAGACTTCTCCTCACCAGCACCACCTATTCACTTACCTTCCATTCCCTGAAGATGATAGATGTCTATCGAAACGCGTCGGATCATCATGAATTTTGCTCACCTTTTGCACAATCTCCCAGAAAACCTGAGAATTGCTGTTCGTTCTATTGAAAGTCTTAATAATAAAATAATTAATGCTGATACATGTATTTCCTTCAACCTCGCCTGCCTTAAAGAAAATATATATATATTATATATATATGCCTCCACATTTCTGTCAACACGGTGGTGGTGGTAGTTGTGGTAGTGGTAGTTGTGGTGGTGGTGGTAGTTGTGGTGGTGGTGCTGGTAGTTGTGGTGGTGGTGGTGGTATTTGTGGTGGTGGTGGTGGTGGTAGTTGTGGTGGTGGTGGTTGTGGTGGTATTTGTGGTGGTGGTGGTAGTTGTGGTGGTGGTAGTTGTGGTGGTGGTGGTGGTAGTTGTGGTGGTGGTGGTAGTTGTGGTGGAGGTGGTAGTTGTGGTGGTGGTGGTAGTTGTGGTGGTGGTGGTAGTTGTGGTGGTGGTGGAGCAGCAGTGGTGATGGTGGTGGTGGAGCAGCAGTGGTGATGGTGGTGGTGGAGCAGTGGTGGTGGTGGAGCAGCACTGGTGGTGGTAGAGATGGTGATAGTTGTGGTGGTGGTTGTGGTAGAGCGGTGGTGGTGGAGCAGTGGTGGTGGTGGTGGAGCAGTGGTGGTGGTGGAGCAGCAGTGGTGATGGTGGTGGTGGAGCGGTGGTGGTGGTGGAGCAGCAGTGGTGGTGGTGGAGATGGTGATAGTTGTGGTGGTAGAGCGGTGGTGGTGGTGGTGGTGGTGGAGCAGTGGTGGTGGTGGAGCAGCAGTGGTGATGGTGGTGGTGGAGCTGTGGTGGTGGTGGTAGTTGTGGTGGTGGTGGTGGTGGTAGTTGTGGTGGTGGTGGTAGTTGTGGTGGTGGTGGTATTTGTGGTGGTGGTGGTAGTTGTGGTGGTGGTGGTGGTAGTTGTGGTGGTGGTGGTGGTGGTGGTAGTTGTGGTGGTGGTGGTAGTTGTGGTGGTGGTGGTAGTTTTGGTGGAGGTGGTAGTTGTGGTGGTGGTGGTAGTTGTGGTGGTGGTGGTGGTGGTAGTTGTGGTGGTGGTGGAGCAGCAGTGGTGATGGTGGTGGTGGAGCAGTGGTGGTGGTGGAGCAGCAGTGGTGATGGTGGTGGTGGAGCAGTGGTGGTGGTGGAGCAGCAGTGGTGGTGGTGGAGATGGTGATAGTTGTGGTGGTGGTGGTGGTAGAGCGGTGGTGGTGGAGCAGTGGTGGTGGTGGTGGAACAGTGGTGGTGGTGGAGCAGCAGTGGTGATGGTGGTGGTGGAGCGGTGGTGGTGGTGGAGCAGCAGTGGTGGTGGTGGAGATGGTGATAGTTGTGGTGGTGGTGGTGGTAGAGCGGTGGTGGAGATTGTTATATATTATATATATAAATTATATATTATATATATACAGTATATATATATATATATATATATATATATATATATACAGTATAATACAGTATACGGTATATATACTGTATATAATTATATATAATTATATATAATTCGATAATAAATATATATATTTATTTATTTATTTTATTTATTTATTTATTTTTGGATTGTTATATTATTATTATTATTATTATTTTTTTTCTTTTTTTTTTTTTTTTTGGGGGGGGTGCAAAAATGGTGGCTAAAATAATGTCCTGTGATAAACATTGTCTTTCATTTACACCACAATCAAATTGCATGGAAACAATTGCCCATAGCTCGCGAACCATTTATAATGTAGTATTGTGGTTTATACCATTAGAAAGAGCATAATTTTCCGATTCAGATGATATATACTATTACATATTATTACAAACAGTTTGGCTAAAATTATGTCCTGTGATAAACATTGTCTTTCATTTACACCACAATCTAATTGCATGGAAACAATTGCCCATAGCTCGCGAACCAATTATGATGTAGTGGTGTGGTTTTCACCATTAGAAAGAGCATAATTTTCCGATTCAGGTGATATATACTATTACATACATACCTGAGCAAATACCGCAAGACCGAGGTGGGGAACTGCTCGGAGTGCGCTTTTTATCCAGGGTGGGGCGACGGCGGAAAGTAAATATTAGCTTTTTCGACCCGTGATTTCAAATATTCATAGAAAAAAAAAGTATTTGTCTTAGGAAGTTCTAGTTTTGTTTATCTTCTTTGTCATTTTCTCGCGAATTCATAACAGACTAAATTGAAAACTATACACCTCGTAACCAAAAAATCAATCAATCATGTTATAAACCATATCCGGCAAAATATTACTGTTTTTGTTTTTGCCCAGTGCTTGAAAACTATTGAAGATAGACAATTTCCGTTTTCACCATTGGAAAGAGGAGAAAAACTATTTTTATTTTAGTACATAAAAATATATGGTCATCACTCAAAATTCCGAGATAGGACGGTGGGAACACAATTATGCGGTCAATATTTGTATTCGGAGTACGTTTCCATTCTATATTTCCATTTATTTATTTGTTTTTATTTTATTTTTTTTCATGTGTAGTATAGTCATTCAGCCATCTATTCACATACGATACATAATAATAAACATAATTCTGGTGGCTGGGAATAGAGAAATATGAAGGTTTCCAAAACACTCATAAGCCAAATTCTAGACCCAAAAGCTGCGTCAACTGCCTCCTGTAACTTATCGGAACTCAATCCGTCTGAGGGGGTTAATATTGACAAAGCAATGGGTCGAAAGGTCTTAAAATCGCTAAACTAATGGGCCGAACGTTTTAAAATTTGAAAAGTAATTGGGCTAAACATGAGGGAGAAGAGGGACCAGACAAGCGACCCATCTCTCCTTAATGGCTTGACCACACCTGTGGTCAATACGTTCTAAGCTGGTGAAGCAACATTTTCTGTGGATCCAAATTTTGAGAAGTGACGCTGTTGATTGGGAGATGGGAGAGGTCGTCGGCATTTGTATGGCGTTTCCCTGGCCTATATTGTATATCAAAGTCAAACTCTGCCAAGGTTTCTCTCCAGCGAACAATGAGGGCATTGACAGTATTTGACTTTCAGAGCCACTGCAGGGATTGATGATAGGTTATGGTGGTGAACCAAACTCCTGACAAGAAGGACCGAAAATGGTTGTCATGGAGTCAATTCCAGCAAAGGAGACGTCAGTGTAAAGGCGGAAGGGTTGTGTGTAGTCGGGAAATGAGACGACTAGGGCTCTGAGATCAGTTTGTCTTTTAGTTGCTGGAAAGCTTCTAGATGTTTTGCTATGGTAGTAAATATTTTCACAAATTGTCTGTAGTAAGATGCCAGACCTAAGAAGGCGTGGATTCCCTTGACGTCTGTGGAGGATCTATCTTGGAGATGGCACTTAATTTCTCGAGATCTGAGGTGATGCCTTATTCGGATATGACGTGTCCCAGGAAGGCTATGGAATTGTGTGCGATGGTGCACTTCGAGGGTTTGAGTTTTATCGCTGTATCTTGAATGCGGCTGAAAACGTGTTCGAGGCAATGTAGTTGTTCTTCCCAAGTGTGGAAACAGAACGATGATATCGTCCGGGTAGGCTAAGCATGTCTCCCAGGTTAGCCTACGAAGTATACAGACTCCATCAGTCAGGAGAAGGTGGCTGGTCCATTGTACAATCGAAAAGGAAGCACGTTGATTTCACATGAATGTCCTCCACTGGTCGAGAATGCTGTGTAATCTTTGGATCTTCGTCTATGCGTACCTGCCAATAACCGGATTGTAGATCCAAAGTAGATAACCACTTGCACCGAAGAGGGAGTCCAGTGAGGCATCGATACGGGGTAAGGGTGTGGCAGTCTTAATGGTGACATTGTTCAAGCGCCTGTGGTCTACGCAACAACGTGATGTGCCATCTTTCTTTTTTACCAAGACTACAGACTATGGGTGAGGACCACGGGCTGGTAGAGGGCTAAGCAATGCATGCATCCAGCATTTCTTGCACCTGTTGTTCCTCCTCTTGCCGCTGAATGGGTTTTTTTTATTTCTGGAGGGTTGATGCAGTTGGGGTCCTGTGGTGTATATTGGGTGGGTGAGGACAGTGGTGTGTCCTAAGTCGGTGGAGTTGGTGACAAACACATCCTGGTATCTAAGTAGCACTAGTTTCAAGTCTCATTGATGTTGCATAAGCAGGTGAGTTGGAATCCTAGGTAGCATTGGGGGGGTCACAGATGGAGCTGTGGTTGCTGGATCATCAAAGGATTCTAGTTCTCCAATGACCAGGCCCTTCGGAAGGGTGATAGGTTGTTCGGATTTCTTCACTATATTTATGGTGTTGATGTGGGGTGGTCATACCGCTGGTGAAACGAGGCAGTGTGGAGCCACAGGTTTTTCTAGCTGCGGTAAAAATACCAGGGTTTGTTTGTCGGGTTTAGAGACAGGTAGCCATATTTGGTTGAATGGTAGTACTGCTCTTGTTTATGGCCTGTGTTATGATGTGACTACCAGGAAGGTCTTCATCATGGTGTTTACTGCTGGTGGACTGTAACGTGGTAGTGGGCATAACAGGCGGGCGGAATGGGTATAAGTTGGTGATATTGTTGGTAAATATTGAATATTTCTTGAAAAATTCACATTTTGTGTGTGGCCTGAAAGTGTGTAGAACTTGTGGTCTACTCGTTCAAGGTTGGAGAACATCTGGGTGGATATCCAATCGGGTTTTTGTTGAGTTGTCCACTCATGTACTAGGGTTGGGGTTGCTGTGGTTATGGCCTGAATTGGTAACCTCAATAAGACGTCTGCATTTGTGAGCAGTTTACCTGGATGGTAGGCGATGTCGAAGTTGAAATCCTCTAAGGTTTCCCTCTATTGTAGAATTAGGGCGTTGATAGTTCCTGATTTCCTTAACAACTGTAATGATTGATGATCAGTGATGATGCTGACATGTGCAGCCAACAGGAAAGCCCTGAATTGTATCCATATACAATAGAAATAGCTGCGTGTAATCTGGAAATGATACAGCAGGTGCAATGATCAGGTATTGCTTTAGGAGGTTCAAGACGCTTAGTCTGTCGTCTGTTCATTGAAAAGCTTTTCCTTTTTGCTAATTCGTGGAGAGGTTTGGCATGGTGGCAAAACTTTTGACAAAATGTCTATATTTTGGATCAAGTGCAATATATTCAGTAGAGATGGTATGCCCAAGATAATCAACAGAGTTTCGTCCCAAGGTCCACTTGGTGGATTTAAGTTTGAGGCCTGATTTCCGAATTTGTTGGAATAATTCTTGGAGTCTTTGTTAATGGTTCGGTCATGAATGGCTGAACACAATTATATCATCCAGCTTGGTGAGGCATGTTTCCCAAGTTAACCCAATTAGGACTGATTCCGTTAATCTGGAAAAAGTGGCGGGTCCGTTGCACAGGTCGAAGGGTAAGTCATTAAAATCGTAGAGTCTCCCTACACTCGTAGAAAATGCCGTTTTCTGTTGATATTCTGGCTGAAGGGGTACTTGCCATCTGGCTTGAAGTTCCAGGGTGGAGAACCATTGGCAGCCGAATAGTAAGTCAAGGGAGTTGTCAATTCTTTGGCAGAGGTGTTGCGTTCTTGATCGTTACATGATTTAGTCTTCGGTAAACTACGCAGAACCGAGCAGAGCCATCTTTTGTTTTTATCAAGACTACTGGAGAGGAACAACGACTGGATGGTGTTATGAATGCAGCATTTAATATATCTTCTACTTATTTACCCTTTTCTAGTCTCTGGCTAGTCTAGAGACTGGCTGGCCAGTCAGTCGACGCCCCTCCTCCCATCCAGCATTGCCTTTACTCATATACTTCTTCATTCCATCCTTCCACCTCTCATTCGGTTTACCTCTCCCTCTCTGTCCTTCCACCTCACTCTCGTACACTCTCTTAGTCATTCTCTCGCTTCCCATATGTTCCACATGGCCGAACCATCTCAAGGTGTTCCTTTTCACACTTTCCAGCACATCTACATCCACATCACACCTCTCTCGTACTTCCTCATTCGTCTGTCTATCCCTCCATGAAACTCCACACGCGCTTCTCAGGTAACTCATTTCCACCCCTCTCACTCTTGGTTTGAGTCTCTTTACCAACGTCCATGCTTTGCTCCCGTAAGTCAATGTCAGGATTACCCCACTATCATGCAGGGACTTCTTTACTTCCATGCTGACCACTCTATTTCTTGTTACTGTTTTCAGCGTTCCTACAACTCTCCTCCCCTGCGGCACCCTCTCCCACACTTCTTCATCCATACTTCCATCTTTACTCAACACACTGCCTAGATACTTGAATGAGCTGACAGTTCAACTTTACCTCACACTCTGTGGCTGCACCCCTTTCAAAGACCATAACTTTGCTCTTACCCGCATTTACTCTCTGATTCCGCATTTCACACACTGTTCCAAACATATTTACCAGACCCTGCAACACCCATTCACTATCGCTCAACAAAACTGTATCATCAGCAAATAGCAGTACAGGCATCTTCCAGTCGTTTCCCTCCCTTATCAGAGGTACACGAACATCCACTGCTCTTGCGTGTATTTCTTTCATGACTCCATCCATAAATATATATTGAACAACCATAGGGACATTACACACCCTTGCTTCAACCCAACATTCAGATCAAAGAATTCGCTCTGCTTATTCTCCACATGTACTGACGCGTTTGCACCCTCATACATGCTCTTCATTGCTTTCAACAGCTTGCCGTCTACTCCGTATATTCTCAGTACTTTCCACAAACCTTCTCTATCAACTTCGTCATAGGCCTTCTCCAAGTCCATAAAGGCAGCATGCAACTTATGTCCCTTGTCCAGATATTTCTCCACAACACATTTCAGGGCAAAAATCTGATCTACGTATCCTCTTCTCTTCCTAATCCCGCCCTGCTCGTCACCTATCCATTTCTCCGTTCTCACTCTCACTCTCTCAATCACTACCCTACTGTACACCTTCCCTACTACGCTTAGATGGTATATACCCCGGTGGTTACCACTCACTCCTCTTTCCCCTTTATCCTTATATAGGGGGACTATTATGCCTGTTTTCCAGTCATCAGGTGCACTCCCTTTCTCCCATGCTAGTTTACACATATGCCATACCCATTCGATCACTATCTCACCACCATACGTCAGCATTTCCCCACACACCCCATCTATTCCTGATGCTTTCCCCATCTTCACTCTATTCATGGCTTCCCACGCTTCTGAACTCCTGACCCCCACCTCCTCCTCCACTACTTCTCTTCTTCTCCCTCCCATACCCCATCCAACTATGTTTGCTGGTGCTTCATTTATTACATTTAGCAATTCGTTGAAGTAAATATATCCTTCGCTGGCCTTAATAATCTAAATGTTTGCAAATACTTTACAATTAACCAATTAAGTTACACAAAATGGTGTCAAGATTGTTTGGATAATGATTTAATTTAGAATAGAGCGTTTCCTTTTCAAGAACACCACAATTGTTTAAAATATGCTATTACGAAGCTATTTTCTGCTGGACTCTATAGTCCTAAAAAATATATTCAGTTAAAGTTATGCAATCCATTGCTCACCTTAGTTAGTTTGATAGTTGCTCACCTTAGTTAGTTTGATAGTTGAAACAGAGAAGTTAATTTAGTAATGCACTATATGTACTATTTTGTGTATGTATAAACGGGCAGCCTCGTGGGGTCAGTCAGGCTGTTGCTGTTCGAATTCCGTTGTATATTCCTTTGTGATCTAGAAATTGGTCCCGGTCTAATAACACGGGGGTGATTAAGGAGAGACAGACCGTTTGTCTGGGCCCCCTTCTCCCTAATGTTTAGCCCCACTAGTTTTGAGATTTTAAGACGTTGGTTCCATTAGTTTGGGGATTTTATGACCTTTCACCCCCTTTCTTTGTCAATATTAGGACCCTTCGTGCCATTTAGGTGTCAATTTTTTCCTGGCGAGCGATAGCGAGCCTGTTGTTTTAGGATTAAGCGGCCTTCGGCCGGGATATGTTTTTACCAAAAAATTTACAAATCTATCTTGAAGGGGGTTCTAGGGGAGGGGGGGGGGGGTTCTAAGCTTGATGGAGGTCTAGGGAGGAAACTAAACAAATATATGAATAAATGAATTAATAGAACAAACAAACAGCTACTGTCCCCTTAAAATGCTCTCTTCATATAGGATATAATATTATACCTTCATGTATAGCATAAAGGGTCCTAAAGCTTGGTTCACACATAGCCGAGTCCGGTGCCCCAGTCCAACACGAGTGATGAAATTTTGCTATTCGGCAATGACTCGTCAATACTCCTCAACACTCGTGTATACTTGTGTTACACTCGTGTATACTCTCCGTGGACTCGCCACTCTCGAGGGTACTCGTGGCGTGGTCCAAAAATGTCATGCATGCATGACATTTTTGGGCCGCGCCACGAGTGTGGCCTAAATACGTGTAGACTCGTGTACATACGTGTTTATTCGTGTACACTCGTGTTTTACTTTGAATAACTCTTCGTTATTCGTGTTAACTCGTGTTAACTCGTGTAACACTCTTTGGTGATTCGTCGATTATGGTGAACATTTCGATGTCGTATTTTGTGTGTCAAAATATAATGTATGTGACTCCAGGTGTTGTTTTGCATCCAATTAATATTTATAGTTACTTTATTCATATAAGTTTCATTTACAATTTTACTTTACTCAAGTTTTAAATGACTTGTTAACAGAGAAACAAATAAGTAATGTGAATTAAATACTTTTTGGAAGAATAGATAAAATTATAATGATGATTAAGCAATTTGAAGGACATAGTTCATGGTAGAACATACTGTATAAGGGAAATATGCTGAACATTATTATAATACTGTTATGGATATAAGAACATAATACTATGCACTGTACTGTCCCTGAAAACATAATAAGGGTTGTATTTGTCATTAAGGGGAGTGACCTGTTTTTGTTCTGTCCTTTTCTATCTTTCTCTGGCTTGTATCCATTTGGCCCCATTCAGCCTACTGTTTTAAGACGTTTATCCCCATCCAGGTGTTATTTTTTTTTACTGGTGAGCTGTAGCGAGCCAGCATATTTTTTATTTTTATTTGACAGCAGGCTAAATTTGTACATTTTTCGATAGAAAAATTTCTCCGGCAAAGCCGGTTTTCTTCATATAATGCTGGCTCGCTATCGCTCGCCAGGAAAAAATCGACACCTAGATGGGGATAAACGTCTTAAAATAGTTGGCTGAATGGGGCCGAATGGATACAAGCCAGAGAAAAAGAGAAAAGGACAGAAATAACAAAAAGCAGGTCACCCCCCTTAATATGATAAATTTCACATGGAAAAAACAAAATATATATATATATATATATCCCCGCCGCTGTAGGCCTACTCCCTCCCCTCACCTCCCCGCCCCGGCCTCAACCTCGACCCCGTTATTGTGATGATGTTGATAAGCCTTGTGCTACACCCTATTGATAATGCAAAACTATTGAACACACTTAAAAGTGTATGTTATTTGGTCTCTATATAATCTGTGAATAATTTCTATTACATCTCAAGATTGTACTATTTATTATGAAATCATTATAACCATCTATCATATATTTTTAAGCTAATATACTTCTATGATTGATCTAATGAAGGCAACTGTACAATCTCGAGGTTATCCATTGTAACTCCTTGTCAGATTTGTCATGACTCGGATTCTGTTCCCAGGTCAGTTTAGCAATCATTGCACTTGCATGTCTCTCTCATGCCTCCATCATTGCACTTGCATGTCTCTCTCATGCCTCCATCATTGCACTTGCATGTCTCTCTCATGCCTCCATCGCATGACCGGAAGGTGTGAGGGAAATTTCCTTCACCTCTAAAAAGGTGTGGAAGAGCAGGAGAGCTAAGAGGTAGGGAGGAGTTTGGACGACAGATAGATTTGAACCACAGGCCAGACAAGTCGCCTTTTAGAGTTCCCTCTCAATATAGGGAAGGTTATCTCACTTACTTAAGTTTTAGTACTCCGTATATTATTTCAGTTTGTACTTGATATTATATCAAAGTGGTTTTGGACCAGAGATCTTTATTTTCCCCCTTTACCTACATATAACATGTATAAGGTATAAGTGGGATGGTGGCGGCGATACAATGATTTACCTAATTAATATATCAATCAACGAGCAGAGAACGAGAGTTGAGATCAACATCTACAATCAACCTATAACTAAAATATAATATCTACATCTCTTAAGGCCATCGACACCTTCAGTCACCCTTATATAGAGGTATATAGAGGTATAAAGAGGCTAAACCAAGATAGGAGCGTATCTCAAAACGTTTTCCTAATCATATTACCCATACGTACAGTGACTGTCAAAAGTCGTACGTAACATTTCCGATATGATGGAATTAAAGACATTTTTTTTCCCACCAACTCATAATCAGCAAAAATGACACAAATGTCAATTAAAAACATGTTACAATATTTCCCGATCATTTTGTGTATACCGTGGGAAACAAAAAATCTATCGAACGTAAATCTTCCGTCTCCGAAGCTCGGCGCCTCGCACAGCAAGACGGAGGGGAGGGTTGAAATATATTGTTGACTGTCTTATTTATTGTTTATCTATGTGCTGGAAGGATATTATATTTTTCAATTCCATCGCATTAGAAATTATTCAAAGATTACAAAAAGTCCAAATAAGACATAGTTATGTTAATGTATAAGGGAGTTAGGTAGATGCACTAGAGAGATAGATAGATAGAAAGAGAGTTGCAGAGGGGGAAGTGAGCGATAAACACAACTATTATGAGACAGACGAACTTAATTGGTTCCGAAAAGACAAAGGAGAAATTTGTATTGACTCTTTTTCATGTTATTATTTGTGTGTTAGAAGGGTAATATTGTTTTCAATTCCATCATATTAGAAATGATTCATTGATTTAAAAAAGACCAAAGACATAGTTATATATATATGTATAAGGCAGATAGATTCATTAAATAGACAGAAAACAAAATTATCTCAATTTTTCTGGTGAACATTACCCAAATATATGAGAAAAATATAAATAAAATCATAGTAATGAATATTATCGCTGAAATATATATAGAAAATAAATAATCATGTACGAGGATTGTTAATATTGACACTCATGTTGACCCGTGTTACACTCGTGTTGACCCGTGTTACACTCGTGTTGACCCGTGTTACACTTGTGTTGACCCGTGTTACACTCGTGTTGATCCGTGTTACACTCGTGTTGACCCGTGTTACACTTGTGTTGACCCGTGTTACACTCGTGTTGATCCGTGTTACACTCGTCGTGACTCGTACCTACTCTTTGTTTACGTACCCTGGAATTTGACCGTTATTTTTCAAATTTTTGACACTCGTCTTGGATTCGTGTTACACTCATGTTGACTCTCAGTTACTGTAGAGACTCTTGCATGAACACGTGTTGACTCTTATTAATTCGTGTTAACTTGTGTTACACTCTTGTTGACTCGGGATCAATTGCTACTCGCGGCCTACTCTGCCTCCAGCAACGGCGATAATCGACGAGTGTGACTCTTGTTAGACTCGGGCACCGACTCGGCTATGTGTGAACCAGGCTTAAGAATGCTTTGCCTCGGGTGTAGCGGTACCAAAGCCGAATAGTCAATATGACATCAGATATTAGATTCTATTCTATATACTCAGGCCCAATCCCCACTTTTCCTTATTTTTGTTTTGTTTTTGTTTTTTTTTGTTTTTTTGGGTGTGCCCCCCCCCCCCCCACAAAAAAAAAACCGCACACACAAAAAAAGGAAACAAAGGGGGGGGGGGGCGACTCAAGACAGAGCCAGAATAGGGGCAACACAACAGAACACAATGAACACACAAAAACACAATACAAATTCACACACATCAGGTATTAGATGAAAGCTATTAAATCTTGACAGAGTTCTAGAATCTGATATAATGTCACCGCTATGTCCTATGTCGTCAAATAAAACACCGTCTCCAATCAACGAAGACAATGATCTCCATAGCTGACATCATAATCAACGAAGACAATGATCTCCATAGCTGACATCATAATTGAGTTGATATAAGGGGAGATGGGCCGGTTTTTCTGCACCCCTTCTCTCTCGTGTTTAATCCCATTGTTTTGTTTAGATTTTAAGACGTTTGACTCATTAGTTTGGCGATTTTATGACTTTACACCCAATGTTTTTGTCAATGTTAAGACCTTTCGTGCCATTTAGGTGTCGATTTTTCCTGGCGAGCGATAGTGAGCCAGTAATCGGCCTTCGGCCGGGACACTTTTCTAACAAATAATGTACAAATTTATCTTGAAGGGGGTTCTAAGGGGTGTTTATCTTGAAGGGGGTTCTAGGGGGTGTTTATCTTGAAGGGGGTTCTAGGGGATGTTTATCTTGAAGGGGGTTCTAGGGGATGTTTATCTTGAAGGGGGTTCTAGGGGGTGTTTATCTTGAAGGGGGTTCTAGGGGGTGTTTATCTTGAAGGGGGTTCTACAGGGTGTGTTTATCTTGAAGGGGGTTCTTGGGGGTGTTTATCTTGAAGGGGGTTCTTGGGGGTGTTTATCTTGAAGGGGGTTCTAGGGGGTGTTTATCTAGGGAGTGTTTTTTACAGCTCGATGGAGGCTTAGCGAGGAAACTAATAAATAAATGAATACATGTATTAATAGACCAAACAAACAGCCACCATCCCCTTAATGAGCTTCAATGTCTCTCCTCCGTGTGTGTGTGTGTGTGTGTGTGTGTGTGTGTGTGTGTGTGTGTGTGTGTGTGTGTGTGTGCGTGTGTGTGGTGTGTGTGTGTGTGTGTATTGTTTGTGTTGTGTGTGTGTGTGTGTGTGTGTGTGTCTGTGCGTGTGTGTGTGTGTGTGTGTGTGTGTGTGTTGTGTGTGTGTGTGCGTGTGTGTGTGTGGTGTGGTGCGTGTGTGTGTGTGTGTGTGTGTGTGTGTGTGCTATGTAGTATTAGCGTCTAGGTGGTCACAAGCCTGCCATGGTGTGTGTGTGTGTGTGTGTGTGTGTAGTATTAGCGTCTAGGTGGTCACAAGCCTGCCATGGTGTAGATCAAGGTTGTATTTCTTAAGGGGAGGCAGACCGTTTTTCTGGACTCCCTTCTCCCTAATGTTTAGCCCCACTAATTTTGAGATTATAAGACGTTAGGCCCATTAGTTTGGTGATGTTAACACATTTCGCCCCATTTCGTTGTCAATGTTAAGACCTTTCGTGCCATTTAGTTGTCGATTATTTCCTGGTGAGCGATAGCGAGCCTGCAATTTTTTAAGGAATCGGCCTTCGGCCGGGACATTTTTCTACTGAAAAATTTACAAATTTATCTTAAAGGGGGGTCTAGGGGGTGTTTTTCTAAGCTTGATGGAGGTTTAGGGAGGAAACTAAAACAATATATGAATCAATTAATTAATAGACCAAACAAACGGCCAGTCTCCCCTTATGACAATGATAGCAGGACTTGAATGCCGTATTTTTAAGGGGACACTGAATGCTTTTGTTTGCCTATAAATTCATGCACTCATAAATTCTTACTTTCCTCGCTAGACATCCCTCAAACTTAGAAAAAAATCCCTTAGACCCTCCCCCCCCCCCCCCCTAAAGATAAATTTTTACATTTTTCGGTAGAAAAATGTCCCGGCCGAAGGCCAGTTCCTCTTACAATTATAGGCTCGCTATCGCTCGCCAGGAAAAAAATCGACACCTAAATGGCACGATAGGGCTAACATTCATAACGAAATGGAACGAAAGGTCTTAAAATCGCCAAACAAATGGGCCGAACGTCTAAAAATCTCCAAACTAATGGGACTAAACACTAGGGAGAAAGGGGACCAGAACAACGAGCGTCTCCCCTTAAGTATGTTGGCAGGGCAACATTCCCTAAACAACATTGAACAAAGAATAGGAAACCAGTGTTGATTTGTGAAAGAAGATTCTACATTTATTATTATGTTCCCTCCACCAACCGACTTTACTCCTAAGCTCAATGAATGAAATCAACAAATACATGTGGCACTCCAGGGATTCGAACCTAGGATGCTCACACCAAAAATTCAGTGCATTTATCCATTGCGCTACGAAGACAGTTAAATAATGGTGGACAAGCCTACGATTTATTATGCATATTAGGACCCATTTAGGTGTCAATTTTGTCCTCAGTTTGTCAAAAAATGTATCTTTCTATGTTCAATAAAGTTAGGGTTCCCTTCTGGTGTTGACCTTTGAAGGAGAGTGTAATCCAGCGGTTGTAAACACTTTGACATTAAGGGGGGGGGGGAGTAACCGGCTTTTTGTATCTTTCTCTCCTTTTCTCTCTTTCCCTGGCTTGTATCCATTCGGCCCCATTCAGCCAACTGATTTAAGACGTTTATCCCCATTCAGGTGTCGATTTCTTCCTGGCGAGCGATAGCGAGCCAGCGTTGTATGGTGAATCCGGCTCCACTGGAGAAATTTTTCTATCGAAAAATTTACAAATTTAGCTTGCTGTCAAAACAAAAATATGTGTATATGCTGGCTCGCTACCGCTCGCCAGAAAAATATTGACACCTGGATAGGGGTAAACATCTTAAAATAGTAGGCTGAATGGAATCGAATGGATACAAGCCAAAGAGAGAGGGAGAGAAAGAGAAACAAAGCGAGGTGGGCTCCCTTAAACACTAACAGCCCTGGACAAAGGCAGACACACGGAAGCTAATACAATAATTACAAGTATGAGCCAAGATGACCCACGTGACATTCAAGGGAACTATATCAATCTAACCAGGAATGATAATTGAATGTTGTTGACGTTTATCGAGGGACTAGATCTAAATGCACACACCAAAACAGTCTGTTGTTGGAACTATATTGTGAATATATACTGTATATATATATATATATATATATATATATATATATATATATATATATATATATATATATATAATTATATATATATATCTATTACACTTAAGTATTTATACATGTAAACTAGACTCACTCTCATATTATGCCTGCTCCTATTAATTACTCCCTTTCAATTTAACTGTCATATTTGATCACTGATGAAACAGTGGATGATCAAATAAGACAGTTAAATTGAAAGGGAGTAATTAAAAAGAGCGGGCATAATATTAGAGTGAGTCTAGTTTACATGTATCATAGACTACAGTAGATCTGGACTGGACACGAAAATGGAACTTTGCAGTAAGGGACCCAACATCGGGGAACAAACCTCCAACTTTGAACCTCGAAACCGCGAAAATATAACATTTTCGCGGTTTCGAGGTTCGAATTTGGGGGTTTGTTTGCCGATTTTGGGTCCCTTACTGCTTCTTTTCGCCCACACTAGGAGTCTTTTCGCTCGATGAACTTCGTTCGCCCAATCAGTTAAGTCCGTTCGCCCAAACAATTATGGGAGGATGGTTGTTTTTTCTGGTTTCTATTCTTTCCGATGTTTAGCTCCATTAGCTTTCAGATTTTAAGAACATTTCTTTGTCAATATTAAGATTTGTTGTGTCATTTAGGTGCCGATGTTTTCCTGGCGAATGATAGCGAGCCTGTAACTTTTTCTTCCTAAAAATGTACAAATATATCTTGAAGGGGAATATAGGGGGTGATTATTATATATCTTGAAGGGGGATATAGGGGGTGATTATTATATATCTTGAAGGGGGATATAGGGGGTGATTATTATATCTTGAAGGGGGTTATAGGGGGTGATTATTATATATCTTGAAGGGGGATATAGGGGGTGATTATTATATATCTTGAAGGGGGATATAGGGGGTGATTATTATATATCTTGAAGGGGGATATAGGGGGTGATTATTATATATCTTGAAGGGGGATATAGGGGGTGATTATTATATATCTTGAAGGGGATATAGGGGGTGATTATTATATATCTTGAAGGGGGATATAGGGGGTGATTATTATATATCTTGAAGGGGGATATAGGGGGTGATTATTATATATCTTGAAGGGGAATATAGGGGGTGATTATTATATATCTTGAAGGGGGATATAGGGGGTGATTATTTAAGCTTGATGGGAGATCTTGGGGATATTTTTGTTTTACAGTTTGGTGGTCTGTGGAGGAAACTCAGAACAATTATAATACATAAATGAAATAATACAAAATAAAATAAAAATCTTTCCTTAAGTCTATTAGACAAATGGAGCCTGATCACCCACATCATGACATTTGCTAGCCGATATATTTAACCCATTGGCTGCAGGAGACGTTCCAGAATGCAAATGGCAAATTATAGCAATTTAAAGGCTATTAAAGCCTGTGATGACGAGTCTGAGTGAGCAGGAGCGCGGCAGGCCCCCGTCCGCTCTCCAGCCAGTCGGCCGTGACACTGAGGAGGTATGAGGTATATCCCGCAAGACTCTTCAGCGCTGCCAAAAGCAAATGTAGCGCGACATTAGCGATATTCGCTCAAATTAGCGAATGTCTATGGTAGCGCTGCTGATTAACCCTGCGCGCTACGAACCTCGTTCTGGTGTAATTTTGAAGCTATTTTCTTCTAGTTTTTAGTTGAATACATTTATTTTCATGCAGAAACTTGCTCAATCATTCAGGAGTGCCTGAATGAGCCCTAATATAATGGAAATATGCCCGACGCGTAAATGTTAATTGCCATGCAATGGTTGCAGATGTCTGTTTTACTACATTGACAATAAATTATAATAGAATTTCCCTATGAATAATTTGTGTTATTTAACTTTTAATTCACTTTGCTTCAAATATGGAAAGGAATTTTTAAATAGATTGTGTCGACAAAATACCGTATACATACAAAAATGAATATGCATAAGCATATAGAATTGTTTAACAAGCACCACCTACCTCACCTCTTAATGTTCTCAATGCTCTCTCTTTCTTTCTCTCTGTGGAGTAACCTATATGGATTTCTTTAATATGAACATTATATTAATTGTATTATATAAAATGCAAGGCTAATTGATTTAGCTTTGTATTTACATATTACGAGGAAGGGACATAAAAGGGCCGGACATTTACTTCAGGAAGAACAAGTTCGTAGGCTTATCACAATTTCAGAACATACTCTCCTCCCTCCTCTCTGCAAGTAGCACCAGACCTCTGCATCAGAAGGCATTAAGGATCTAAGAGACCAATTAAAAGGGCCAAGTGGAACAGACCAGTCTAACAGCCTTTAAGGGGGGATGGGTGTATTTATTTCCTCATTTTGATATCCATTTTTTTATTATTTTATGTTTCTCCCTAGACCTCCATCAAGTTTAAAAAAACACACCCCAAGATAAATTTGTAATTTTTTTTATAGAAAAATGTACCGGCCAGAGGCAGGCTCCTTTTAAAATAAAAGGCTCGCTATCGCTCGCCAGGAAAAAATCGACACCTAAATGACACAAAAAGTCTTAAACCCATTGGCTGTGGGGGACATTCCGGAACGCCATGGCAATTTATAGCAATTTACAGGCTTTTAATTAAAGCCTGCGGAGACGAGCCCAAGTGAACGGGAGCGCGGCAGAGTCCCGTCTGCTCTCCAGCCAGGCGGCCACAGCACTGAGGGATATGAGCCATGTCCCGCTAGACATATGCAGCGCTGCCAAAACCAAATATAGTGCGACATTAGCGATATTCGCTCAGTAATAGCGAATATTTGCCGATGTCTATGGTAGCGCTGCGGATGAATCCCGTGCGCTACGAACCTCGTTCTGGTATAATTTTGAAGCTATTTTCTTCTCGTTTTTAGTTGAATACATTTAATTTCATTCAGACACTTACTCAATCATTCAGGAGTGCCTGAATGAGCCCTAATATATCGGAAATATGCCCGCAGCATAAGTGTTTATATTGACAAAGAAATGGGGTGAAAGGTCTTAAAACCGCCAAACTACTGTGCTGAACGTCATCAAATCTGATACCTAATGGAGCTAAACATGAGGAAACACCAGAAAAATTACCCATCTCCCCTTAAAAGAAAAACCCTGATGATAACTGAGTGTAGCTGCAAGAGCTGAAAGACTTGCTGAATCTGAGTGATGACTACTTTGAGCAGTTGAGTCGTGTATGGCATGAGAAGCTCGCCATAATGCTGTGTGAATGGCAGAATGATTCCCCTAAAACCAATCAAGCCAAATCTGTGCAGGAGAGAGCTGCCCTATTGCAACGTCATGTTCAGGAGAGAGCCAGCTGTACAACGTCTCTAACAGTAGACGACGAGAAAGCCCAGGAAGAAACTTGGAATATGGCCCTGCCCCTGACCTTTTGTATAATTATGTTACCTTACCCCCTCCCATTTGTCAGTAGCTCCTCGAGCGCCGTCACAGCAGGCCGAGCCCCACCCCTAAGCTACGCAGCATTCAATGCGCTTAGTCCAGTCTGTATCCTCATGGCAACACCTAGTTACTTTCCCCAATTGCCATATATCCCCTTATAGACAACTGGGCCAAATACTGCCATGGTACTCACCATACAGACTCCCCAACATTGGAAGAATGGAACGTCCAGATTAACCACCAAAAGACTAGAAGAGAAACAACCTGCATGACAGGAAACACCTGGACTAGGAGAGCCGAACGTCTACCCCGAGGCTACGAGTACGACTAGGCAAAGTTAATCTCCTCATTCACCTGACAGCCTACACTACCACATCCCTAGGTGTCTACTCAGAGTTACAACGAGCTGCCAAGGCCTCCCTACTCCGCTAATTCCTGTTTAAAGATATATTGTATTTACTTTGTGTATAATTGTTGCTTGTATTGATATAGTATAGCCCTGTGTATATCTCTGTAAAATAAATCATATTCTGTGTTCATATATTCGTCTTCTTTCTCGTTGTTAAAGACCCCATTATAAGTCTCTGCCCTAATAATATAGGCACTTCATTTGGTTGAAGAAAAAAAAACGTAAATCCGCTGGTCCTACAGTGCGTTTTTATTATTTATTAGCTGGTGCTCAGTGGGTTAAGCAAGACCGAGCAGCTCCGGTGTGTACTAGGAGGTGGACAGGAATTTCATTGAGGGTGATTTGTGATTATACAGGGGATTTGTAAAAATGGTGATTCGCCCCCCTGACTTTCAACAGCGTCAGGGGGCTCCTCTCTAAAAATCCATTGCTGGCCAGTTCAAGGTGGACACCACACGTTACAGCACAGGTGAATAAACAAATGTAGTACTTCTTGGGAACATCCTCCTTAGTTCTGGTTATGGTTATTGGTCCAGAAAAATCCACTCCTACAGTGTTAAATGGCTCCACATACTTTACACGCTCTCTAGGCAAGGGTGGAGGCCCTGGTAGCTCAAATGGCTTTCCCTCTATTGTCTTACAGATCACACAACCTTTTAGTGTAGTCTTAATAACTTGCCTGCCTTTAGGTATCCAATATCGCTCACGCAACAAGGCTAGAGTATCTGCCACTCCTCCATGTAAGCATTGGTCATGAGACTTCCGTATAAGTAAAGTTGTCAGCCAGGAGACTCGTGGTAATAATATTGGAAATTTTGACTGCGGATCTAAATCACTGTGATGTAATCTGCCATGACAGTGTATCGATTTAGAAACAGGGTCTGTGTACAAGCCAAGCTTTCTGATCAGAGTTGAGGATCCCTTTGCAGGTTGTCTTCCTGATTGCAGCTGTTCAAATTAATCTTTGTAATGTTCCTGTTGCACAACACTCACCCAATAATTTGCACTGCTTGGAAGTTTCAAAGATGGCTTGATGGCTTTCAGAAACTTGAAGACGTAGCCTGTAACACATAATATTTTGGCCAAAGAAGACACCCTTGGAGCACCAACAGTGTAGGTGATGGGATTTCACTTTGTGTAACATTAGTATATACACTTACTACTCCTTCACGTTGAATCGGCCAATTATCTGCTTGACATAGCCACGATGGTCCCTTAAACCATGACTTGCACTCATGTAGTATCTTCCAAGTGACTCCTCTTGACAGTAGATCTGCAGGGTTATCTTTGCTAGGTACATGTTTAAATTGATAATGGAGAGAAAGTTCTTGTATATTTGCAACTCTATTTTTGACATACGGAATAGTGCTATTGTTGTTCCGTATCCACTGTAAGGCAACCTCATTGTCAGACCAAATAACCGTTTTCTTGATATTAAGCTCTAAGGTTTCTTGAAGGTGTTTTGCCAAGTGTGTGCCAACTTGAAGTGCACTGAGTTCCATTTGGGGTAAGGTGCGAGCTTTTACTGGGACTACTCGTGCCATTGATGTAACAAGATGACTGATTTCACCAGAGACAAGGTATGCAACCGCTCCATATGCAACGGATGATGCATCACAGAACACATGAAGTTCATATGGCAAGTGATTTTGGGCAACCATTCTTGGAACTCTTATTTCACTTACTTTTCCATATTCATCTTTCAATTTGAGCCATTTTTCTGTAAAGGAAGTGGGTAAATTGTCATCCCATCCTGTATTAAGCTTCCATGCCTCTCTGAGTAGTAACTTTCCCTTAATAGTGATAGGTGTTAAGAGACCTAAGGGATCAAACACCGAGGACACCATAAACAGTAGTTTCCTCTTGCTTAGAGAACCGTGGTCTACAAAAGCAGGAGGTTTCAAACTGATCAAGTCTTTCTGGGTATCCCAGTGTAATCCTAAAATTGGGGTAGCAACTGGTACTTCATAATCTGGAAAGTCTTGTTCTATTATTCTATTAACCCTTTCGCTGCGGGTTACGTTCTGGAATGTTTTGGCAAGTTACAGCAATTTCCAGGCTTTAAAAGCCTGTAAAAAACGTAAGAATCGAGTGTCAGTCGGTGGGAGCGTGAGGGGCCCACCTCCGACCCTCAGAGCACCGAGCGGCTCACTGAGCAAGGCTGTGTGGCAGGCTAGTCTCTCTCTGTCTCTCTCATCAGTGTAGCCAAGCGAGCGAGTGTTACATAATAGCGGGGTTCCCGCGTTTCACTGGGATCACTGCGGGTGAACCAGACTACGTATACGGTCCGTTCTGGTGTCATTTTGAAGCTATTTTCGCCTAGTTTTCGGCAGAATACACTTCATTTAATGCAGATGCTTGATTTATCATTCAGGAGTGCCTGAATAGGCCCTAAATAGCCCAAAATAGGCCACAGCCAAAGGGTTAAGGGCTGAATAATTTGACACCCACATTCTTAATGGCATGTTAGCTTGTATCAACTCAGAATTGGCGTTATGATATAGGTCCAGTAATTGTTCTTCATCCTGAGTAGTTCCTAGAAGGTTGTCCACATAAAAGTTCTTGCTAATTGTTTCTTTTTACTCGCTGTCAGAGTTTCTTAGATGAGTCTCCAGTGTTGCCTGTAGTAAAAATGGACTGCAAGTGGCTCCAAATAGTACAGACTTGAATCTGTATGTAATAATCCGTGCATTTTCATCATTTGGGTCCTCATACCATAGAAATCTGGTGAAATCTCTGTCACACTCCTGCAATCCCACTCGTAGAAAGGCTTTGCTTATGTCAGCACTATAAGCATAGCGATCAGTTCGGAATCTTAGCAAAATCTCTCCAAGTTTCTCTGTTAAAGAGGGACCCTTCATAAGACAGTCATTTAGTGACGGATTAGAGCCTCGTTTTGCACTGCAATTGAAGACTATTCGCAATGGAGTGGTTATACTATCCTTTTGCACTGCATGATGAGGGAGATAATAACTGTTTTCATGGATGGCAGCATCATCAACCCTTTCAATGAAGTTATTTTCTAGTTGCATTACAATTAAGTCATGATATGTCTGCAAGTTATTCTTTCCTTTTAGAGTTTGTGTCAGACTTTTTAGCTGACATAAAGCCATTGCATAATTAGTAGTCAGAGATGGACAATCTACTCTCCATGGCAACCTCACCCAGTACTGGTCATCATCATACTTTACTGTATCAAGGTAAGTGCTGTAAGACACCCTGTCCTCAGGTGAGGGCTTGTTGGCGTTTATGCCAATTGTATCAAGGTCCCATAGCTTGTGGACAGGTACTGAATCTTCTTCAAGGACATCTGCAATTTCTAATGGAGATACTTGTGCACACATTCGGGCAACCATTGTGTTCTGTATGGTGTAGCATTCATCCAGCTCGTTATTGGGAATTCTACCATAAATCAAGTATCCACCCGAGCTTTCTGACAGTTTGACATCTTTCTTTGTGGTGACATTAAATGAATTCACCATAATAATCTGACCCTATAATTAACTCAATGTTTCCAACTTGATCATCATCCAAATATCTGTCTGCTAGTTGAATGCCAGAATCTCTTAACATCTGAGCAGTTCTTTTCAGACCAGGAATGTAGATGCTGTTTGGTAGATTATCTAAAACTACTGCTTCAATTCTCTTGCAAATTCCACCAAGGCGTATCGTAGGTCTTACTGTCTCGTACTCTTCATATTCCTTTGATTGTAGGAATCCGGACAAAGCCAGTCTTACCTTACCACATTCTTTCAAGTTCAGTTGACTGGAAAGATTCTTGGTGATGAAAGTGCACTGTGAGCCCTGATCAAAGAATGCTCTTGTCACAACCTTTTCATTAGTTACTTGATTACAGATTTCTATAGTCGCTGTAGGCAGAGCGGTCGAATTACGAGCTTTATTTGCTTTCACAGACAATATGGATTGTTGGGTGGTACTTGCCTCTGGATTCTCTGTGTACGGCTTTACAACTTAATGTTTCTTGATACTGAGAGCAGTATGGTGTTTTCCCCTTTAACACTTTCTGCACATAATGAGAATAGTATCACAGTTCATTTCCTCATGGTTTTTACTGACACATCTTGAAAATGTCTTCATTACTTTCAATCTATCTCTCTTTTCTTTAAGGGTCACATAATTATACAGTACATCACAGTTCCCTGTAGAATGTGTTTTTTGGCAAAACAAACAACTTTTCTTTGTCTGGTCACCTTTGGTTTCCATTTTGTAGCTACCAACCAAATTTTCTTTTGGGTAGTATTTCTTTGAAGAAGCAGCCGAATCTTTTATTTGTTGTCTTGCTACTAGATTTTTTTTTTTTTTTTTTTTTTTTTTAAGAGACAATGAACGGAGGAAGGAAAAACACAGATAAAACAAAAAGGTCCATGTGCCTAAAGGCATCCTCCATTCATAAAATGTTTGTAACAACTGGATTTAAACATTTGTAGATTGTAAGTTTGTGGAAAGCAATTCGAGGGAAGTGAATTCCAAAGAGTAGTAGCTCTGGGGATAAATGAATTCTGATAAGCAGAAGTTCTGCATTGTGGAGGAGAAAGTGTAAATTCATGGGCGCTCTCAGCTTCCCTAGTTCTATGGGGAAAGATGTGGAGAGGCGGCACAATTGAAGCAAGTTCCTCGGAACAATTGCTGTGAAAATATCTGTAGAATAATGCAAGGGATGCAACGTTTCTTCATATGGATAATGTAGGAAGGTCCTGTGCGATTGCAGGGTTATTGATTAATCTAATAGCTTTATTTTGAATTTTGCCCAACTGCCTCAATGCAACCACTCCACTTCCACCCCACAGAGGTGAACAGTAATCCATCTGAGAACGCACATGACTTTTATATATCACGGCCAACTGCTCGTCAGTGAAGAATTCTCGAACTCTGTACAGGAGTCCCAGTTTTTTAGAGGCATTTTAGAGTTTTTTAGTGGTGTGGTAACTTTAGATTTGGCTTCTCTTACTGAATGAAACCCTTGCATGACCTGTTTCTCCTGTACTTTGGTTAAGTGTTGTATTGAATCTTTAATTCCTTGTTCTACTTCTTCAACTGTGGACTAATGTTTGCTAAGCTTCGTGAACAATAGAGTTTCTACCTGATGTGGTAATTTCCGAAGCAACATTTCTTTTAAAAGCCAGTTTGACTCCTCTATCTTATCTATGTATTGTTGGAGATTTCTGATGATTGACTGACATTCATTCAAGTAAGCAGTTAACTCGGACAGATTGTATGAAGGAGCTTTGATATCAAGAAGACGATGACACAGGTGTTGTTGTATTTTATCTTTGTCAGCATTATTTTCATTTAATGCTTGTAATGCATCAACATAGCTTGCCCTGGAAGTTTTATAGCCGATTATTAACTCCGCTGCTGATCCTCTTAAGTAAGATTGGAGGTATGTCATTTTTTCTACATCACCTAAATCTTTCCGTTCATCCACTAATGACCGAAATAAATCCCAAAATGGAACCCATTCTAATATCTCTCCTCCAAAACTGGCGAGTTCTATATTCGGAAGCTTGGGTTTTGAAGACTTGGTTGAAGCATGTGGTACTACTGGGTTGTCTTTATTTTCTTCCAGCACATGGACAAATTCACTCAGTTTTGCTATAGTTTCATATTCATACTTTGAATGGATTTCAGCCTCTGACGAAAATTCCTCTTCTGTCCGAGTTCCTAATTCTTGTGTCTCATATTCATCGAATACTTGTTGGTAATTCTTCCATTTTGTTTTGAGGTTCTGTATAGCCAAATCTAATTTTATGGCATCTAACTCCTCATGTGAAACTATGTCATCACATTCTCTCAAGGCACGAGTGACATGGCCTTTCTTGGCCGAAACTGAAGCCTTTGATACCACCATAGTGAACTATTATTTATTATAAGCTTTCATGTGATGTTCTATGCACTTTAACCCTTAATTAGCGGCGAGCAACATAAGTCGAGTTAAATAAAGCTGGACTATGTGGCGGCGCTCGACATAACTCGAGTGGCAATTTCAGCACGTAATGTGGCTGAGAGAGAGAGACAAGTGGTGGCAGGAGACTAGCGAGCGTATGACTGCTCCAGACCACCGCAGCGAACCTACTGACACAAATCTCAGCTCCCTCCTCCCTCTCTCACTCGCTACATACTCAATTATGTACCGAAAGTACCGAATTACCTGCTTTTTGCACTCGCGTTGCACGGTTATTGCAAGAAAACTATCCATCATACAAGGATCGTTATGGTGTCATTCGAAAGCTCTGTTTATGCCCTTTCAGGGATAGATACTTGTTTTACGTTCTGGGTCTTATTTAGGCATGAAAATGATCACGTAAACAGCCCTATTTTGGCTAAAAACACCCCGCTGGGCGGTACACATAAATAAACCGCATAGGCCGCTCGTAAGGTGTTAAGAACCGGATATTTATGTGTGCTACTGTGCAAGGGTTATAATGTACCCCATCAGGCATATGTCCCTGTCTAAAAGGTTGTGCTCCTAAATTTTTGGTACGAACACCTTTCCTTTTAAGCAACTTGCATAACTTCCTATTTATACCAGACCTATACCAATACCAGACATTTGGAAGCATGGTATCATCATCACATTCCCCAAACCCAACAAAGACCCCACGCTACCCTCCTCGCACCGCCCCATCACACTCCTTTGCTCCCCCTCCAAAGTCATGGAACGCCTAGTATTACAACTACTTACACCCGACCTACCCCTAGCTCCAACACAACATGGCTTTAGGCCACTGCACTCCACAAACACTCTTCTCACAGACCTTACACAAAGAGCTTTTGACAGCAACAACTCAGCTAGACCACCACACAGATCACTATTAGCCACACTCGACATTAGTAAAGCCTTCGATGCCCTCCCCCGCCACAACCTAACAAACAAAATCTACAACACAAACATGCACAACAACACAAAAAGGTGGCTGGCCAACTTCCTAGCAGGCAGATGTGCACACGTATCTTTTGCCGGTCAGTCATCTAAAATCAGAAACTTTCCAAACGGAGTCCCACAAGGATCCGTCCTATCGCCCGCACTCTTCAATTAGTACATGCACAATATAACTACACCCAATATGCCCCAAATAAACTTAGCCTCCTATGCAGATGACATAACACTCACATGCACACACCGTGACCCAAGAAGAGCAACAGATCTCCTTCAACCCTATCTCAACACACTACATTGCTGGTGCACTACAAACAGACTTAATCTAGCCCCAGCCAAATCCACCGCAACCCTGCTCACAAGCTGGACAGGAGAACACGAATACATCCCTCAACTCACCATAAACAACACACCCCCAACACATACACACACACCCAAAATCCTAGGAGTAACATATGATACTCATATGACATTCAAACAGCACCCCACAAACATTAAAAAGAAACTAACACCCAGACTTAACGCCCTCAGGTCACTTGCTCACACAAAATTTGGACACAACAAAGAAACCACCACCACAGTATATAAACAATACATAAGATCAGTGATGGAATACGCAAGCCCAGCCTGGGCTTCTAACCTAGCTGAAACACATCATAAGACCTTACAGACTATTCAAAACAAAGCCCTGAAGATCATTACAGGCTGCACAGCTACTGCACCCACAGATCACCTACATCAAGAAACCAAAATCCTCAAAGTCAAAGACCATCTGGACATGAGAGGCACTCAATTCCTGGCAGCAGCCTCCACGAACCAAGACCACCCACTAAACTACATGGCAACACACCCACAGACACCAAGAAATATCAAAACAACACCCAGCACACGGTATCACACACAATTATTGTCCTCTCTCCCTCCCTGCCCACCCCGAACCAACTTCCAGAAGCACATCCATACTCATATCTCTCGCCAATCCATTCACTCACTCACAGACAACACGCAGCTGCATGCACGACCTCCCGAAATCCATCCTTCCGAATCCTCCCTCCCTCGCGAGGACAGAGTCCACCTGGCCAGGCTGAGATGCGGACACCATCCAGCTCTCCTGAGCTATCAGAAGAGACTGGATGACTCCGTTATCGACGCCTGCCCGGGATGTAACACAGCACCCCATACCATTAAACACATCATAGAAGACTGCAGTTCACACCACTTATGCCAACAACACAATCTACACTCAATGAGAGCTCTGTGGGAAAGCCCGATCGTGGCCATGGCCTTCCTCAAGGACTCGGGGCTGTTCGGCCAGGCAGGATAGGGAACAACAACAACAACAACAACAACTTCCTATTTATACTCCTTGAAACTAATTCGTATGTATCAGGGCTTACACCAAACCGATTACCAGCTGTGTAGTTCCTAGGTTCTATCAACGTTATTGCCACGTTCTTGTTCAACAACTGTAAATGATCAGAGACTTTAATAATTCCATTCACAATTTTGTTGGGATTGCAACTGTCAAATATGTCATTCCCCCCTGAAAGAGTATGGCTAAGTCATGTGCCTCATCTCGCATACACTGGAATGCAGAGTGCGTCCAGAAGTCAGTTAATATTCCGACTCTTACTTTATAATTATATCTTTACTTCAGTGTTTGGGGGTGGGTTGCAAATAGTAGGAGTCTGTGAATGTCCTCCAAGTGCTACTTTGTAATCTTGCATATTTATAAAATTTTAATATCAGTGTGCATGTTTATCCGGTTCGAAGGACCACTAATAATACTGTGGAGAATAGTTAATGAGCCAGCCCTCCTAGACTCACACTTCGATATTCACTACCTCCAAGTATCTCTGGGCTTAGTTTGGGAAATCTTACATTTGTATTAAAATAATCAGATACAGCTATAATAGAAAATATAATACCTTTAACGTCAGTTACTGACGGGCACCTACTTGGTATTCGTAGTCTTTATATGAATCGTCATTATGAAAGGCGTCACAATACACACTGAAAATAAATTTAGAGTAATTAGTTTTATCATTTACGATATCTTCCTTTAATTATTTATCATATTTATCACGACAAATTACAGTAAGAACGAGTCACTCTGAATATAATTAAGAACAAGAGATGAATGTTACCTTGTAATTTTAATCAAAGAGCGGCGTAACGATACTACCGGCGATTTATCGAATGGTATACCGAACTAATTACGTCCTATTTAATTACGATTTCACCTATGGCCACAGTCAGAATTCGCAACTAAATTCTCCACTTAGTAAAGAGTTATAGATTTTCCCTCACTAAGCGAAGTAGGACTTATCTGGAGATGTTGATGTATGAAGTTATTCGTAGACGTAATATAATCCTTTTTGTGGAAATAGGTCTCACTTCTACACCGGTTGAATGTTATCTGTCCCTGTTGCTTATCACGCCGGCTATTAGGCTAATAGGTCTCACTTCTACACCGGTTGAATGTTATCTGTCCCTGCTGCTTATCACGCCGGCTATTAGGCTAATAGGTCTCACTTCTGCACCGGTTGAATGTTATCTGTTCCTGCTGCTTATCACGCCGGCTATTAGGCTAATAGGTCTCACTTCTACACCGGTTGAATGTTATCTGTCCCTGCTGCTTATCACGCCGGCTATTAGGCTAATAGGTCTCACTTCTGCACCGGTTGAATGTTATCTGTTCCTGCTGCTTATCACGCCGGCTATTAGGCTAATAGGTCTCACTTCTACACCGGTTGAATGTTATCTGTCCCTGCTGCTTATCACGCCGGCTATTAGGCTAATAGGTCTCACTTCTGCACCGGTTGAATGTTATCTGTTCCTGCTGCTTATCACGCCGGCTATTAGGCTAATAGGTCTCACTTCTGCACCGGTTGAATGTTATCTGTTCCTGCTGCTTATCACGCCGGCTATTTGTAGCCGACAGTTTCCCGCCAAATTATTTGTTATCGTTAATGAACAAAACTATCTCATTGCTTTGTTCGGTTTGGATTTTGTTTTAATACTTCTGTGTATGGTTGTACACTATGCTGGTTCAAACCCAATGTTTCAGTTTCGGATTTAGCTGTTTCGATTCATTTTCATTTAACTGTTTCAGCTTCGGATTTAGCTGTTTCGATTCATTTATATTTCCGGCTGTTCGTAACCCAAGTTCATACAGTTCAAGTTACTTATATTAGCACTTTCTTTTCTAAAATTTGCTACGCAGATTCACAGCCCCGAAGATCATCACCCAAGATAATTATATCAGATAATGCCTCAAATTTCACAGCAACCTCAAAATTCCTACGAGACTTGTATAGTGATCCGTTAGTCAAAGTTAATTTCAAGAATAATGGATTAATGTGGAAATGTATACCTGCAGGAGCCCCTTGGATGGGTGGGGTTTATGAAAGACTGATAGGTTTAGTGAAAACCTGTACTCGCAAAGCTCTGTTCAAGAAAAGGATAACAGAGGATGCATTGATCACAGTCTTAACAGAGGTTGAAATGAGAATCAACAATAGACCATTAATTAACTTATATTGATGATAATATCAACCATCTTACTCATCTTACTCCTTCTCATTTACTTTATGGAAGGAGACTAGATGCAATGCCAATTGACCATGAAGACTACACAGAGAGGTCCAATGATCCAGACTATATTGGAACTAGTGAATTAAATATGTACCTTAATATAATATTAAAACATTGGGAGCGTATCTGGAGGAGGGAGTATTTAACATCTCTCCGTGAGAAGTTTTATGGAGCACAAGCTGTAAATCAGGATGTGGATCTAAAGGTGGGAGATGTGGTTCTAGTACAGTGTGATGGTCCTCGTACTTCTTGGCCATTGGGAAAGATTACTGCCCTTTACCATGACAAAGATAATACAGTACGTACTGCCGAGGTTTATGCCAAAGGAGTTCATAGTAAACGAACTTTAGAAATAAAGCTAGTACCATTAGAAATCCACAGCTCTCTAGCTCCTACAAACAGTCCAGACAAGGTACAGGTAGCACAGACCAGATCAAAACGTCAAGGAGCTCGCAGAGCAGAAGCTGCTATAAGGGATATTTTTGCCGCAAATATTGTGTATATATTGTAAAATAATATATAATTGCCCATTACTACATTTATGTGTAGAAAGTGGGACAATTTCTTTCTCCCTCGCGGAGGATGTCAGAATTACCTGACACAGGAATTTATTATAGACATGGATATTCCTAAAGTAACCATTAATGTCTATGGAGTTCAGTTTATTAAGTAATTTAGTATATGGTGGTGGGATTATAGGTTAAGGACATTATCATTGACTGGAGAGGACTGTGTAATTTAATAAAATGCTACTCCATAAGTCAGAAAAGAAAGTGCTAATATAAGTAACTTGAACTGTATGAACTTGGGTTACGAACAGCCGGAAATATAAATGAATCGAAACAGCTAAATCCGAAGCTGAAACAATTAAATGTAAATGAATCGAAACAGCTAAATCCGAAGCTGAAACATTGGGTTTGAACCAGCATAGTGTACAACCATACACAGAAGTATTAAAACAAAATCCAAACCGAACAAAGCAATGAGATAGTTTTGTTCATTAACGATAACAAATAATTTGGCGGGAAACTGTCGGCTACAAATAGCCGGCGTGATAAGCAGCAGGGACAGATAACATTCAACCGGTGCAGAAGTGAGACCTATTAGCCTAATAGCCGGCGTGATAAGCAGGGACAGATAACATTCAACCGGTGCAGAAGTGAGACCTATTAGCCTAATAGCCGGCGTGATAAGCAGCAGGGACAGATAACATTCAACCGGTGTAGAAGTGAGACCTATTAGCCTAATAGCCGGCGTGATAAGCAGCAGGGACAGATAACATTCAACCGGTGTAGAAGTGAGACCTATTAGCCTGATAGCCGGCGTGATAAGCAGCAGGGACAGAAAACATTCAACCGGTGTAGAAGTGAGACCTATTAGCCTAATAGCCGGCGTGATAAGCAGCAGGGACAGATAACATTCAACCGGTGTAGAAGTGAGACCTATTAGCCTAATAGCCGGCGTGATAAGCAGCAGGGACAGATAACATTCAACCGGTGCAGAAGTGAGACCTATTAGCCTAATAGCCGGCGTGATAAGCAGCAGGGACAGATAACATTCAACCGGTGTAGAAGTGAGACCTATTAGCCTAATAGCCGGCGTGATAAGCAGCAGGGACAGATAACATTCAACCGGTGTAGAAGTGAGACCTATTTCCACAAAAAGGATTATATTACGTCTACGAATAACTTCTTACATCAACATCTCCAGATAAGTCCTACTTCGCTTAGTGAGGGAAAATCTATAACTCTTTACTAAGTGGAGAATTTAGTTGCGAATTCTGACTGTGGCCATAGGTGAAATCGTAATTAAATAGGACGTAAATAGTTTGGTATACCATTCGATAAATCGCCGGTAGTATCGTTACGCCGCTGTTTGATTAAAATTACAAGGTAACATTCATCTCTTGTTCTTAATTATATTCAGAGTGACTTGTTCTTACTGTAATTTGTCATGATAAATATGATAAATAATTAAAGGAAGATATCGTAAATGATAAAACTAATTACTCTAAATTTATTTTCAGTGTGTATTGTGACGCCTTTCATAATGACGATTCATATAATGACTACGAATACCAAGTAGGTGCCCGTCAGTAACTGACGTTAAACGTATTACATTTTCTATTATAGCTGTATCTGATTATTGTAATACAAATGTAATATTTCCCAAACTAAGCCCAGAGATACTTGGAGGTAGTGGATATCGAAGTGTGAGTCTAGGAGGGCTGGCTCATTAACTATTCTCCACAGTACGGATCTTTTGCGTATTGAACGTTTGCAGGCGGATGAATGGCATCACTGAATTGATCGTTTGCGGACTTAGACTCTGGTCTATCATTAGGGAAGCGGGGCTGTTACCACCGGGACTCGTATAAAACAAGGGCTCTTAATCCTTGGAATAGAAAGGCACACAGCCACAACGGTAACACTAGATCCAACCCTCGAACTTATAATGCCGGCGCACAAAAACACCTATACCCTCCAGAGTTAAATCTGCGATAGCGGGGTATCCTATAACTCGGTATAAATGCACTACTACTACAGGCTGATGATCTCTGATACAGCCTGATCACAACAACTTACAATTACGTTAATAATGTATACAAGGAAAAAGATAGAGAGCTTAATTAAATCACTGAAATGATTTAATGCAAACAAGAAGAAGGTATAATTAAAGTTACTCTAAACAATAATAAACTGTCACTCCTATATTAAAGAAAGTGAATGAAAGTCCTAAAGCATCGAACAGGAACCTTCTGAAGAAAGTCTGATGCTGCTTAAGATGATCGAATCGGATTTTGAACTGTTATATAAAGCAGGAACAAGATATGACAAGTGTAGGGACATACAGTGTTAACTGGCACGGGAATAACGATAAATGCGCAATAGTATTATCTCCAACAACAAAAGAAGTACTTCCTCAGGCAACGCAAAAGCCTGCTCGGGTTGTGCAACTCAACAACAACCAAGGCTTACAATCAACGTGAATAAAAATGCTGCATACATAACATAAGAGCTTATAATCCTAATCGGGTGTCTGCTAGGCGAATAAAGTCTAGCTGGGATGTAGTAGGCTAGGAAACAATGGCTGAGCAAGCGGCTCGTAGCCTAGCGAGGTCCTTAAGACTGTACGGCCAAATTACATTAAATGACGGGGTGCTCTCTTGAGAGATCCAGATTGCTAGTATCTGGTTCTCTCCTGACGACCCTCTCAAAGTCAAAGCAAAATGAGTTAGCACAGTGTTGGGTGGCAGAGGCAAAAGCCCTCACTTGCAACACAGTGCTAAACTCACAAGGTACACAGTCAGAAAGACAACCTAGGCTTCCCATGTATCCGTTACGATTGTACAGGTTCAACAAAACCTGGTACACATCGGAAATCACAACAACAATAGCCTCACCCCAGTCTAGCATTAAATAGCCCAGCAGACAACCAAGCAAAAGGTAGGGAGACACCGCGAGTGTGTCGAACCTCTACAGACAAAATGTTAACCCCTCCAAAATGTCTAACTAAACATGGAATATCTGAGAGCTTCAGCATATAATACGATGGCCGATGTATGAAATCGTGCAGAACCAAAGGGGAGTAATGATGTTAAATAGATTGGAAGAATGAGAGGTAAGAAGTTGAAAGAGAGAGAAAGTGTTCTATAGATAGAAGTCGGGGACAGGTAGCAAGGGAGGTGTGAAGGGTATGCTGGTCAGGCAAGCTCTGAAGAGAGTAGCTCCTCGGGACCCCCAGGATCACACAAAGGTATGGTGGTCAGCCAATCACAGGCCGCTACGTCACCAGGCAGCAGGCCTGCAGAAGGCGCCAGGAACCAACTACCAGCCAATCAAAACCGAGAGAAAGACCACGCGGGCGAGGGACTCCTCCGGGAGGGAGGAAGGAGGAGGGAAAGCAACACTCACTACCCCCACGCTGCTCGCTCGCTCTTCCTCTCAACTCTACACAACAATGCATCTTATATTCAACTCATGATATAAAATATAATGCATTGTCACAGGCGAAAAAAAAGACCACTTCTATACTGCCTGTGACATGATGATTCACAAGAAAGAAAGTACAACATTGTAGATAGACTGTAGCCAAATACATTGCCCTGGCGAGTGTTAGCGAGTGGCTAAGCGAGCGGCTGAGCCCACGTGGCGTTCTGCTGAGTTGTAGGCATCACCCCCCCCCCCCCCCCCTCCAGATATTTGACGCTCAACCATGAGCTCCATATCTGACAAGCAGAACACCGATAAGACTCGCCACCCCTAACCACTTCGCAACAAAGAAGGCAAAGCTCAGTTCTCATAAAACAAAAATTACATAAAACAACATATCAACATAAAGAAAATCTTATAACCCCTCCCAAACATAATAGTATAATTTAGCCTACTATGCTCCCTGAGCGTGCTTCACAGAGCCCAGCCTCCTAAGTGAAAGACAGGTTCAACTTAGGACTTTAGCTATAACATAGGCAACTTACATTTAACTATCGAAAGAAAGAGTTTTTATGTGAATTTTCATTTTTTTTAATATGTTTATGGTGGCTGCACTACAGGGGCAAGCCTCTTTTACTCCACTCTCAACACACACTGACTGAACGGCGAGGGTTCTCCTGCAAACAAACCCTCCCGTGACAAACAATCAGCCAAAACATTATCAGTGCCCTTAGCATGCCACACATCCAACTTGTGTTCCGGCAGCACAACAACACCTGGCACTGATAAACTGCCCAGTTCATCACAAGACTGGCACTTCTCTTCGCTCTTTCCGGCAACGGGACCTGCCAAAAGCCTTTCACTAGTTCTACTATCGTGATAGGCGATGCAGCCCCGAGGCGGTCTATGGTGTCGTCAACTCTCGATAAGGTATAGGCGTCTGTCTGGGATAATTCACACCCACTCGTGCAATCAACACACACACTGATCTTGCCACTTAACACAGGTTGTAAAGTTACAGGCAACGACCACTCACGACATTCCTTATCCCTCAGACCCTTGGGCAACGGATAGGTGTCTGTCAGGGATAATGCTTGCACACTCTTGCAATCACCATACACACGGATCTTGCCACTCAACTCAGGTTGCAAACTCACTGGCAACGACCACTCACAATATCCCTTATCCCTCAGACCCTTTTTCCACATGTCGTCTAGCTCTGTTTTCACGACAGGCTGTTGAGCAGGATTTATACGGTAGGGAATTAAACTGAGCCTTGCACTGCCTCTAGCCTCCATGTCGGATTTTACCCCGTACATCAGGCCTGGAGAAGCAACAAACATGCGGATGCACTGCCACAGCCTAGTAAACAACTTATCTCGCAGAACAACATGCCAAGTGCCCTCCCACAACCCAGCCGAGATCGCAGCTTCTAACCTGTAGTCTCCCTCCTTCTCCACCTTCGTCCCTAGAACAGCCAGGTCATGAGAGGTACAATCAGTACCACCTGTGCAGTCACTCCCATAGTTCATTTTTGCTAAGGCTTCTGCGCCGATACCGTACATGCGCACCCCCGCATTCCTTACGACTATATCTGCCTGCGCAGCATCACCGGTTTTAGCGACATGGCCAGATACAGTCGGTCTATGGTAGGGCTGTTGCATTCGACTAGAGCAGCATTGGGAGGCTATGCGACGACCGGGCACATCCACTCCACAGCCAACCTCACCAATCTGCTCAAAGTCCTTCTTCTGACCACCACCCTTGGCAGCCATGGGTCGACCTTGACCTGACAACCATGTCCAAGCCTCGTCGCCCACCTTGAACCACCGAAACAACGAGGCTAACGGTCTCCCAACATTCACGTGACCTGCCTGCGGAACATCTTGCACCGCCTGAGTTGTGAGGCTCGGGGGCTCGGCATGACCAGTGGGGTATGAACCGAGCTGGTGCTGGAGCGCTGCACACTGCTGCTCAGGAAGGTGCTCTAACGCTTCCACAGCCACCAGACTCGTGTCCCCCGCCCACTGCTCCGCCGAGACATGACAATCCCAACTCTCCTCCACCTGTGCCCTACTGCCCCCCTCTCCTTCTCCACCTTGGCCGCTGCAGACCAACGCAGGGACAGCAGGCTGCTCAGGTGGTTGCCTCACAAACTCCTCCAACAGGTTCACATGACATGTTTCCCCGTCCTCGTGTTTGATCTCGACAGCACCATTACCACACTTCTGAACTTCCGGATCCTCCAACTGCAGTTTACAAATATCTGAGGGAACCAACCTGTCTAAATGCTTCCGAAGCAACCCAAGTCCTCCCCCAATATCAAACTGAGCAACCCTTTTTTCTCTCTGTGTGTAACGTTGCTGCCTCGGAGTCTCTTCCTGCCCTATCTCCTCACTAGCTGTGACAGGTCCTGGGGCTTCTCCAGACTCCAACAATGGTGCTAATACTGAGTCGCCAAGAAGAGCTGCTGGTACTAAACTCTCCAAACTTTTACCAACATTAGCCGTCTTCTTCCAACCGTTCCTCCGTTGATCAGAAGACTGAGGAATAGGCTGTGACACTTTGGATGCAAGAGATCTTGTAACAATGCACACCATAGGTTGTACATGACACTTCTCTACCCACTCCTGTTCCTCCCTACTCACGTCGGCCGGCTTCTCGGCAACGACTAAGGGTGAAACCTCAGAAGTAGGCACCGCAAAGTCGTTGCCGAGAAGGAGGTCGACGCCCCCAACAGGCAAGTTCTCCACAATTCCAACATCCAACTCTCGTGTCACACCATCTACCTCCAATTCCATCCTGACCAACGGATATGACCTGATTGCATTGATACCTTGCACCACAACCACCCGTGCCGCGTTTATTGGTCTACCAGTAAAGTTCTTCATCAAAGTCTGAGAGGCATCCGTGTCTCGCAACAGCTCAACTCCATGCTTCTAACCAGCCCACTTCACGCAGCCACGCCCTCGTTGGTCGCAAAAGACATCGCGGACAGGGTTCGAGCCTTCCGGATTCTTCTCCACTGGTTGTGTCCCAGCCTCTGACGTTATACCCCGGGCAAACTCAGACGACTTCGGGGACACCCCAATGTTGCGAGCCAAAGACACAACTGCATTAGGTAGCTTGCTTGGACAGGCTCTTGGAAAATGCCCCTTCTCATGACAATGAAAATACTCTAACTCCCCCTTGGGCTTCCCTTGAGGTGGGGAAGGGCCCGGACCCTTTCTAAATGGGACGGTACTAGGTTTATGGTCAAAATTAATATCATTGCTCTTGTAGTTATTGTTATATGGTGTATCACTGACTCGGGGGGGTGGAGTGTTGCGCCCCTCGTTACCTGCATCGTTCCGTTGTGCAGACCCGCACCCACGAATCAGCGATAGCCTACGGTCAGCCATCTCAGCTGCCTCCTGAAGAGTTTTCGGGTTCTTTTCTTTAAGATTCAACGTCAGATCGCCGCCCGTACACTTAAAAAATTGTTCTAGAAGCATCAGCTGTTTCAACTCCTCAAACGTCGATGCCTTCTCAGAACGCAGCCAGTTTCTAAATGCATCGGACAGATCCCGGGCATGCTCAAGAAAGGTGCACTCACGACCCTTCGTTACACCCCGGAACTTCAATCTGTACGTCTCTGGTTGTAACTCATATGCCCGCAGGACAGCCTCCTTCAATACCTCATAATCGACGCAAGACTCCAAGGGCAACGCATCATATGCCTTGAGTCCTTTGCCAACCAACCTAGAGGAAACAAGGGCCGCCCACTTAATCTCGGGCCATTGGTGCTCCCGGCACTTCTTCTCAAAACGAATAAAAAATTCGGTGACACCCGACTCGTCAAATACAGGGACTAACTTAAGAAGGTGCGATAAAGACTGATCAAGACCTCGATTCCCAGAACCGAGACGCTGCCCTGTTGACTCCACCCGAGACTTCTCAAGATCTATGCCTGCACAGTACTTCGTAGCCTCAACCCGAAACTCAGCCTCACGTATGGCCTTTCTCTCCTCAGTCTCATATCTGGCCCTTCTCTCCTCAGCCTGAATCTTAGCCATCTCAAACTCCCACTGCTGCTGCTCAGATTCCCGCTGCTGCTGCATCTTAGCCATCTCAAGCTGGAAGAGCATATCTGTAGTCAAACCTTGAGGAGGAGGAGATGCAACAATTAGAGACTCACCCAAGTGCAAACCACGCTGCCAGTGACTATCGACCTGCGGGAATGTACCCGGCTCCGGAGCCCGAGGGGGCGCCATGGTAGGAGTTGAGTGGAATGGGGGCTGGGCCGAAGGTGCCCCAGCTCCCGCTAAACCCGAAGCCCCACGCACCCCGCCGAGCACACAGGCCACCAGGTCACCTCTCGACATGCTGCTAGTGCCCACATGCCCCCTGACCGTGGCCAAACACTGGAGACCATACCGATCAATCCCCGACACCCGGTCAACAGTAATAGGTATCTCCAGAAACTTCCTTGCATCCTCCTCACTAGTTATAACTCTAATGCCTTCGGACAAACCCCGCTGCTGCACCTCAGAGCCTGCTTCCCGTACTGTGTCCTCACTGTACATTGATCCGTCGTCTGACATAGTGTCCACCGAAAATTCTCAACGTTTATAAAAAAAAAAAAGTACCTAACTCTCATGTCGCACTATTCACTCAAAAATGCTTGAAGACTCTTAAGTGTTATACTACTTGCCAAAAAATATTCCATGTGTCCACTATATTCCTTTAAACAAAAAAACAAGTGACCACAACACTCCTGCAATATTTCTCTAAGTTCACAAAATCCTAAGCAAGGTCGCCATTTGTTACGACCGGGACTCGTATAAAACATGGGCTCTTAATCATTGGACTAGAAAGGCACACAGCCACAATTGTAACACTAGATCCAACCCTCGAACTTATAATGCCGGTGCACAAAAACACCTATACCCTCCAGAGTTAAATCTGCGATAGCGGGGTATCCTATAACTCGGTATAAATGCACTACTACTACAGGCTGATGATCTCTGATACAACCTGATCACAACAACATACAATTACGTTAATAATGTATACAAGGAAAAAGATAGAGAGCTTAATTAAATCACTGAAATGATTTAATGCAAACAAGAAGAAGGTATAATTAAAGTTACTCTAAACAATAATAAACTGTCACTCCTATATTAAAGAAAGTGAATGAAAGTCCTAAAGCATCGAACAGGAATCTTCTGAAGAAAGTCTGATGCTGCCTAAGATGATCGAATCGGATTTTGAACTGTTATATAAAGCAGGAACAAGATATGACAAGTGTAGGGACATACAGTGTTAACTGGCACGGGAATAACGATAAATGCGCAATAGTATTATCTCCAACAACAAACGAAGTACTTCCTCAGGCAACGCAAAAGCCTGCTCGGGTTGTGCAACTCAACAACAACCAAGGCTTACAATCAACGTGAATAAAAATGCTGCATACATAACATAAGAGCTTATAATCCTAATCGGGTGTCTGCTAGGCGAATAAAGTCTAGCTGGGATGTAGTAGGCTAGGAAACAATGGCTGAGCAAGCGGCTCGTAGCCTAGCGAGGTCCTTAAGACTGTACGGCCAAATTACGTTAAATGACGGGGTGCTCTCTTGAGAGATCCAGATCGCTAGTATCTGGTTCTCTCCTGACGACCCTCTCAAAGTCAAAGCAAAACGAGTTAGCACAGTGTTGGGTGGCAGAGGCAAAAGCCCTCACTTGCAACACAGTGCTAAACTCACAAGGTACACAGTCAGAAAGACAACCTAGGCTTCCCACTTATCTGTTGCGATTGTAGAGGTTCAACAAAACCTGGTACACACAGGAAATCACAACAACAATAGCCTCACCCCAGTCTAGCATTAAATAGCCCAGCAGACAACCAAGCAAAAGGTAGGGAGACACCGCGCGTGTGTCGAACCTCTACAGACAAAATGTTAACCCCTCCAAAATGTCTAACTAAACATGGAATATCTGAGAGCTTCAGCATATAATACGATGGCCAATGTATGAAATCGTGCAGAACCAAAGGGGAGTTATGATGTTAAATAGATTGGAAGAATGAGAGGTAAGAAGTTGAGAGAGAGAGAAAGTGTTCTATAGGTAGAAGTCGGGGACAGGTAGCAAGGGAGGTGTGAAGGGTATGCTGGTCAGGCAAGCTCTGAAGAGAGTAGCTCCTCGGGGCCCCCAGGATCACACAAAGGCATGGTGGTCAGCCAATCACAGGCCGCTATGTCACCAGGCAGCAGACCTGCAGAAGGCGCCAGGAACCAACTACCAGCCAATCAAAACCGAGAGAAAGACCACGCGGGCGAGGGACTCCTCCGGGAGGGAGGAAGGAGGAGGGAAAGCAACACTCACTACCCCTACGCTGCTCGCTCGCTCTTCCTCTCAACTCTACACAACAATGCATCTTATATTCAACTCATGATATAAAATATAATGCATTGTCACAGGCGAAAATAAAGACCACTTCTATACTGCCTGTGACATGACGATTCACAAGAAAGTAAGTACAACATTGTAGATAGACTGTAGCCAAATACATTGCCCTGGTGAGTGGCCAAGCGAGCGGCTGAGCCCACGTGGCGTTCTGCTTAGCTGCAGGCGTCACAGGGCTTAGCCTGTGCAATGCATTGGGTTGACTGAACAACAAATCTGGTCTGATTGCCCCTATCTCTGTAACCTCGACTGTGTTGATTATACCAGGGTTGCTGAGATTTTATGTATGTATATACTCAGGCACATACCTCATTGCTGGGGGTGAACAACACGAGACAGAGCCCGAACAGAAACAATATCTAATATTCCTATTCTCATGGTCCGGGACCACTTCATGTTTTCTTGCCCGCTTCTATGTCTCGTCGAGTAGGAGAATTATACAAGAGGAGGAGGATTCCTAGCCCCCTCTCCCTAGAAGGAAAAGTAGGACAATAAAAGAAACAGCTAAGGTTGGGTAGGGGATGCCAAACCTTACTCTGGATAGGACCAGCCCTCAGCCCTGTTCTCGATCATACCCGTGGAATTTTTGTCTTTGTTGTTTGTTTTGCAGATACCGGAGAGGGTTACTGTTTTCTCTTTGATTTTTGGATCTTTGATTATTCCTTGCTTGCCAAGTGACTACGGAACATCCCCCATAACAAGGCGCAACTCAAACAAATCTATATTGTATTTTTTTGTGTGGGAAAGTAGAAGGAATAACGGTAAAATTAATACCTAGTCTGAGGGGGGGGGGGCTCTGCTGGACTGAGTCATTGTGTTTTCAGAAAGCAATTTCAGGTGGGCTTCCTGGGGTTGTGGTTGAGTTTCTTTGGTTGTGTGATGGATGAGTGGATGGGATGGGTTGATGGGTGCTGGAGGGGTTTGTACAATTGTATGGCTTTGTGACATGGGGTTTGGGAAAACCGGGTTAATTTGTACGTTTTGTGGGTGTACACTTCAAGGTAAGATGAAGGCTATTGGCTTTTGAGGCAAAAATATAGATTGAGTATGGGTTGGGAGGTTGGAGGGTAAGGGAGGTAGGGGCTTAGTGTGTGTTGAAGATACGCTAGGTTAGTTTTGAGGTGGGGTTGGCAGGGGAGGAGAGGTTCGGCTTTCAGCTGCAAGAGGAGGTGAGGGTGGTTTGTGCGGGGGTGGGGAAGGGGTTGGTGGATCTGGAGAGGATGGTGGGGTTTGTGAGGGTGAGCTGTGCAGTGGTGGTGAAGGGGTATGTGAGGGTTGAGGAGGTGGTGGGTGGCGTGGGAGCGGCGAACCAGGTTAAATCAGTAGATGACGTATGAGGTTGGGTGTTGGGTTTAGGTGTGTGGTCGTGGTCTGCCTCCATAGTCTACTATGACCTGGTAATCATTTGGGATTTTTAAAATTTTGAACGGACTCTTAAATTTAGGCGCAAGTTTGTTGGTTATCGGTAGGCTTGCTATCATGACGTGGTCACCCACCGGTACGGGTTGCTATTTCCTTTGGCGTCTACCGGTTAGTCTTGGCAAGCTTGCAATTGTCATAATCTTGCTTTAATGTGCATGACTGTGGGGAGGATGAGGGGGGATGCATGAGGTGTCGTAGGGGAAGTAAGACGGGGTCTATTCCAAAATCGTTTTCACGCGGGGTGATACCATCGTCTCGTGGGGTTGAATTTAAACCCCATTGGATCATACGTAACTGACTGGGCCAATCCTTTGTATTTCCTGCTAGCAGTTTAGTCCTGATTTGGTTATCTATGGACCTATGGCTTCACTCACAGATTGCGTTGCCTTGTGGCCAGTATGGAGATGAATGTGAAATGTCGTAGCCCATCAGTTGTGGGAGCGCGTTCCAGATTTGGCCAGAGAATTCTGTGGCGTTGTCGGTATGTAATGCCTGGGGGAGGCCAAAATTAGGAAAGATATGGTTTAACATTGCATCTGCCACCGACTTGGCATAGTGGTCTTTAACTGGCATTGCGATCAAGAGCTTGGAGTACGTGTCGACAAATATTGGAACAAATTGGAGTGATTTGAAGGAGGGAAAGGGGCCTATTGTGCCGAGTGATAAGAGTTGCCATGGCGCGGTCGCCGTGATATTGCCGGAAGGGCCAGGCGTGCGTGTCGTGTCGTATCTTTACCTCTTGCACAAGCCAGGCATGACTCATCCGTTTGTTTGGCTAAGGGGTTAGGATGGTGGGTCCAATATGTTGCCTTGAATGTTTGTAACAATTTTTTAAACCTAGGTGGATGCCGTTTCTGTGATCCAGTAATGATAGGGTGGTTTTTCATTCTTCTGGGGTAAGGGCGATATGGCCGGACGCAGTGTACAAGAAATCCCCAACCCAGGTTAGTGAAGAGAAAACGTTGCACGGCAGCCAGTATGGTTTCTCGGACTCATCCCACATGGCGATGCTGGCTATGGGAGTGGGCGGGGTTTTTGAATGCAGCGCGAGTGAAGGAGTGGTTGGTGGGGAGGTTGGCAGGCGAGACAGCGCGTCGGCATTTGTATGAAGTTTGCCGGACCTGTAAGCAATTTTGAAGTGAAATTCTTCCAAATTCTCTCTATCTGATGATGAGGGCGTTGGAAGTGTTGAATGTCCGGAGCCATTTCAACGCATGATGATCAGTGATTATGATTGTTAACTTAGCGCCTAGTAAGTATGATTTGAAATATTGCAGGGCCCAAACCAAGCCCAAGCATTCCCTTTTTGTCGCTGCGTAGTTAATTTCGGACTGCGTAAGGGTGCGACTTGCTCACGCTACACTATTTTCCTTGTTGTTTGATGTTTAAGCTAGCACCGCTCCAATCCATAGCAGAGACACGTCGGTGTATAAGCAGAGGGGTTGGCTATAGTCGGGAAATGCAATGATAGGGGCTGAAGTTAGGGCAATATTTAACGTTACTAACACTTCCAGACGGACGTCCGTCCATGTGAATTTTTCTTCTTTCTGTGTTAATGCATGGAGGGGTTTGGCAATGGCGGTGAATCCTTTTATGAAGCGTCGATAGTATGAGGCTAGGCCTAAAAACGAACGCACTCCTTTGACTGTCTGGGGAAGTTGAATTTGGCTAAGTGCTGCTAGTTTATCTGGGTCTGGCGAAATGCCCTGTTTGGAAATTATGTGACCTAAATAGGGGACTGACTCCCTGGCTAAGCTGCATTTGGATGGCTTTAGTTTGAAACCAACTTGGCGGATGCTTGAGAAATCATTGTGAAGGCGTTTAATATGTTCTTCCCAAGAATTAGCAAATACAATGATGTCATCGAGGTAAGCCAGACAGGTCTTCAAGGTGAGGCCTTGGAGGACGGAGTCCATCAGTCGAGAGAACGTGGCAGGACCTTTTCAAAGGCCGAATGGGAGTACGTTAAATTCAAAGTATCGACCACTGTTCGTTGAAAATGCGTTTTTTTTTTTTTATGCTCTGAATGGTTAGGGACCTGCCAAAAGCCGGCCTGCGAATCTAATGTGGAAAATATACAGGCACCATGTAGCGAGTTGAGGGAATCGTCAATTCGTGGCAAGGGGGTGGTGTCTTTAACAGTAACATCGTTCAGCTGGCGATAATCTACGCAAAACCTCAGGGAGCCATCTTTATTTTTTTATGAAGACAACAGGGGAGCACCACGGACTGGTGGATGGGTCTATTAAACCAACGTCGAGCATTTCTTGCACCTGCTTTTCTTCCTCGAGGCGATGAATTGGATTTTTCCGACGCAGGGGTTGCCTAATGGGCGGTCCCTTGGTATGGATGGGGTGCTCTAGGACGGTGGTGTGGCCGATATCGTCCATGGATTGTGAGAAAATATCTTGGAACGATAGTAACACCGCGCGCAACGTTTGCTTGTGTGAATCAGGCAAGTATTTGGGGTTTGGTAGATTAGGGGTTTTGTGGCAGGGGGGATGCAATATTGTAAAAGTCTCGAGTTCTCCTATCAGCAAACCCTTCGGCAAGCTAATGGGGTGGTCTGAGATATTGGCGACCTTCAGGCAGTCTTTAAACGAGGGAAACAAAGCGGGGTAGGTCAAACAGTGGGGGCTGACGTGGGAGGCAGGTGAGAACAAAAGGGGTACGGAGGAGGGTCGATTGATGGGGATCCACGCTTGGTGATGCGGGGGTATAGAAATGGCGGCGGTGGTAGTAGCTTGGGCAATGAGGTGCGTGGACTGGGGTTGATTGTTGAAGTACAGGTGCCGATGCTTGCAGTCAATTTGTGCATCTAAGAGTTGGAGCAGATCTAAGCCAAAATAACCGTTGTATGCAGCATTGTGTGAGTCAATATCGACAAAGACATGATCTATTGGAGGACCGTGAGGGTGTGTGATCGTGATGGGATATGTTTCACCCTGGATGTGTAGGGGATGATTTCCGGCACCGACTAGCTGACCTGACGACGGTTTCAGCGGTTCAAATTTGTGATTCATTCGGTTTTAGAAGGGGGCATGGTGACAAGACTGGCCGGCGCTCGTGTCTAATAGTAATCTATCTGAAAATCCATTTAATTTTAGGTTGTGGTAAATTAGTGGCTTATGAAACATATTGCGGACCCCAACAACCTGATGGGAAATCAGGGACGCATCTAAAAATCCATTTCATAGGAGGACTCGGTTGATGGGTAGATGAGGTTCTGAAGCAAAGGCGCAGGTCTCTGAGGTCTCTGGCGTTTGTGAGGGGTACTGAGGGGTGTAGTGAGAGAAGCCATTTTCGGTCTCAGTTGCCGCGACACGTTGAGGAAGACTGTTTGGACGACGACCGCGGTAGGTGTTTCCCTTGAAATTTTTAGTGGGGCGGAGGCGTTGAGACGATGACTGGGAGTTTTCGCGGGCTTGCCAAATACGCAGGGGAGAGTTGCCTTGACAAGGGGAAAATAAAAAAAGGTTCACTGTGGTTAATCAAGGGTTCTACGAGTTATTCCTAGTGTTTGGTAGGTAGTGTATATGTTGGGTCTGGCTGCTTCCAGACGATCCCCAGGTACTTATCAAAGAGGTGGGATAAGTCAAACACTAGGTAAAAGTTAATAGGTTCTTGTATTCAGGAGTGAAGTGGGTACAGTGTACAGGGAGACCTTTGGTAGGCTAGTCTCTCTCTCGATCTGATCATAACATACCCCTAGCGGGCAGATCATGAAATACCCATAGTTACCATGTGCAGTCAATACAGTACAATTATATAAGTGAGTGCACATGATCACTATGGTACATGTTTAATATAAGGAGGTATGCATATAGATAATATTAGTGTTACATACAGATACTTAAGGATGCTGTTGCCTCAATAAATCATATACATACAGGTAGGACATAGGGTTTTGGTTACGCAGGTATTGTTGCTGCGGATAAGTTGGAGGGGCCGAGCGGGGTGCCGAAGGCAGAGGAGGTTGTGGTTGTTGGTAAGCCTGAGGGGCTGTGGTGGCTGAAGAAGGCTGAGGGTGAGTGGGTGTGCGGCTGATGGCGCAGAGCTGTGCCATAGACGAAGGAGACACAGACAACAATTTGCGAATGGTTTGGAAGTCCTGCGCGGGTGTGGTAACCTCATGGATGGCGAAGTATTGCCTCACACTGGGGGGTACGCTGAGGATTAAATTATCACAAACTGCTTTATTTGTTTGCTCCACATCGGCTCCTGGGTAGGCCACTTGAGTGAGTCTGCAGAGTAATATCATTGTGTCATCAAAATCGCCTGTGTAAGTCATGGCACATCATTTGTTAAGGGCCGGAACGCGACCTAATGGTGGTTGGATGATTGCGGTAATGACAGATGTTATCCCTTCCCAGGGCGTTTCGGTGGTGACTATTCCGGTCGGGCATATGTCCGAAATCCTATATTAGCAAGCAATATAGCGGTCCTTTTTTTCTTGGCTTAGTTCATGGTAATGGGAGGGATGACCATCTACAAATATGTGCAAATATCCATGGTTTCTGGCCAGAATGCCGCAATGGATGGTTTTGATGCTCCCTCTGACATATTGACTGTACTGTGTTTACGTTATGAAAAGGGCAAAAACGTGGAACTAAACCCCTCCTGAAGAGCTCAGTAACGACTTCCAGGCTCGCAGAAAACCGCTGCCACCAGTAAGATGCCAACTACCACTGAGAGTAGCACGCATTCTTTACCATCTGTCACGGGTTCCGTTTTACCGAGGGGGAGGTGTTGAGAGAATACAAGAGCCAGGTGTACAAGTTTTATTATTTAGGTAGTGGTTGAATATGAATTTCTTATTTAAGTATATAGGTATAATACATGAAATAAGTTTTAAGATAAAGTACAGCATAAATCTCAATACGGAATACAAGGAGACCTGGAATTATATACAATATTAGCACATATTATAGAGGTGTAATGAATGAACATTGACCCCTAGATAGACTCAATTATGTGGGGAATCCCTAACTGAAGTTTAGTGTGAGTGATTGTATGGCAGAGCTCTCCATCTACAGGTATGCAGTGGTTTGACAACCTAGAGGTTAGACAAACATGTGATAATATACCTATAGAGGGATCATGAAAGTTACATACCGTGTAAGGGTTTTTAATTATATATTGATAAAATAACTTGCGGTAAAAGGGGATCTGACAGCCAGGCCTCAACTAGTTCAAGCATCCTATATCGTAGTAATAACTTGGCACATTAAGTTACCAAGAAGCTGGAAAGAATTCTAGGTCCCTAGAGCTGGAAAACATCTATGTCACTTGCACGGAATTGGTCGTTTTGGTTGCAATTAGAGAGTTGGGCTGCAAAGCACCTTGGAGCTGGAAAGCATCCGGATCTTGGATGCGAGGTGAGATAATTTCCCCTACCTGGTCCGGATACCTATCCATTTTCTAGGTACTTTCCGCCCTAGGAAAAAAGGGCACGGTGGTACATCTGTTCTCGTGGTTGTGTAGGCTGCTGTGGTTCCGGCGATGAGTGTAGGGCGTAGAGCAATGGAAGGGCCCTCCGGATTCGTCCTAGGATCCCCGCCAGGGAACAATCAGCTGGTCGTTGGTGTGCTGTTGTTCTGGCGTCTCGGTTGGTGGATGCCCAGCCCGGGCCATCCAATCCTGGGCCGGGCTGAAGGTGTGACGTTACCTCCAGGTCTTGTAGCTGCTGCCTCTTTGGGGTGGGGAGGAGCGGGGGTTTGTTTTGATTTTTCAGTGGGAAGTTTGATGGCTTGTGGGACCGTTTTCTTTCTTGGTTTCCCACCGCATTTTGACAGGTGGTAACTGAGGTAACTGGGCCCCGTGTTGCCTCCGGTTGTAGTATATCTGGGGCCCATGGTGTTTCCGGTTGTGGTGTAACAGTTATAGAAGGCAAATGTTAAAGTCATTCAACTTAAGCTCTTATTGCAAGAAGGGAATCGTCCAAGTATTACAAAGTTATTTTGATGATAGCAAAGTTTAAGGATAGGTCTGCTATGTTTTCCTATTATTTATTTTCTCAGGGCCTAACAAGGGACTCTGAAAAACAGAGACAATGTAGCTAATGTGTCTGTCCAGAGGGGGTCAAGCTGGCTTCGTGTGTAGGGCAATAATCTCGCCTGGGTTGCAGTTTATCTATGTTGCTCCATTTCTGGGCTGCTTTGATGACTAGCAATGGTGTGTGGGGGGGAGGGGGGGGGGGGGTCGAATTACTCTGATTATAAATTGGTAGAGCTACTCATACTCTTGTTGAGAATCTCAAACTTGACCCAAATGAGCTACTCATTCGGGATACCTTTAACCAGATGGGTGCAGATGCTCACACCATTGTCCGAGATACTCAATCCTACCTACATAAGATTCTTAAGACAGGGGTTATATAACTATAACCACAAGTTGGATAGAGCTGCTTATATCTGTGTCGAAATAGCCAGACTTAACCCAAAGAAGCTACTCAAGACCTCTACTTTGTTAACAGAGGGTTGGAGATGCCCACACTGATGGACGAGAAGCTCAGGCCTACCTGAATGAGGTACTCAAGACAAGGGTTAGATATATTTCATCACAGATTGGATGGAGCTGCTCACATCTGTTTCGGAATATCCAGAATCATCCCGAATGAGCTACTCAAGGCGCGGGGCTTAGGTACCCCGTAACCAAAGGGACAGAGTTACTCCCGTCAGGGGGTCGAGAATCTCAGACCTACCTCACAGAATAGATAGAGAGGGAGCTTTGCGTTAGCAAGGTGAGCTGCCGTCAAAATATTCGCCGAACTATACTCCATGCAACTCAACTTTGCCGCCGACCTCTACAGCAGATACGAGACGGCGCCTGTGATTGGCTATCTGGCCAATAGGAGAGGCAGAGCTGATAATTTATTCATTATCTTTATTATTCCTTATATACGTTTATATACTTATATCCTTATATACTAGATACGTTTAAGAAATGTTAATGATTATTTAATAAATTACAGAGCTATCCGATTCTAATGAGCTACTAAATATCACATGAAACACAATGATAACGTATATATCGTAAAGTAAAAACAAGGAGATAAAGAAATGATAAACGGGGGAAGTAAGGGAGAGGGAAGGCTGACTGGCTCGGGCCCAGGCGGATTAGCGAATCACAGGCCGTGCTTGACTTCGTAGGCTACACATTTAAAGTAGACAGTGACGGTAATTCTTACCTTGCTTGTGTTTACAGTATTATATCTTACGATTTTATGTGTTACATGTGGTATTTTATAGCTCTTGTGGTTCGGATATCACTTATCACACCATTAGAATTACTAAAACTTATCAAATATAATTAATATATATGGAATATAAAAGAAAAGTTGAATTAATTCATACGATAATGTGATAATATACAGTGATATCCTCATGTTCCGTAATAGGATATATTTTATATGTTATTCTTTTGCTTACCATACTCTGCGACCTTATGAACAATAGCACGAAGGTAACGACAGTTAAACATGAATAGATTATGGTTATATCTGCACATACAGACACAAATAAGATAATATTTGCGTGTTTAAAAGACGCAGTGTTGCCAAGAGGTGGTTTGTTTTAAATTTATACACTGCATTTCAATTTTTTCGGCTGTTTCTGAATATTATGCTCGGTGTGTTGCATGTGTGACGCCTGCCAGCATTGGCAGAATCGCCTCCCGGTAGCCACTAGCGCTCGCCAGGGCAGTGAAATGGGCTACAGTTATCAGAGAATGACATGTTATACTTTCTTTCTTGTGAATCGTCATGTCACGGGCAGTATAGAAGTGGTCTTTATTTTCGTCTGTGACAATGCATTATATTTTATATCATCAGTTATAAGTTTAATGTATAAGACTGAGTGATACAGCTAGAGAGTGTGAATCAGTAAGTGCAGGAGGCAGAGTGGTGTGCGCGTAGTGTTACGCGTTGTCTCGGTGACGTCATGCCACGGCCGGGCCCTCTGAGTGGCTGGCCGCTTTGCCGCCCTCCTGCCGCAGCAGGAGGTAGTCCCCCCGCACTCCTTGCTGCCTTTGTGCCTTCTTTGCTCAGAGCTTGCCTGACCAGCATAACCTTCACATCTCCCTTGCCATCTGTCCCCGACATCCACCTATAGAACACTTTCTCTCTCTCTCAAATTCTTACCTCTTATGCTTCTAATCTATTTAACATCATAACTCCCCTTTGGTTCTGCACGATTTCATATATCGGCCATTGTATTATATGCTGAAGCTCTCAGATATTTCATGCTTAGTTAGACATATTGGAGGGGTTAACATTTTGTCTGTAGAGGTTCGACACACTCGCGGTGTCTCCCTACCTATTTCTTGGTTGTCTGCTGGGCTATTTAATGCTAGACTGGGGTGAGGCTATTGATGTTGTGATTTCGATGTGTACCAGGTTTTGTTGAACTTGTACAATCGCAACGGATACGTGGGAAGCCTAGGTTTGTCTTTCTGACTGTGTACCTTGTGAGTTTAGCACTGTGTTGTGAGTGAGGGCTTTTGCCTCTGCCACCCAACACTGTGCTAACTCGTTTTGCTTTGACTTGAAGAGGGTCGCCAGGAGAGAACCAGATACTAGAGATCTGGATCTCTCAAGAGAGCACCCCGTCATTTAACGTAATTTGGCCGTACAGTCTTAAGGACCTCGCTAGGCTACGAGCCGCTTGCTCAGCCATTGTTTCCTAGCCTACGACATCCCAGCTAGACTTTATTTGCCTAGCAGACACCCGATCAGGATTATAAGCTCTTATGTTATGTATGCAGCATTTTTATTCACATTGATTGTAAGCCTTGGTTGTTGTTGAGTTGCACAACCCGAGCAGGCTTTTGCGTTGCCTGAGGAAGTACTTCTTTTGTTGTTGGAGATAATACTATTGTGCATTTATCGTTATTCCCGTGCCAGTTAACACTGTATGTCCCTACACTTGTCATATCTTGTTCCTGCTCTATATAACAGTTCAAATCCGATTCGATCATCTTAAGCAGCATCAGACTTTCTTCAGAAGATTCCTGTTCGATGCTTTAGGACTTTCATTCACTTTCTTTAATATAGAAGTGACAGTTTATTATTGTTTAGAGTAACTTTAATTATACCTTCTTCTTGTTTGCATTAAATCATTCCAGTGATTTAATTAAGCTCTCTATCTTTTTCCTTGTATACATTATTAACGTAATTTTATGTTGTTGTGATCAGGCTGTATCAGAGATCATCAGCCTGTAGTAGTAGTGCATTTATACCGAGTTAGAGGATACCCCGCTATCGCAGATTTAACTCTGGAGGGTATAGGTGTTTTTGTGCGCCGGTATTATAAGTTCGAGGGTTGGATCTAGTGTTACCGTTGTGGCTGTATGCCTTTCTAGTCCAATGATTAAGAGCCCTTGTTTTATACGAGTCCCGGTCGTAACAGATGGCGACCTTGCTCAGGATTTTGTGAACTTAGAGAAATATTGCAGGAGTGTTGTGGTTATTTGTTTTTGTTTGACGGAATATAGTGGACACGGATTTTTTTGGCAAGTAGTATAACACTTAAGAGTCTTCAAGCATTTTTGAGTAATAGTGCTACATGAGAGTTTAGATATTCCTTGTTTTTTTATAAACGTTGAGAATTTTCGGTGGACACTATGTCGGACGACGGATCAGTGTACAGTGAGGACACAGTACGGGAAGCAGGCTCTGAGGTGCAGAGGCTGGGTTTGTTAGATGACATGAGAGTAATAACTAGTGAGGAGGATGCAAGAAAATTTCTGGAAATGCCTATTACTGTTAACCGGGTGGCGGGGATTGATCGGTATGGTCTCCAGTGTTTGGCCACGGTCATGGGGCATGTGGGCACTAGCAGCATGACGAGAAGTGACCTGGTGGCATGTGTGCTGGGCGGCGTGCGTGGTGCACAGGGTGGAGCGGGTGCTTTGGCACCTTCGGCCAAGCCCCCCCTCCACTCTACTCCCATCGTGCTTTCTAGAACACCGGATCCGACGTTCCCGCAGGCCGATAGTCACTGGCAGCGTGGTTTGTCCCCGGATGGATCACAAGGGGTGTCTCCAATTGTTGCATCTCCTCCTCCTCAAGGTTTAACTGCAGATATGATCTTCCAGCTTGAGATGGCTAAAATGCAGGCTGAGCAACGATAGCATGAGGCTGAGCTCGAGCAACGAAAGTATGAGGCTGAGCTCAAGCAACAACAGCAGCAGCGGGAAGCTGAGCTTCAGGTTGAGGCTACGAAGTACTGTGCAGACATAGATCTTGAGAAGTCTCGGGTGGAGTCAACAGGGCAGCGTCTCGGTTCTGGGAATCGAGGTTATGACGCATGTCCACGTGTGAGCATGCTGTACAGAACGCTTAGTCATGCCCCACTCTAGCTAGGATCGTCAGGGCAGGAACTTTGGCTGTAGTCTATGTAGAGTTTCCTAACTTAGTTCGTGTGAGCCGTTGTACTATAAGTATTATGAATATGTATTTTGTTTTCATCTGAGTCAACGAGTTCATTATATCATTAGTTATAAGTATTGTGTGTAAAACTTATTTGTAATGATGGGAAGAGAAACAGCCACAGTTAGGTGTCAGTGGGTACGCCAGGCAGGAGGTAGGCCTAACTCACTAGCACTCCTCCCTCCCTCAGTGCTAGGGGAGCCTTTGTGTATCCCAGAGGAGAGAGAGAAATTACGTAATGGTTGTCAGTGGGCGGTCCTTAGTAGTTCACGTTGGGCTCACTAGAGGGCCGGGTATAAAAGGGAAGTCTAGCCATTTTTTCATCAGAACTCATTAGGCAGAGGGACTTCTCATTTCCCTTGCTAACTATATATATTCTTCTGACTGATGGGAACTTTCTCTACTACCTTACATTCTTATCTCCTCTTTTCCCTACCCTGTTTAACTTCCATGGTCCCGTTGGTGCAGAGCTAGTCAGCCAACGTATTATCGCTTGAGTTCTCACAAGATACTTGCCTATTAGATAGCCTATTTTGGAAGGGTTGACTTAGAATAGGATTGATTTATGTTTGTTGCACTTGTATATGCATTTCCCTGTGTGTTATTATTATTATTCCTGTTTTCTGCTAGTCTAGGTAATGCTAGACTGGGGTAAGGCTTTTCTGTGTTACGAGTTGTTGTTTGATGCAGTGGTTAAGCGATAAACCTGCATACTCGTTTCGGTTCAGTGAAGCCTAGGTTGTCTTCGCGGCTGACTGTGTTGAGTTAATAATTTACAGTGCGTGAGGGCAAGAGCCTAACCACCCTGTATTTTATTAACAGTTTGTTTTTACTTTGTCAAGGAGCCGGGAGAAAACCAGATACAAGGGATCTGGATTTCTCAAAGTGCACTTGTTAGTTTTAACGTAATACTTTAAACAGTCGTGAGGACTTCGCTAGGCTACGAGCCGTTTTTGCTCAGTCACTGCTACCTTTTGCCCACAGTACCCCAGCTAGACTTTACTCGATTAGTAGATACAGAATAGTATTGAAGCTTTCCTTATGTATGATATTGTTTATGCACTATTGATTTCATGTGTTGCAAGCTTGGCTACTTTAGTGATTAGTGGCCCACGAGCACAATCCGAGTAGGCTATTGCCGTTGCATTTGCGGAGTACTTCTTTTTAATGTTTGCCATTTACTATTGCATATTCTTTTAATTATTCTTATGCCAATTTAAGCCTTTAATAGTATTTAATTGCCAGTGTTTTTGCGTATTGAATTACTGTTCAAAATCCGATACGTACTTCTTACGAGCATCCGAGAAGCATCTAACTTTTTTCAGAAGATTCCTTGCTCGATGCTTAAGGACTATTAATTAACGTAACGTAATAGTGCCGATCCGGAGTAGAGGGTGGTGGACTTCTTAAGTTCATAGTCAAGGGTGGATTACTTCGGCTTCGGCCAACACTATTTTTTGGTGTTGTTGTTTTTACTTCATTGTTTGATTGTTGACCAGACTAGATAATTCCTGTCTCTTTATTAGTCTGTTGTTGAACACTAGTACCGAGTTCTTGTATACCCCGTTATAGCATATTGAACTCTGGAGGGTATTGGTGTTTTTTGTTCGGCTGGCAGTACTCAGGGGTTGGGATCGTGTGTTTCCGTTGTGGCAGCGAGCCGTATTCGAGTCCTGATTGAGAGCCCTTGTGTACCCGAGTGCCAGTTCGTAACAAATGGCGACCTTGCTTAGGATTTTGTGAACAGTATAAATTTTTGAAGAGTTGTACAACATTTGTTTGTTTGTATTTTAGCGTGCATATTGAAGAATATTTTTTTGATATGGCAATTAGTAAAGCATTTAAGAGACTCCAATTAATTTAGTAATTAGTGCTTGCATAGGAAGTTTAACACTTTTGTCTCGAATTTTTTTGGTGGACTTCAGTATGTCGTGCATTAGCACTGACGATGAGCGAGAGATGTCATTTGAAGGTGTGCCGTTAGTAACCAGTGAGGAGGATGCTAGAGTTTTTGTGAGTAAGTGGTACCACGTGACGGAGGAGAGGCTGACTGGGGTGGATGTTTGTGGCTTGCACCTGATAGCCAAGGTTTTGGGCATTTCCAATGTAGCAGGGATGTCCAAGGGGGAGCTGATTTCCTGGGTGTTGCGTGGGCGACATGGGATTTCGGAGGAGAGGGCGTTTGGGGGGGTTCCTCCCCAGATCCCCTCTCACTCGACTCCCACAGTGCCGTCCACTCAGTTACCGGAGGTTAGCACTCTCCCACAGAGGGATGAGAATTGGCAGATTGGAGTGCCCTCGGGTGGTGCACGTGGTGGTTCCCCAGTTTTTGCCCCCCCTCCTTCAGTAGTGGCAGCTCCCTCTTCCTGCCTGTCTCCAGATATGGTATTTAGACTTGAGCTTGCTAAGATTGAGGCTAGGAAGCAGGAGAATGAGACTAGGAGGCATGAGATTGAGGTTAGGAGGCATGAGGCTGAGCTTAGGTACGACTCGGAGAAATATTGTGCTAAATTAGATTTAGATAAGACTCGTGCAGAGTCGACAGGGACTCGGATGGGCCGTGAGGGCCAAGTAAGAGAACAGTCCTTGGCCCACTTAGTCAAATTGGTGCCGGTATTTAGTGAAACTGAAGTCACAGAATTTTTTAATCGTTTTGAGAAGAAGTGTAGGGAGCATAATTGGCCTGAAGAGAAGTGGGCAGCTCTAGTCTCCTCAAGACTTACGGGTAAGGGTCTGAAGGCTTATGATGCACTGCCTTTAGAGTCTTGCATTGACTACCCAGAATTGAAGAGAGCTGTCCTACGGGCATACGAGTTGCAACCGGAAACATATCGATTGAAGTTTCGGGGTGTTACAAAGACTAGGGAGGCGACCTTTCTTGAACATGCCCGGGACTTAAAAGATGCACTTAATAACTGGACACGTTCTAAGAAAGCTGAGACGGCAGAACAGTTGACTGAGCTGTTTCTGCTCGAGCAGTTTTATAAGTGTACTGGTGCAGAAATGACTTTAAATATTAAAGAAAAGAACCCAAGAACTCTTCAAGAGGCAGCTGAGATGGCTGACCTCAGGTTGTCGCTAATCAGGGGATGTGAATCTGTAAAGCGTGTTGATGCAGTTCCCAAGGGGCGCGATACTCCAAACCCTCGAGCTCAGGACAATCACTATAGATATAAACCTCAGTTTAAAAGCCAAGATACCAGGACTGAACCAAAGACTACAGCCGTCCCATTACAGAAGGGTCAGAACTCCGCCCCTTATCGGAAGAGACCGATAGGGGAAGTGGAATGTTTTCATTGTAGAAAGAAGGGGCATTATGCAAAATCTTGTCCAAATAAGCCGCCAACTGCAGCCGTGTCTATGGTGCGCAGCATAGGTGTGGCTGAAATGTCGTCTGGGTTTACCCAGGGTAGTTTGCCAGCGGCAGGGTCACAGGCTATGTATAAGACTCAGGAAGGCTCGTCCCCTGTCCATGATGTCTTTTGCGCCCATAGAGGGACCGGTAGGGTAAGTTGGGCGGGTTGCCAGCATGAGGTGGAAGTTTTGCGTGATACTGGAGCTTCACAGACACTTTTGAAGAATTTCACGGGGCGACCAATTAATGCGGCACGGGTGGTTGTTGTTCAGGGTATTAATGCGACCAGGTCATACCCGTTGGTTCGTGTGGAGCTGGAAGTTGATGGTGTGATTAAAGACTTAGATGTTGGGATCGTTGAGAAATTGCCAGTGGAGAGTGTCGACGTTCTTCTCGGCAACGACTTTGCGGTGCCTACTTTAGACGTTCCACCCTTAGTCGTTGCCGAGAGGCCGGCCGACGTGAGTAGGGAGGAACAAGAGTGGGTAGTGAGTTGTCAACACCAACAGATGGCATTTGTGGTAACTCGTTCCCAAGCATTTAAGGTATCACAGCCTATTTCCCAGGCCACAGAACAGCGGAGGAAGGGAATTAAGGAGAAGCGGAAGGCTGGGAAAAGTTTGAAGAGTTTAGAACCAGTGGCTCTCCCAAAAGACCCAATAGCAGGACCTTTGACCGAGTCTGTTGTAACTCCAGTGCCTAACACAGTTGATAAAGTAGTGGAGGAGGCAGAGACTCAGAGACAGCACCGTTACCTGCAGCGAGAAAACCGGATGTCTAAGTTGGATGTTGGGGGAGGGCATGAGTTGTTGACCAAGCAGTTAGACATGTTGGCTCCCACAGACATTCGAAAGTTGCAATTAGAGGATGCAGAGGTTTTGCAGTGTACCAATGGGGCTGTGGAGTTAGAAGAAGATAGGGATGCAAAGGCAGGGGATTTTTTTTCTTTAATGGAATTTTATACCACCGATATCAAGATCCTAAAAGGAACTGGGAGGGCGGATCAGGTACAGTTGACCAGCTGGTCATGCCAGAGGGCTGCAGGGAAAGTTTGCTTAGGTTGGCTCATGATTCTCCATTATCAGGACATTTGGGTGCCAAGAAAACGGTGGCGGCTTTGGGGAAATTGTTTTGGTGGCCGGGGATGAAGTCTCATGTGCAGTCATGGATAAACTCATGTGATATTTGTCAACGTGTCGGGAAACCGAACCAAGTTATTCCTAAGGCTCCGTTACACCCTATTCCTGTGATTGGGCCACCCTTTAGTAAAATTATTGTTGACATGGTTGGTCCACTCCCTCCCACTAAGGCTGGAAATACATTTTTGTTAACCATAATGGATGTTGCCACTAGATACCCCGATGCATACCCTATGAAAAATGGAATGGCTAAGACGGTAGTCAGTAACTTGTTGTGGTACTTCTCAAGGTACGGGTACCCGGAGGAGATTCAGTCTGATCAGGGATCTAATTTCACCTCCAACATGTTCAAGCAAACAATGCAACAGCATGGGATACGAGCAGTAGTATCGTCAGCGTATCACCCTGAGAGTCAAGGGGTGCTTGAGCGGTGGCATGCTACACTTAAAAGCATGCTCAGGTGTTATTGTGCTGACAACGGTATGGATTGGGATCTTGGATTGCCTTATGTGCTGTTTGCTGCTCGGGAGGTACCTGGTGAGAGCCTGGGATTTAGTCCAAACGAGCTGATTTTTGGACACCGTGTCAGGGGCCCCATTAACATGCTGAAAGAAATTTGGGAGGGGACTGTGCAGCCTTGTCCATTATTAAAGTATGTGCTTGAAAGCCGTGAGCGCATGCTTAAGAGTCTGGAGATGGCAGGTAGAAATTTGACAGAATCACAAGCTTTGATGAAGGACAGGTATGATCGCAAAGTGAGGCTCCGGAAGTTCACTGTAGGACAAGAGGTATTAATTTTGTTGCCTTTGGTTGGTAACCCCCTCTCTGCGAAGTACACTGGACCTTATAAAATTGTAGAACAAATTTCAGATTTAGATTACCTTGTTGCCACTCCAGACAGGAGGAAAAAGAACCAGTTATGTCACGTGAACCTTATTAAAGAGTATGTGAGGCGCCCCTCTGAGCCTCTCACTGTCCCTGTGTTGGCTTGTTGCGGCCATGGTGGAGAAGGAGAGGGGGACAGTCAAGCTTCAGAGGAGGATAGCTGGGATCAACATGTTTCAGCGGATCAGTGGGCGGGGAACTCGAGCCTAAGGGCTGACGAGGCTATAGCTCATTTGCCTGAGCCGCAGTTTGATGCTATCCGTCAGTTGTTCGGTTCATACCCCACTGTATTTGCTGAACACCCAGGCCTCACTACTCAGGCTATGCATGATGTTGACGTGGGGGACCATATACCCTTTAAGTCAATCCCGTACCGTGTGCCCCCCATAAAACTACCAGCTCTGAGGGATGAGTTGGAGTATATGCTCGGTAGAGGGTTGATAGAGAAAGGCACAATTAAGTGGACTTTCCCCGTAACACTGCAGCCTAAGCCAGATGGCAAGGTACGCTTTTGTATTGATTTCCGTAGGTTAAACGGTTTGACTCCAACTAACCCATATCCTCTTCCTCGGGTTGATGATAGTGTTGACAAAATTGGTAATGCTCGTTTTTTGTCTAAAGTAGATTTAGTAAAAGGTTACTGGCAAGTACCTTTGTCCGAGCGTGCTAAAGAGGTATGTGGTTTTGTTGTGGATGGGAGTACCTACCGGTGCAATGTTATGCCTTACGGACTTAAGAATGTACCAGCAACGTTTCAGAACCTGAAAATTGTAAAGGACATTCCGAATTGCACCGTATATTTGGACGATGCAATCATTTATGATGACGACTTTGAGAGCCATTGTGAGCACCTTGAGACCTTGTTCCGGAAACTTAGTGAAGCAGGTCTGGTAGTAAATTTGGCAAAGTGTGACTTCGTAAAAGCCACTGTGCAGTACCTTGGGTTTGTAGTGGGAAGGGGACAGGTGTGCCCTCCTCAGAACAAGGTACAGGCTATCAATAAATTTCCGCACCCAACAACCAAGAAACAGATTATGAGATTCTTGGGTATGATAGGCTACTACAGACGCATCATAAAAGGTTACTCAACGGTGTTGGCACCTCTCACAGATTTGTTATCTAAAGACAAAAAGTTTTTGTGGGCACCTGAGTGTGAAAAGGCTTTCACTTTGGTGAAACATTTGCTATGTACTCACCCGATACTCAGGGCCCCAGACTTTAACAGGCCTTTTCAGCTGGCAACAGATGCTAGTGGTGTAGGGGCTGGTGCCGTCTTGCTACAGACAGACAATGAAGGTGTGGAACACCCAGTACGTTTCTTTTCTAAGAAGTTCAATGCTGCACAAAAGAACTATTCTACAATAGAAAAGGAATTACTGGCGATTGTGTTGTCGCTCAGGCACTTCGAGGTGTATGTTCCAGCCTATGGCCCAGTCGTGGTTATCTACACTGATCATCACCCTTTGAGATTCCTGAATCAATTTCACAATCGCAATATGAGACTGACCAGGTGGTCTTTGATGTTGCAGGAGTATAACCTGGACATCCGTCATATTGCTGGATGTGACAATGTGATCGCGGATTGTTTATCAAGGGTGGATGATCAGTCGTAGGCTATCACAGAAGTGTGGGTTTGAGTGGAGGAAAATAGGCTGCCCTTATAGTGCAGCCGGGAAAAACATATTAAAATATAAAATCATATAAAAACTCTTTCTTTTGATATAGGTAATCGTATAAGTTTGTCATAGCCTATAGAGTTTGAGTAGTCCACGAACTATCAAACGGCTGAGCTGCTGTAAGCTCGCTCTGGGAGCATGATATTGTGTCTTTTTGCTATTGTTGGGAGGAGTTATAAAATGTGATTTTTTTTTTTTTTTATAATAAGATGTGTTTTGGTGATAAACTCAGCTTTGTTTTAGTGCCATGCGGTCGCTGGGTGTGGGGGGCTTGATGGGATTCTGTGTTTGTCAGATATTAGCTCAGGGTTGAGCGAGTAAAATCTTGGGGGAGGTGTGACGCATGTCCACGTGTGAGCATGCTGTACAGAACGCCTAGTCATGCCCCACTCTCGCTAGGATCGTCAGGGCAGGAACTTTGGCTGTAGTCTATGTAGAGTTTCCCAACTTAGTTCGTGTGAGCCGTTGTACTATAAGTATTATGAATATGTATTTTGTTTTCATCTGAGTCAACGAGTTCTATTTTATATCATTAGTTATAAGTATTGTGTGTAAAACTTATTTGTAATGATGGGAAGAGAAACAGCCACAGTTAGGTGTCAGTGGGTACGCCAGGCAGGAGGTAGGCCTAACTCACTAGCACTCCTCCCTCCCTCAGTGCTAGGGGAGCCTTTGTGTATCCCAGAGGAGAGAGAGAAATTACGTAATGGTTGTCAGTGGGCGGTCCTTAGTAGTTCACGTTGGGCTCACTAGAGGGCCGGGTATAAAAGGGAAGTCTAGCCATTTTTTCATCAGAACTCATTAGGCAGAGGGACTTCTCATTTCCCTTGCTAACTATATATATTCTTCTGACTGATGGGAACTTTCTCTACTACCTTACATTCTTATCTCCTCTTTTCCCTACCCTGTTTAACTTCCATGGTCCCGTTGGTGCAGAGCTAGTCAGCCAACGTATTATCGCTTGAGTTCTCACGAGATACTTGCCTATTAGATAGCCTATTTTGGAAGGGTTGACTTAGAATAGGATTGATTTATGTTTGTTGCACTTGTATATGCATTTCCCTGTGTGTTATTATTATTATTCCTGTTTTCTGCTAGTCTAGGAAATGCTAGACTGGGGTAAGGCTTTTCTGTGTTACGAGTTGTTGTTTGATGCAGTGGTTAAGCGATAAACCTGCATACTCGTTTCGGTTCAGTGAAGCCTAGGTTGTCTTCGCGGCTGACTGTGTTGAGTTAATAATTTACAGTGCGTGAGGGCAAGAGCCTAACCACCCTGTATTTTATTAACAGTTTGTTTTTACTTTGTCAAGGAGCCGGGAGAAAACCAGATACAAGGGATCTGGATTTCTCAAAGTGCACTTGTTAGTTTTAACGTAATACTTTAAACAGTCGTGAGGACTTCGCTAGGCTACGAGCCGTTTTTGCTCAGTCACTGCTACCTTTTGCCCACAGTACCCCAGCTAGACTTTACTCGATTAGTAGATACAGAATAGTATTGAAGCTTTCCTTATGTATGATATTGTTTATGCACTATTGATTTCATGTGTTGCAAGCTTGGCTACTTTAGTGATTAGTGGCCCACGAGCACAATCCGAGTAGGCTATTGCCGTTGCATTTGCGGAGTACTTCTTTTTAATGTTTGCCATTTACTATTGCATATTCTTTAAATTATTCTTATGCCAATTTAAGCCTTTAATAGTATTTAATTGCCAGTGTTTTTGCTTATTGAATTACTGTTCAAAATCCGATACGTACTTCTTACGAGCATCCGAGAAGCATCTAACTTTTTTCAGAAGATTCCTTGCTCGATGCTTAAGGACTATTAATTAACGTAACGTAATAGTGCCGATCCGGAGTAGAGGGTGGTGGACTTCTTAAGTTCATAGTCAAGGGTGGATTACTTCGGCTTCGGCCAACACTATCCTTTGGTGTTGTTGTTTTTTACTTCATTGTTTGATTGTTGACCAGACTAGATAATTCCTGTCTCTTTATTAGTCTGTTGTTGAACACTAGTACCGAGTTCTTGTATACCCCGTTATAGCAGATTGAACTCTGGAGGGTATTGGTGTTTTTTGTTCGGCTGGCAGTACTCAGGGGTTGGGATCGTGTGTTTCCGTTGTGGCAGCGAGCCGTATTCGAGTCCTGATTGAGAGCCCTTGTGTACCCGAGTGCCAGTTCGTAACAAGGTCTTGATCAGTCTTTATCGCACCTTCTTAAGTTAGTCCCTGTATTTGACAAGTTGGGTGTCACCGAATTTTTCATGCGTTTTGAGAAGAAGTGCCTGGAGCACCAATGGCCCGAGGTTAAGTGGGCAGCCCTTGTTTCCTCTAGGTTGGTTGGCAAAGGACTCAAGGCATATGATGCGTTGCCCTTGGAGTCTTGCTTCGATTATGAGGTATTGAAAGCTGTTCTGCGGGCATACGAGTTACAACCAGAGACGTACAGATTGAAGTTCCGGGGTGTAACGAAGGGTCGTGAGTGCACCTTTCTTGAGCATGCCCGGGATCTGTCCGATGCATTTTGAAACTGGCTGCGTTCTGAGAAGGCATCGACGTTTGAGGAGTTGAAACAGCTGATGCTTCTAGAACAATTTTTCAAGTGTACGGGCGGCGATCTGACGTTGAATCTTAAAGAAAAAAAACCCGAAAACTCTACAGGAGGCAGCTGAGATGGCTGACCGTAGGCTATCGCTGATTCGTGGGTGCGGGTCTGCACAACGGAACGATGCAGGTAACAAGGGGTGCAACACTCCACCCCCCCGAGTCGGTGATACACCATATAACAATAACAACAAGAGCAATGATATTAAGTCGGACCATAAACCTAATACCGTCCCGTTTAAGAAGGGTCCGGGCCCTTCCCCACCTCAAGGGAAGCCCAAGGGGGAGTTAGAGTGTTTTCATTGTCATGAGAAGGGGCATTTTGCAAGAGCCTGTCCAAGCAAGCTACCTAATGCAGTTGTGTCTTTGGCTCGAAACATAGGGGTGTCCCCGAAGTCGTCTGAGTTTGCCCGGGGTATAACGTCAGAGGCTGGGACACAGCCAGTGGAGAAGAATCCGGAAGGCTCGAATCCTGTCCGTGATGTCTTTTGCGACCATCGAGGGCGTGGCTGCGTGAAGTGGGCTGGTAAGAAGCATGGAGTTGAACTGTTGCGAGACACGGGTGCCTCTCAGACTTTGATGAAGAACTTTACTGGTAGACCAATAAACGCGGCACGGGTGGTTGTGGTGCAAGGTATCAATGCTATCAGGTCATACCCGTTGGTCAGGATGGAACTGGAGGTAGATGGTGTGACACGAGAGTTGGATGTTGGAATTGTGGAGAACTTGCCTGTTGGGGGCGTCGACCTCCTTCTCGGCAACGACTTTGCAGTGCCTACTTCTGAGGTTTCACCCTTAGTCATTGCCGAGAAGCCGGCCGACATGAGTAGGGAGGAACAGGAGTGGGTAGAGAAGTGTCAAGTACTACCTATGGCGTGCATTGTTACAAGATCTCTTGCATCAAAAGTCTCACAGCCTATTCCTCAGTCTTCAGACCAGCGGAGGAACGGTCGGAAGGAGCAAGCTAAAGTTGGGATTTTTTTTAGTTTTGCTCCAGCGGCTCTCCTTAGCGGCTTAGTACTTAACTCAGAGGTGAGCTCCGGAGTGGCCCCAGAACCTGTCACCCCTAGTGACATGATTGGGCGTGATGGCACTCCGCGACTTAGTAGTTCCCAGTTGGAGGAAAGTTGTGGGAACGGGGCTATCGAATACGAGGACGGGGAAACGTCATGTGACCCTGTTGGAGGAGTTTGTGAGGCAACCACCTAAGCAGCCTACTGTCCCTGCGTTGGTCTGCAGCGGCCAAGGTAGAGAAGGAGAGGGGGGCAGTAGGGCACAGGTGGAGGAGAGTTGGGATTGTCATGTCTCGGCGGAGCAGTGGGCGGGCGACACGAGTCTGGTGGCTGTGGAAGCGCTAGAACACCTGCCTGAGCAGCAGTGTACAGCGCTCCAGCACCAGCCCGGTTCATACCCCACTGGTTGTGCCGAGCACCCGAGCCTCACAACTCAGGCGGTGCAAGATGTTCCGCGGGCAGGTCACTTGAATTTTTATAGACCGTTAGCCTCGTTGTTTCGGTGGTTCAGGGTGGGCGACAACGCTTGGACATGGTTGTCAGGTCAGGGTCGACCCATGGCTGCCAAGGGTGGTGGTCAGAAGGAGGACATTGAGCAGATTGGTGAGGCTGGCTGTGGAGTGGATGTGCCCGGTCGTCGCATAGCCTCCCAATGCTGCTCTAGTCGAATGCAAAAGCCCTACCATAGACCGACTGTATCTGGCCATGTCACTAGAAGCGGTGATGCTGCGCAGGCAGATGTAGTCGTAAGGAATGCGGGGGTGCGCATGTACGGTATCGGCGGGGAAGCTTTAGCAATAATGAACTATGGGAGTGACTGCACAGGTGGTACTGATTGTCCCTCTCATGACCTGGCTGTTCTAGGGACGAAGGTGGAGAAGGAGGGAGACTACAGGTTAGAAGCTGCGGTCTCGGCTGGGTTGTAGGAGGGCACTAGGCATGTTGTTCTGCGAGATAAGTTGTTTACTAGGCTGTGGCAGTGCATCCGCATGTTTGTTGCTTCTCCAGGCCTGATGTACGGGGTAGAATCCGACATGGAGGCTGGAGACAGTGCAAGGCTCAGTTTAATTCCCTACCGTATAAATCCTGCTTAACAGCCTGTCGTGAAAACAGAGCTAGACGATATGTGGAAAAAGGGTCTGAGGGATAAGGGATATCGTGAGTGGTCGTTGCCAGTGAGTTTGCAACCGGAGTTGAGTGGCAAGATCCGTGTGTATGGTGATTGCAAGAGTGTGGAAGCATTATCCCTGACAGACACCTATCCATTACCCAAGGGTCTGAGGGATAAGGGATATCGTGAGAGGTCGTTGCCAGTGAGTTTGCAACCTGAGTTGAGTGGCAAGATCCATGTGTATGGTGATTGCAAGAGTGTGGAAGCATTATCCCTGACAGACGCATATCCATTACCTAGAGTTGACGATACCATAGACCGCATCGGGGCTGCATCGCTAATCACGAAGGTAGAACTAGTGAAAGGTTATTGGCAGGCCCCGTTGCCGGAAAGAGCGAAGAGAAGTGCTAGTCTTGTGATGAACTGGGCAGGTTATCTGTGTCAGGTGTTGTGCTGCCGAAACACAGGTTGGATGTGTGGCATGCTAAGGGCACTGATAATGTTTTGGCTGATTGTTTGTCACGGGAGGGTTTGTTTGCAGGAGAACCCTCGCCATTCAGTCAATGAGTGTTGAGAGTGGACAAAAATCAGGCTTGCCCCTGTAGAGCAGCCGTCAAAACAACATTAAAATTAAATAAAAAATATCACATAAAAAACTCTTTCTTTTGATAGTTAATTGTAAGTTGCCAATGTTATAGTTAAAGTCCTAAGTTGAACCTGTCTTTCACTTAGGAGGCTGGGCTCTGTGAAGCTCGCTCTGGGAGCATAGCAGGCTAAAATTATACTATTATGTTTGGGAGGGGTTATAATATTTTATTTATGCTAAAATTTTGTTTTGTTTATAATTGAGCTTTGCATTTCATTTCTGGCGGAGTGGCTGGTTGTGGCGGGTCTTGTCGGCATTCTGCCTTGTCAGATATGGTGCTCGCCTAATGTTGAGCGTCCCATATCTTGGGCGGGGTGTGACGCCTGCCAGCGTTGGCAGAATCGCCTCCCGGTAGCCACTAGCGCTCGCCAGGGCAGTGAAATGGGCTATAGTTATCAGAGAATGTTATACTTTCTTTCTTGTGAATCGTCATGTCACGGGCAGTATAGAAGTGGTCTTTATTTTCGTCTGTGACAATGCATTATATTTTATATCATCAGTTATAAGTTTAATGTAAAAGACTGAATGATACAGCTAGAGAGTGTGAGTGAGTAAGTGCAGGAGGCAGAGTGTTGTGCGCGTAGTGTTACGCGTTGTCTCGGTGAAGTCATGCCACGGCCGGGCCCTCTGAGTGGCTGGACGCTTTGCCGCCCTCCTGCCGCAGCAGGAGGTAGTCCCCCCGCACTCCTTGCTGCCTTTGTGCCTTCCTTGCTCAGAGCTTGCCTGACCAGCATAACCTTCACACCTCCCTTGCCATCTGTCCCCGACTTCCACCTATAGAACACTTTCTCTCTCTCTCAACTTCTTACCTCTTATGCTTCTAATCTATTTAACATCATAACTCCCCTTTGGTTCTGCACGATTTCATATATAGGCCATCGTATTATATGCTGAAGCTCTCAGATATTTCATGCTTAGTTAGACATTTTGGAGGGGTTAACATTTTGTCTGTAGAGGTTCGACACACTCGCGGTGTCTCCCTACCTATTTCTTGGTTGTCTGCTGGGCTATTTAATGCTAGACTGGGGTGAGGCTATTGATGTTGTGATTTCCGATGTGTACCAGGTTTTGTTGAACTTGTTCAATCGCAACGGATACGTGGGAAGCCTAGGTTGTCTTTCTGACTGTGTACCTTGTGAGTTTAGCACTGTGTTGCGAGTGAGGGCTTTTGCCTCTGCCACACAACACTGTGCTAACTCGTTTTGCTTTGACTTGAAGAGGGTCGCCAGGAGAGAACCAGATACTAGCGATCTGGATCTCTCAAGAGAGCACCCCGTCATTTAACGTAATTTGGCCGTACAGTCTTAAGGACCTCACTAGGCTACAAGCCGCTTGCTCAGCCATTGTTTCCTAGCCTACGACATCCCAGCTAGACTTTATTTGCCTAGCAGACACCCGATTAGGATTATAAACTCTTATGTTATGTATGCAGCATTTTTATTCACGTTGATTGTAAGCCTTGTTTGTTGTTGAGTTGCACAACCCGAGCAGGCTTTTGCGTTGCCTGAGGAAGTACTTCTTTTGTTGTTGGAGATAAAACTATTGTGCATTTATCGTTATTCCCGTGCCAGTTAACACTGTATGTCCCTACACTTGTCTTATCTTGTTCCTGCTCTATATAACAGTTCAAAATCCGATTCGATTATCTTAAGCAGCATCAGACTTTCTTCAGAAGATTCCTGTTCGATGCTTTAGGACTTTCATTCACTTTCTTTAATATAGGAGTGACAGTTTATTATTGTTTAGAGTAACTTTAATTATACCTTCTTCTTGTTTGCATTAAATCATTCCAGTGATTTAATTAAGCTCTCTATCTTTTGTGACGTTAACCACTCCGTTAGAACCGCATGGCTTGTCCTACAGTGACTCGCTAGGATCGCCAGGGCAGTGGATGGGGCTACAGTTTATGTATTAGAGTGTGCTTTATTTCATATGAAAGCTCGTGTCATGGGCAGTCCAGAAAGGCTCTTTGTTTTCACCCATGTCAAGGCTTTATATATTTAATTGTAAAGTATATGTTTTATTATTAACTAGTAATGATGGGATCTGGGAGAGAGAGAGAGAGTAGAACAGAGTGAGAGGGGGGCGCGCAGTGTTTTTGCCCCGCTCGATGACGTCACGGCTGGCTGCCTCGTGGGGGTTGGTTGAGAGAGGTCCTTACCATGCTGCAAGCTCCCTTGCTAGTGGCTAGAGGACTTGTGACTGCTTTTTTCCCACGCGGCTCGACCTAGTCCCGGTATATATACAGGTTCCTCGCCACTCTCTCCCTCAGATCTGGTTTCTAGAACGCATCCCTCTTTTTCCCTTGGATATCTGTCCTCCTCTCCGCACCTGAGAACCTGTTCCTCTGCCTATCTCTCTCATTTTCCATATCTTTCACCACCTTTTATTAACATAATATCCCCTCTGGTTAACTCTGCAAAATCAGCTTCATGCTGGCCAGTTGTATTGTGCGTTAAGGTCTGATATAACCTATGTATGTTTAGTTGTTAAGATAAGTTGATCACGAAGCATTGGTTGGCATTCATATTGTTTAAGTACCGCTTCCTATAATTAGTAGTGTTCTGCTGGATTAGATAATGCTAGACTAGGGGTCTGATATTATAAGGTATTGTTTCCTATGAGTGCTGGCTTTAGGAAAAGGCTGCACGACATACCTGAGAACTGGAGTTGATTGAGTAAATTCTAGTCTGTGTGCCATTGAGAGTAGAGCATGCACGAATGAGGGCTTTTTGCCTATACCATTCTGCACTGTTCTAAGCTCGTTGTTTGTCTTTGAGGTACGCCAGGAGAACGCTTAATACTTCGGTATTAAGGTTTCTCAAGAGAGCTACCCTTCCCTATATCGTAATATTTGACGCACAGACTTGAGATTTGCACTAGGCTATGCGGCATGCCATGCGCACCAGTATCTCGTATCATTGACTCTAGCTAGACTTTATCAGTCACAGTAGACATTAAGTATATTAACCTAATTACTCTTTTTATGCATACCCATTTATGATTACACAAGCATTTCGCAGCCTAGTTTGATGTATGGAGACACAAACGACTTAGGCTCTTTTTGTTGATGGGAATACTGCATTGCCGTGGCGATTATTATTGTTGTAGTGTTTAGGATATTCCTGGCTCCGACGGCATTATATATATTCTGCCTTTTTGTGTGCATAGCCTGCACGAGCATTGTTCCGCTGCCTGCCTTTTTGGGTTCCATTTCCGATACGAGCATCTTTATAGCATCTAACATTTAACACCTTACGAGCGGCCTATGCGGTTTATTTATATGTACCGCCCAGCGGGGTGTTTTTAGCCAAAATAGGGCTGTTTACGTGATCATTTTCATGCCTAAATAAGACCCAGAACGTAAAACAAGTACCTATCCCTGAAAGGGCATAAACAGAGCTTTCGAATGACACCATAACGATCCTTTTATGATGGCTAGTTTTCTTGCAATAACCGTGCAACGCGAGTGCAAAAAGCATGTAATTAGCCACTTTCCCGATATAATTCCTTATATAGCGAGTGAGAGAGGGAGGAGGGAGCTGGGATTCGTGTCAGTATGTTCGCCGCGGTGGTCTGGAGCAGTCATACGCTCGCTACTCTCCTGCCACCACTTGTCTCTCTCTCTCAGCAACATTACGTGCTGAAATTGCCACTCGAGTTATGTCGAGCGCCGCCACATAGTCCAGCTTTATTTAACTCGACTTATGTGGTGAGCCGCTAATTAAGGGTTAAAGAAGATTCCTTGTTAGTGTTGAAGGACTTTAGTGCACTTTCTTTCATGCAGGAGTGCCTGACATTTATTGATTAAAGTAACATAAGCTGTAACTTCTCTTACCACCTTACTTTGCATACCATAACCAAGCACCTTCGGTTATAGGTAGTAATAGGCTGTTTTCACATAACATTAAGCCTAGAGTAGACGCACATTTATTGAGAGTTTGATAGCCTATTATTGCATATAGAACTCTGTAGAGTATTTGTGTTCTTTGTTCACTGGGAATATACATCAGAGGTTGGAGCTAGCGCTTTCCGTTGTAACATTTATGCCATTACTAGTCCAATGAATAAGAGCCCTGATATATTTGAACCCCAGTCGTAACAAATGGCGACCTTACCTAGGATTTGGTGAACCTACATTTATTAGCAGGGAACATTTGTTGTTTTGGGGAATATTTTGCGGGGATCAGCAAGAATAATTTGTTTTCGCAACATAGTATAGCCCTTGAGTATTTCCGAGAATTGTTGTGTGTATATTGAGGTATAAGAGTTTGGGGTGTTTCTTTTCTGAATATTGAGGTGGGAAATTTTTTGAGCATCATGTCTTATACCGGATCAGAGGAGAATGGAGACACAGTACGTAATGTCGAAACTGAGGAACAGCAGCATGATGAAAGGGTTACTCGGGTGAACTGTGAGGAGGATGCTAGGATATTTTTGCAATGGTCTGTTACTGCCGAGCGGTTGGAGGGTATGGATCGGTACGGTCTTCAATGCCTGGCCACAGCTATCGGTCATGCGGTTACTAGCAGCATGACCGGGATAACTTGATAACGTGTGTACTGGGCAGGGTGATTGGTGAGCGAGATGGGTTGAGTGCTCAGAGCCCTTCGGCCATACTTCCCCTACACTCGACTCCCAGCCATCCCAGTAGTTTGCCGACCCCGGGTACGCTTCCGCAGTTGGGTGGTGACTGGCAGGGTGGGTTGCCCCTGGGGGGACCACCGGTAATTTCAAACATTGTAGCACCTTCACCTCCTCAAGGGTTAACTCCAGAATTATTGCTTCAGCTCGAATTAGCTAAGCTTCAGCAGCAACAAAGGGCATGTGAGCTTCAGCAGCAATTAGAATTAGCCAAGATAGAAGAGAGAAAAACTATCAGTCAAGCAAAAATCCAAGCTGAGTCGACTAGGTACTGTGCCGACATGGACGTAGATAAGTCGCGAGTAGAGACAACGGGACAGCGACTTGGGGCTGGTAACCGTGTTCATGAGCAGTCTCTCTCGCACTTATTGAAACTGGTTCCGGTGTTTGATGAGAGTGGTGTAACATAATTTTTCACACGCTTTGAGAAGAAGTGCCAGGAACACCAGTGGCCAGAGAATAAATGGGCAGCACTTGTATCCTCTAGATTAATAGGCAAGGGTCTTAAAGCCTACGATGCGTTACCTTTGGATTCATGTATTGTGTATGAGGATCTCAAGGAGGCTGTCCTGAGGGCTTACGAACTGCAACCAGAAACTTACCGTTTGAAGTTCCGGGGTCTAACTAAGGGAAGAGATAGCACCTTTTTGGAACACGCCCGGGACTTGTCCGATGCTATGGGGAACTGGCTCCGATCTGAGAAGGTAACAACGTTTGATGGAGTTAAGCAGTTAATGATGTTGGAGCAGTTCTTTAAGAGCACGGGCGGTGATCTAACTTTGAACTTAAAGGAGAAAAACCCAAGAACTCTAGTCGAAGCAGCAGAAATGGCTGATCGACGGCTGTCGTTGATTCGGGGTTGCGGGTCCTCACAGAAGTACGATGTAAGTGCATAGGACCGTTATCCTCCCCCTCCCCGGAACAATGACACATTTAAACAGAAGAGCCATGAAACTAAAACTGAATCCAAACCTTACACCACACCGTATGTGAAAAGTCAGGGGCCTTTTACATCACAGTATAAGCCGAAACCGAAATTTATGTGTTTTAGTTGCCACCAGGAGGGTCATAAGGCAAATGAGTGCCCTAGTCGACCTCCTCCGGCAGCCGTGCCTTTTGCTCACGGCATTGGAGTGTTCAAGAGGACATCGGAGTTTGTTAGAGGCATTTCTTCCGAGGTAAATACACTGCCAGTGCAGAAGGATCCGGAAGGCTTATTCCCTGTCCGTGATGCCTTTAGTGACCACAGGGGACTCGGTTGTGTGGAGTGGGGGGGTAGAGGACATGAGGTGAGAATTTTGCGTGACACTGGGGCATCGCAAACACTGTTGAGAAATTTCACTGGTAAACCTGTCAATATGGCGCGGGTGGTTGTGGTTCAGGGAGTTAATGCGACAAGGTCATACCCGCTTGTAAGAATGAAGGTGGAAGTTGATGGTGTGACTCGGGACCTGGATGTAGGAATTGTGGAGAAGTTACCTGTTGGGGGCGTCGACCTCCTTCTCGGCAACGACTTTGCGGGACCTACTTCTGAGGCTCCACCCTTTGTCGTTGCCGAGAAGCCGGCCGACTAGAGTAGGGAGGAGCAGGAGTGGGTTGAGAAGTGTCCGGTGCCGCCTATGGTGTGTGTTGTCACCGGAGATCCTGCATCCAGGGAGTCACATTCTGGTCAACAATCTTTAGATCAGCGGAGGAAGGGTACCGAGAAGGGGTTGAAAGTTGATGCGGTTGAGAGTTTAGTATCAACGGACCTTCTCGGGGACTCATTATTAGGACCACATTTCGAGTCTAGAGAAGACCCAGTAACTGTTCCTGAAAAGGCAGAGGATGGGCTTAAAAAGATGAAAGAGTTGAAGGAGGACAGTGATGCACAGTCGGGAGATGTAGCAACAAGGTACCCTGACGCGTACCCTACGAGAAATGGGTCGGCGAAGACGGTGGTCCGAAACTTGCTAGTGTATTTTTCCCGGTATGGTTACCCGCAGGGGATTCAGTCAGTCCAGGGACCCAACTTCACTTCTAGCCTCTTTGTTCAAGCAATGCCGCAGCATGAGATTGTTGGGGTTGTGTCATCTGCGTATCATCCGGAGAGCCAGGGTGTGTTAGAGCGATGGCACTCAGCCTTGAAATCTGTGCTTCGTTGTTGTTGCTTTGAGAGTGGGAAGGATTGGGATCTTGGCCTGCCATGTGTTTTGTTTGCTGTGCGGGAGGTACCTGGGGAGAGTCTGGGATTCAGCCTTAATGAGCTCGTCTTTGGACACCGTGTCAGAGGGTCTCTCCATATGGTTGAAGAAGTATGGGAGGGCGCAGAAAAACCTTGTTCTATGCTCAAGTGTGTCCTCGACAGTCGAGAACGGATGTTGCGCAGTCTGGAGTTGGCTGGCCGTAATTTGACTAGCTCTCAGGCCCTCAGGAAGGACAGGTACGACCTCAAGGTTGAACTCAGGGAGTTGCACGTGGGTCAGGAGGTGTTGATTCTACTGCCCCTTGTAGGTCACCCCTTATCCGCGAAGTACGCTGGTCCTTATAGGGTGGTGGAGGAGCTATCAGACCTGGATTACTTGGTAGCCACTCCAGACAGACGGAAGCGCAATCAGTTATGTCATGTTAATCCCATGAAGGAGTATGGGAGGCACCCCCCTGAGCCTCTCACTGTGCCTGTGATGACGTTTAGCAGTCAAGGTGGAGAAGGAGAACGGGACAGTCAAGCTCAGGTGGAGGATAACTTGAAGGATAAGAAGTTCAAATGGGCACCTGAGTGTGAGAAGGTGTTTAGAGAAGTAAAACACCTGTTGTGCACTCACCCGATCCTCAGGGCCCCTGACTTTAGCTTACCTTTCCAACTAGCAACGGAGGCTAGTGGTGTGGGGGCTGGTGCCGTCCTTGTGGAAAAGGACGATGATGGGCTAGAGCATCCTGTTAGTTTCTGCTCGGAGAAGTACAATTCGGCCCAGGGGAGCTGCTCTGTTGTCGAGGAGGAGCTGCTGGCGGTTGTGCTTGCGCTGGGGCATTTCGAGGTCTATGTTCCAGCCTATGGTCCGGTCGTTGTAGTTTACCCAGATCATCACCCTCTCAAGTTCTTGGACCAGTTTCACAATCGGAATATGAGGCTGACCAGGTGGTCACTAAGGTTACTGGTATATAACCTGGACATACGCCATATGATCCTGGGTAGATTGACACACGGGTAGCCTCCTGCTTTAGTTTGAATAGTATTTTGCGCTTGGTGCTTGTTGGCTCAAAGTTGTAGCCCAGCGTATTGGGTCGTAAAGCAGGAGTTGAGCGTTTGGTATAGAAGAAAAAACTAGGCTTGCCCCCATAGTGCAGCCGAAATAAACAAATTAAAAACATAAAAAATCAAATAAAAACTTTCTTTGATAGTTGAATTTGTTCAGTATGTTATAGCAGTAATTCTGAGTTGCACTCCTCTCAGAATGCTGGGCTAGAGAAGCTCGCTCTTGAGGAGCATAACTACATATAATTTAACCTATTGTGTTGGGGAGGGTTATAATTTTGAAAAAATGTTTTGTTGAAGAACTGTGCCAGATATTTTACTGCCGCTGGGTGATGGGAAGTGGAGATATAGCATGGGTTCTAACCATCAGATTTTTGTGAGCCTTGGGGCCTCTGAGAAAAATCTTGGGGGGGGTGTGACGTTAACCACTCCGTTAGAACCACATGGCTTGTCCTACAGTGACTCGCTAGGATCGCCAGGGCAGTGGATGGGGCTACAGTTTATGTATTAGAGTGTGCTTTATTTCATATGAAAGCTCGTATCATGGGCAGTCCAGAAAGGCTCTTTGTTTTCACCCATGTCAAGGCTTTATATATTTAATTGTAAAGTATATGTTTTATCATTAACTAGTAATGATGGGATCTGGGAGAGAGAGAGAGAGTAGAACAGAGTGAGAGGGAGCGCGCAGTGTTTTTGCCCCGCTCGATGACGTCACGGCTGGCTGCCTCGTGGGGGTTGGTTGAGAGAGGTCCTTACCATGCTGCTAGCTCCCTTGCTAGTGGCTAGAGGACTTGTGACCGCTTTTTTCCCACGCGGCTCGACCTAGTCCCGGTATATATACAGGTTCCTCGCCACTCTCTCCCTCAGATCTGGTTTCTAGAACGCATCCCTCTTTTTCCCTTGGATATCTGTCCTCCTCTCCGCACCTGAGAACCTGTTCCTCTGCCTATCTCTCTCATTTTCCATATCTTTCACCACCTTTTATTAACATTATATCCCCTCTGGTTAACTGTGCAAAATCAGCTTCATGCTGGCCAGTTGTATTGTGCATTAAGGTCTGATATAACCTATGTATGTTTAGTTGTTAAGATAAGTTGATCACGAAGCATTGGTTGGCATTCATATTGTTTAAGTACCGCTTCCTATAATTAGTAGTGTTCTGCTGGATTAGATAATGCTAGACTAGGGGTCTGATATTATAAGGTATTGTTTCCTATGAGTGCTGGCTTTAGGAAAAGGCTGCATGACATACCTGAGAACTGGAGTTGATTGAGTAAATTCTAGTCTGTGTGCCATTGAGAGTAGAGCATGCACGAATGAGGGCTTTTTGCCTATAACATTCTGCACTGTTCTATGCTCGTTGTTTGTCTTGAGGTACGCCAGGAGAACGCTTAATACTTCGGTATTAAGGTTTCTCAAGAGAGCTACCCTTCCCTATAACGTAATATTTGACGCACAGACTTGAGATTTGCACAAGGCTATGCGGCATGCCATGCGCACCAGTATCTCGTATCATTGACTCTAGCTAGACTTTATCAGTCACAGTAGACATTAAGTATATTAACCTAATTACTCTTTTTATGCATACCCATTTATGATTACACAAGCATTTCGCAGCCTAGTTTGATGTATGGAGACACAAACGACTTAGGCTATTTTGTTGATAGGAATACTGCATTGTCGTGGCGATTAATATTGTTGTAGTGTTTAGGATATTCTTGGCTCCGACGGCATTATATATTCTGCCTTTTTGTGTGCATAGCCTGCACGAGCATTGTTCCGCTGCCTGCCTTTTTGGGTTCCATTTCCGATACGAGCATCTTTATAGCATCTAACATTTAAAGAAGATTCCTTGTTAGTGTTGAAGGACTTTAGTGCACTTTCTTTCATGCAGGAGTGCCTGACATTTATTGATTAAAGTAACGTAAGCTGTAACTTCTCTTACCACCTTACTTTGCATACCATAACCAAGCACCTTCGGTTATAGGTAGTAATAGGCTGTTTTCACATAACATTAAGCCTAGAGTAGACGCACATTTATTGAGAGTTTGATAGCCTATTATTGCATATAGAACTCTGTAGAGTATTTGTGTTCTTTGTTCACTGGGAATATACATCAGAGGTTGGAGCTAGCACTTTCCGTTGTAACATTTATGCCATTACTAGTCCAATGAATAAGAGCCCTGATATATTTGAACCCCAGTCGTAACACTTTTTCCTTGTATACATTATTAACGTAATTGTATGTTGTTGTGATCAGGCTGTATCAGAGATCATCAGCCTGTAGTAGTAGTGCACTTATACCGAGTTAGAGGATACCCCGCTATCACAGATTTAATTCTGGAGGGTATAGGTGTTTTTGTGCGCCGACATTATAAGTTCGAGGGTTGGATCTAGTGTTACCGTTGTGGCTGTGTGCCTTTCTAGTCCAATGATTAAGAGCCCTTGTTTTATACGAGTCTCGGTCGTAACACATGCGAAATAACAAAGGGGTTTGTATGCTACTTTCTAGCATAATAACTTGGCTAAATTGTAACTACAACGTCAAGGATAAGTGCAAATAATACAAACTCTGGAAATTCTGGAACCTTTAATGCCTAGGGAGTGATGTCATTGCCAGCCAATCACGGGCCGGTCTCGTATCTGCTGTAGAGGCCAGCGGCAAAGATGAGTTACATAGAGTATAGTCATCAAATTTCTTCTTCTTCTTGTTCGACCTTCGGCTCCAGGATAAAAGATCCCGCTCCGTCTACCCAGGTAATTGGCGGTTGTTTCTGTCTCGCCCTGGGGTGATGATGATGATGATGATGATGCAGTTTTTACCACCATACACTCCCTGCTGAATAGCAAGGCTAGGGTGGGTGCCCTGATGAATCAGGGACTTAGTGAATAGTTGCCACAGATTGCTAGACCGCACCGTTCACCAACAGCACTGACATCTGCCAATAACACATTGGCTGGCCCGAGGCTCGAACCGCGAACCTCACGGTTAGCAGGCGAATGCTCTACCAATCGAGCTACGGCCTGTGGCCTGTGGGTCAGTGGAAGCAGCAAGATGAAAGGGAGTGGGGCAAGTATTCCAACCTTTTGATTCCCATGGGATATCGGTGGCATGGTTTGACCTGCTGGGACCGCAACGGTCCCAGCAGGTCAAACCATGTGGTGGGGACGGAGCCAAGGTCAAAGAAGATGGTACAGGTGAATGTGTGTCCATAGAGGTTAACATTTTCGGAACGAACTCCAATATTGTGGTTACTTTATTTATTTGGCTTTGAAGATTCGGAATAGCATAGTGTGTACCCCGTTAAGTCCTAGAGATAGATTGCAAGGTAAAGAAAATTGTTTAATGTTAACCAGAAGACAAACATTATGTCATTATGCTGATAGGGTTAAAAGGTCAAAACAATACAACTTTCTGCACTCACACTCAACATAAGGGGGTGTTTTTTTGCAGACCCCTGTCTCCCTATTGTCTAGCCCCATTAACTTTTTAGATTGTGAAATTTGCCCAATTAGACTAGTTTGACGATTTTAGAACCTTTCTCCTCGTTGTTGTTGTTGTTGTTGTTCCCCAAGCTGCCTGGCTGAACAGCCCCAAGGCCCCGAACAACTCCAAGGCCATAACCTCGTTTCTTTGTCAATTGTAAAACCTTTTCTGCCAATGAAATATCTACTCTCAGGCGGTTTCTTGTCTCCCTCAAGCTAAATATATTTGTACTGTTTGTCTCTCCCCTAATTCTACTGACTAGGCCTATTCAATATTGTTTTTCTATCTTACCTCTAAAGTTTAACACATTCTATCCATCTCTCCCTTCTCTGAAATCTACAACTTGGGCGATTTCAATGTTCACCACAGGCAATGGCTCCTATATAATCAAATAATGTGTTGGTCAAGGTTTCTAGGGCTAGAGGAGAAAAGGTTGAAGCATCTTTATTGACGTCGGAATGGAGACCCTCGGGGACCGAATGACAGTTCATGAGGATTTCAAGATTACTGAATAAATTTTCTTTCCATGGTACGCACCAAATGTTTTCTTCAAAAAGGAGGCTTCGTTTGCCAGTGACATTTTTGCTCTTGGTATACACGATTGAAACGTTGGTAATGAAACAGATACAGGCTGAACGGGTGGTTTGGCCGGAGGGTTTCAGGAACTTCTTGCCAACATGGTCGAGAACGAACAGGAACGCCGATCATCAATCACTGAATTTATCACTACGCTGAACACCATCCTGCCTTCTCTTTTGTGCCTTCCGCGGTCATGCTCTGATGATGAGGTGAGTGAGTTTGATGATGAAGAGGGTAGGTCTAATGAAGAGGATAAGTCTGACAATGAGGATGAGTCTGACGATGAGAATGAGTCTGATGATGAGAATGAGTCCGATGATGAGGAATCAGATGAGGATGAGTCAGACGAAGACTTTAATGTATAAACTAAAGCGTGAGGTTAAAATGTTAGACATGAGGTTGAAGAGAATGAGTTTATGCAAAAGAGTATTATGGAGTAAGGTATGCAGTGAAAACCATTGTATATTTGTAACTTCATTATCATTTATTTATCAGATACATTACGATAATTTATGTTCTTTGACACATAACACTCATTCCGGATCTTAAGTAATCTTAATAACAGAAAGAACTTTGTTTTAAGATTAAATTATTTGAAAATAACTTTTATATTTGATTATATCCACATATATATTCTACAATTGATACCTTTATTGTGACTTTCGAGCCTCTTGATGATTATGCCACGTTTTGACAGTTTATTCTGTATATCATTAAATGATTTTATTCTGCTTAGGAGGGACCTGTGGGAATTAAAAGGGTAAAGACTATCTCAATTAATCCTCTGACTTCCATATACCAATCCTAATCTGAATAACATTCTCTCATAATAGCCAGAAAACTGACAAAAGATGCGTCATTGTATCATGAGAGTGATAATTTGATGAATAGGAAATTTTACTATTCTAAATGAATAAGGATAACATAATTGTATTAATTCCAAAGAAACGTATATGAAATAAAATTATTATAGTAATTTATTATGTTTATTGTATTATCCTAGGGTTGACAGATATTTTGTTGGGATTGTCAGATTACTGACTACAAATGAGACATTATTGTGGTAAGATATATATTGATCGATCACCAACGAGGATCGGAGCCAAGCAAGGTGGAAACACCAGGTGAACTTGGGAACACCACTACCGGACAGAAGGTTGCAAGCTCAGTGACCAATCAGCGGCGAGCATTTGTCCCGATGGGAGAGGAGTTAGGCGAGCTGCCACAGTCGACCTCTCATACTGCTACATATCCAGACAAAATTACTTTGTTTCCAGCACACAAGATTTCTTTCACCAGAAACAACAACAAATGGTGATAGATGCTTGCTGGGACACTACTATGGTGAAGGGAAAACAAATTGTGAAGGGAGAGATGAAAAAAGTTCCTCGGAAGAGGAAGAGAAACCTGCCGCACGGTCAGCTCAGCCAATAAAGTGCACGAGCTGGCGCCACATGACGGGCCTGCACTCACTTGCCTCACTCCCACGACACAAAATAAGCAGATTTTGGTGACCGTCAGGTGACTGCCGCCACAACAATGGAGTTGTTGTTGCTGTTGTTATTGTTCCCCAAGCTGCCTGGCCGAACAGCCCCAAGGCCCCGAGCAAGGCCAAGGCCCCGAGCAAGGCCAAGGCCATAACCGAGCGCCCCCACAGAACCCTCCCTGCCGACCACAATAAAGCCTGGGTGATCGAAGCCACTCCATGGCGGGGAGCTGAGGAGGGTGCGGAAACGCCCGGGAAACCAAAGCCCCACCCAGGGCCCTGTGCCCCTCAACAAATATGAAGAGAAAGTTGAAAGGCAAAGGAAAAATGTGACACTTTGGCTTCCAATCTTAGTAGATTGGGAGGTCAATCCACGCAAGAGATGCCGTAATTTGAGATCTAGAAAATATATAAGTAAAAGGAACAGTCAGAGTAAACTATGGGTATGGCAGAGATCACTCAGCTCTCACTCTGATAGACCAGCCCATCACCACTGATAGACCAGCCCATCACCACTGATAGACCAGCCCCTCACCACAACAATAGAGTTAATGACATTGTGTTACTTGTAAGCAGTGCTAGCAATTAAAAAAATTATATAACCATGACCAAGCAGAACAGGAGCGAAACATATCTGGTATGGTATTGACAAATATATTAAAAATTATCATGCTCTTTCACACTTATGAAATTGTGATTCAATATGAATCAATGGATTTGGTTAAACTTTTATATAATATCAATTGATAAGTATAATTTATTCTATTCTCCATTTACTTCGTTTTGCAAATTGTTATCAAGAAATAGTGGCATGGATAAGTTACGGGTGTTTTCTAGTGTGCCACATATATTGTAACGTAGTGTCGATATGACTGCAGCACAGGCGGTGTCAATATTGGTGAGTGCTGATCTAGTGATGGTGGCCCTCCAGGACTAGTAGTGGGTGCTGGTGTCCCGGCGGCATATTGCCCTTCTGTATACTGGTTCAGCAGCTCTGGCGAAAACGGACGTTTTCTATGGCTAATTACTCAACTAAACTTGCGCATATTCTCCGTGGTTAGGTTAGGTTAGGTTTGGTTAAGTTAGGTTAGGTTAGGTTAGGATACGGAGAATATGCGCGAGTTTAGTTGAGTTAGCCATAAAATAGTCCGCGTGCGGCCGTGGTGCCGAACCAGTATACAGAAGGGCAATATGTGTCCCGGCGGGTGGAGTGCCGTAGATGATACTGAGGCCGAGTGTAGGTGTTTCTCTAGGTACAGTCACTCATAAAAATTCGTGAACACCCCCCCCCCCACTTTAGAGTAGGTTTTAAAAAGTATTGTTCTTTAGTAGGTACCTTGGAGACAGCCTGGGGCTCAGTACAGGATGGGAGGGGTGGTAGGGAAGGGAGGGTGTGTTACGGTGTATGAGATGGGGTAGTGGAGGAAACTATCAAACTGCCAATTTCTTATTTCATACAGTAAAACAATATTTAACACCATTTTGATTTCCTACAGTTATTATTTTAACTATTTATCCATCTCTATAACTTAATTATTAGGCGGGTGCCCAACTCCGAAAGAAGTTGAAGTAGGGGAGCTATCCCCCCGCCAAAGGCGGCTTTCTAGGGCCTTTCCTAGCTGATGCTGAAAGGATTGGGTTCTAGTCATGTGGTGATGGGCTGGTCTATCAGAGTGAGAGCTGAGCGATCTCTGCCATACCCATAGCTTACTCTGACTGCTCCTTTTACTTATATATCTTCTAGATCTCAAGTGACGGCGTCTTTTCCGTGGATCGACCTCCTTATTGCCAACCTAAAAGTTGGCAGATTGGGAGCCAAAGCATCACATTTTTCCCTTGCCCCTCAACTTTCCCTTCATAATTGCTGAGGGGCACAGGGCCTTGGGTGGGGCTTTGGTTTCCCGGGCGTTTCCGCGCCCTCCTCAGCTCCCTGCCTTAGAGTGGCTTCGGTCACCTGGGTTTTGTTAGTGGTAAGCAGGGAGGGTTTTGTGGGGGCGCTCAATGGCCTTGGTCTTGCTCGGGACCTTGGGGCTGTTCGGCCAGGCAGCCTGGGGAACAACAACAACAACAACTTAATTAATATACTCGATTCACATTATATTACTGTATATAACTGAATCGTAGGCTATACGAGCATACCTATATTTGTCTCTATATTGTTTTTCTCTTTGTTCACCCATCCAACTCTCTCTCTCTCTCTCTCTCTCACACTATATCTTCCAGAGAGTTATAAGCTGATTATCTATTCTACTTAGTTTTGCTTACTTTTTTATCTGATTAATCATATTCTTGCCGATATTACAAAATTCCCTTTTACTTTCACACACAACTCGTATCATTATGTATTTAAATATATCTGATAGTCATCGCGCTTCGCTTTAAAAATACAAATAGGTTTGTTGCTAAATGTTCTTGTTATTATTTCCATGCAACATTCTGTATATTTTCCTGATTTGTTATTACATTAACTAAAAAATAAATATACACAGTAAAGTTACAACTGTTTGATGGATGTTTAATACATTTTCCCAAATCAATCGACAACTTATGCCATTTGTTAGTGTATGCAGAATACACTATGCTCAATTTGACATCCATTTACGGGTATCTATCTATCTATCTATTGCCTGACACCGTGATCCCCGGAGGGGTGGCCACGAACGAACCGCCCCCATGCACCTCTGTCCCCAGTCAGTCGATGCCCCTCTCCCCAACCAGCACCGCCTTCGTTCATGTACTTCCTCACTCCATCCTTCCACCTCTCATTCGGTCTACCTTTCCCTCTCTGTCCCTCCACCTCGCTCTCGTACACCCTCTTAGTCATTCTCTCGCTTTCCATATGTTCCATATGGCCGAACCATCTCAAGTTGTTCCTTTTGACACTTTCCAGCACATCTACCTCCACACCACACCTTCTTACTTCCTCATTCGTCTGTCTATCCCTCCATGTAACTCCGCACGCACTCCTTAAGTAATTCATTTCCACTGCTCTCACTCTTGGTCTGAGTCTCTCAACGAACGTCCATGCTTCGCTTCCGTAAGTCAGTGTCGGGATTACCACACTGTCATGCAAGGACTTCTTCACTTCCATACTGACCACCCTATTTCTTGTTACTGCTTTTAGCATTCCTACAACCCTCTTCCCCTGTTGTACCCTCTCCCGCACTTCTTCATCCATAGTCCCATCTTTACTCAACACACTGCCCAGATATTTAAAAGAGTTGACGATCTCCATAGCCTGACCGTTCAGCTTCACCTCACACTCTGTGACTTCACCCCTTTCGAAGACCATAACCTTGCTCTTCCCCGCATTTACCTTCAAATTCCGTTTTTCACACACTGTTCCAAACTCATTTACCAGACCCTGCAACTCCCATTCATTATCACTCATCAGAACTGTATCATCCGCAAACAGCAGTATAGGTAGCTTCCACTCAATTCCCTCCCTTTTCAGCGATACACCAACATCCACTGCTCTTGATAGTATTTCTTTCATGAATCCATCCATATATACAGTAAACAACCAAGGAGACATCACACACCCCTGTTTCAAACCAACATTCAGGTCAAAGAACTCGCTCTGCTCACTCTCCACACGTACTGCCGCCTGTGCACCCTCATACATGCTCTTCACTGCTTTCAGCAACTTGCCCTCTGCTCCGTATATTCTAAGTACTTTCCACAAACCTTCTCTATCCACTCTGTCATACGCCTTCTCCAAGTCCATAAAGGCAACATACACCTTTTGTTTCTTCTCCAGATACTTCTCCACAACACAATTCAGGGTAAAAATCTGATCTACACATCCTCTTCCCTTCCTAAAAACCTCCCTGCTCGTCGCCTATCCATTTCTCCGTTCTCACTCTCACTCTCTCACTCACCCTACTGTATACCTTCCCTACTACGCTTAGAAGACATATTCCTCGGTGGTTACCACACACTCCTCTTTCCCCTTTGCCCTTATATAGGGGGACTATTATGCCAGTCTTCCAGTCATCGGGTGCACTCCCCTTCTCCCATGCTAGTTTGCAGATTTTCCATGTGCAAGACTGGTTTATTATCTATCCATTTATGCAGCTGTCTAGCTATCCATTTGTTTAACTATAAACTCACCAATCCATTTGTTCAACTATTTTTTCTTTCTATCCATTTGCCAGACAAGAAATCGTCGTTTACCTTACTGACAGAGATTTGGTGGGTATTTTTGGCAATTAACTTGAGAAGGCTGGTCCCCCCCAAGGAATCAATTGAAAAGGAGTATACTATGGTATTTGTTGGTATCTAGCTAAAAAAGTTTCTTGACAACATACTATGCCGCTTCCTTAGACACAATCGCTCAACATAATAACACAAGCTTCATAATGATTGTGAAACTCTTATGAAACACAAACACGAATTCAGGCAAATGCAGTAGCTTCTTATAACAGATTTGTCTAAGTCTTTCAGAATTTACTCGATGAACAGGCTAAGAGTCAGGCTAAGAGTTTTGCTTTCTTCTGACAACGATGTGGCACGAACTTACCCGAGACTCGAGCGTTTGTGAGTCACTCTCAAGATAATTGGATTTTTTCACCGAATATATTGCATACAGAATATTATCCGTAAAGCAGATGCGTAATGGAAATCCATAACGGATAGCATGTTGCGATTTTAAAATACATCATGGATGAATGAACTTCATGCATTAACCCTTACAATACCCTTCTGTATTTCTAAATGTGTTAGAGTGTGCTGCTATTCAGAATTAGGTTTGGCACTATCTTTATATATTGAGCTATCGCTTCACCCTACTTATATCGTACTATAGCCAAGTGTGTGTGACCTAAAGAGCAGAGATGACCGAGTCAAATCCCTGTCATGTTGTAAAATAAGGGATTGTGTTTTGGTGAGCAATGTATACCAACCTCACAAATTAAGGTGTTTGATTAAGGAGTGACTGCAGATCGTGCGCCGGAAAACAAATTGTAGAAATAGCATGATCCCATATTGTGGTAAACTATCAATGGAAGTTAAATATTACTAAGCTATAGTGAATCAAATCAAATCAATCTAAATTAAAACTACTCCATATCTAAATTGAATTCAATCTAAAACAAGCTAATTTATATCCAAAGGTCTCACATAATAAATTTATATATATGGTAAGGTTATAAGGGTTAATATTAGCCAGAAATTAACTCACCAATAGTTCCACGTGGCAACGAGGCAAGGGAGAACGTTTTACCCAATATGGCAGACAATGGAGAGGCAAGACACCGGGGTCCCGAGACTCGAGTCAAGTGAAAGAAAGAATAAATGATTACATGGGAATGGACATGAATATTATGCTTATCTGTCCGTCAGTCATGGCGTCGATGAGAGCATCGTGATGGTGTAGCTGTTTGTATTGCTGTCAGTGTATTGTGATTAGAGGCACAATAGCGCGATCAACTGAAAGCGGAAAATAGATGTTAACTGGTTGGTGTTCGTGAAGGCTCTGCTTTCTCTTCCTCAGAGGCACACCTTGCTGCCTTGGCAAACGCCAGGAGCCTAAATTATCGTACCGCATCTAGGTTGCTCTATACGATAAATTATATTAATATATATATAATAAATTCATATATACTACATACGACCATGGCAATATTGATTAATAGCATATTAGGCCTTTTATAACTTAACTTATTTACAATCTTATAATATACGATCTACTCGTCCTACGCCATGCTGCAGGAACGTCCGTGACGTCACAGAGACATACGGGATCACAAGTGAGTCATATTCTATCGTATTTATACGATACATTCCCCCCCACAAAAAAATACTGAACCCCACCTTAAACTTGCCCAGAGGCTATCTTCTGATGCCACATGTCGACGGCGCCAGCAGCAGTGCGTCTGGGACGCGTCCCGGTCCGAGATTGATCACCATCAGTAAGAGGTGAGTCGTTACTCTGAGAATTCTCGGACCCAGCAATAACAGGTGAAGTCTCCGATTGTAAAGTGGAATCGAGCTCCAAAGCGTACAAACGTGCGATAGGACGAACAGTAGTTCCAGTGGCTGTCTTCAATAGCGCCACCCGCTCTACAGAGTCTGCCCCCTTGTATACCTCTAACACGCGGCCCAATTTCCAGTATAAACGAGGACTATCTTCTTTAATTAAAACAACTTCACCAACAGTAGGTGCCGTTGGTCTACCAGAGGGAGTAACACTCCTTTTCCTCAATGCTAGCAGATATTCACTAATCCACCGTTTCCTAAAATCCTCGATTATCTTGGATATATACTGGTATCTCTTAGACACCGCTACCTCAAAGTACAACGAGGGATCCTCTAACTCTACTATGGATTGGAAATCAGATGGAAACGCACTCAATGGTTTTCCATATAGCAAGTGAGCTGGCGTTAATGGTAGTGGTTCTTGCAGGTCGGTGTACACATATACAAGCGGACGATCGTTCACGACTGCCTCTATCTCTGTGAGGACTGTCGTCAACTCACTCTTCTTTAATAGAGCACGTCCTACTACCCCTCTGAGTCCTGACTTTACTATGCCGACACACCGTTCCCACATTCCACCAAACCAAGGTGCCTTAACTGGAATGAACCTCCATTCGCACTTCCTCTCTCCCAAAAAAGTGATGATTGTAGGATCACTGCTCATATCCTTTAGATATTTTGATGCCTGGACATAAGTGGGAGCATTGTCACTAAGAATGAGTTGAGGGAATGAACGACGGGCACAAAACCGTCTAAACGCCAGCATAAATTCTTCGCTAGACATATTATCACATAGTTCTAGGTGTACCGCTCGAGATGTTGCACAGGTAAACAATAATATATAAACCTTCTCATGCTCTCTCGTCTTCAATGCCCCTGTGTAATCTAACCCTACAGCTTGGAAAGGTTCTATGTGCTTTACACGACATTCAGGTAGAGGTGGAGCTGGTCCAGTTGCATATGGTTTACCTTTTAGTCTCTGGCATATTACACACTTTCTTACTACGCGTCGAGCTACTTGTCGAACCCTGGGTATCCACCATGTGAGACGTAAATTTGATATAATATGACATACCCCGTAGTGTTTTACTTCCCTATGTGCATGTATGATCAATAGATCAGTAACGTGATGTGTTGTTGGCATAAGTATAGGGCGGTTTGTGCCGTCTGTTACACCCGACCACTTCAGGAGACCCTCACACCTGATGAGGTCATTGTCTAGGTGCAACCTTAGTTGACGCACTAGATTAGGCATTATAGTCTTATTCGAGCTTTGCAAAGATTCTAATTCATTGGAAAAGGTTCCTACTTGAACCTACTTGATCAAAGTTACTTCAGCTGCTTTATATTGACGAGCATCAATATTGTGACCCCTGTTGCAGAGTTGGCCCGTTACTTTAAGCTTGATATTGGATACATATCGCAACACCCAAGCGACAACTCTGACTAGTTTATTATAGTCACCGAATCTTGCCCACTCTATTATTGGACCCGGTGGCTCATTTGGTTGGGCTGTAACTGCCACTGTTTCCAGTGGCAGAAGTCCCTCACCAACAGCATGCCCAATCGTCCATTCACTTTCATGGAGCAGCCACTTTGGACCATGCCACCACAATTCAGACTTCACTAACTGGCTAGCCGTTATACCCCTAGTTATGAGATCACTAGGGTTGTCTTTTGTATTTACATAATGATAAGCAACGTCTGGCAATAGGGCCCTAATCTCATCTACCCTATTTATCACATAAACTGGCAGAGACTTCTTGCTATGTATCCAGTTGAGTGCAACCTGACTATCGCACCAAACGTGAACGATTTCAATGTTTAACTCGCTCTCGTATGCTGCGCGTACATGTTGCACCAGACGTGCTAATAGCAGCATGGCAGTCAATTACATTTTAGGGATAGTTACCTTTTTAACCGGGGCTACTTTAGCCCGGGCAGTAACTACATGTGCCCCAAATGAAGTAACGACATATATGGCTACCCCGTATGCCGTGGCGCTAGCATCGCAAAACGTGTGTAATGTAACGTCACCGAACGCCGCCACTTTACGAAGTATAGGTTTAGTACATAGGATGTCATACTCATTCAACAACAATGTGCCTTGGTCATTCAGGTCCTCGGGCAAACTGTCATCCCATCCTATTTTACGTCTCCAAACTTCCTGCATTAGAATCCTAGCTCTTATGGTAACGGGTAATGCTAGACCCAAAGGATAAAAAAATTGCGCAAATTTGCTCAACAGACTTCTTTTTGTGTGCGCTCCCGTCTGCTGAGCAAAAGACCTTGTTTGAAAAGTTAGTATGTCATGTTTAGGTTGCCTGATCATCCCCAAATTTCTGGACTTTTCCTGGTTATGAGATGCCATACCGTCCACCTGTATCAAACTCTGAAGATCTTCACTATTAGTAACCCACTCGCGGAGAAATAAATGTGCATCTGCAAACCATCTGCGTGCTTGCCAGTATGTATGTAACAAATCATCCTGACTATCGCTAGAATCCTGCAAGTCGTCTATATATAATCCGCGAGATAGTTTACTTGTGTCCTCACGAGTTTCTGCTAATGTTTTTTTTATTGTGGCATTTAACAAAAACTGTGAACATGTTGCCCCAAAGAGTACAACCCGAAAACGGTAGATTATGACCGGACTTTCAGAGTCGCTAATGTCGCTGAACCAAAGAAAGCGGGTAACATCTCTATCTTCCTCTTTTAGATTGACCATCAAGAATGCTTTCTCGATGTCACTAGTATATGCGTACTTCCCCAGCCTAAATCGCAATAGATGTTGGGACAGGTCCGACACCATGGACGGACCTGTCAGCAGGCAGTCATTTAGACTGGGTTGTTGACCTTGGTTGGCAGAGCAGTCATACACCACCCGTATTGGTGTGGTGACGCTGTCTTTCCTTACCCCATGATGGGCCAGATAGTGAACCCTACCCTTCTTAATCGGTTCCTTGACATCGACTCTCTCAATAAAGCCCCTAACTTCATAACTCCGAAATACATCGTCATACGCCTGGCGTGTGCTCGGTTCATTAGTTAATTTACGCTGTAATGCGCGCAAGCGACCTAATGCCAAACCATAGTTGGTAGGCAGGCTTATCTCACTGTTCTTCCAGGGTAAACTAACTTTATATTGCTTGTCTGAGGCACAGTAGCTCACAGACTCGTCAAACCTTTGCAGCGCAACTTCAGTCATAATCAGTCTCCATAGGATTAATACCCATGTGATCCAATCTCCACAGTCGTTCCAGGTCGAACTCGGCAGCCATTTAATTTAGGGTCACTAGGTTGGGAATCCTCCCTTCCCAACTCCTCTGCCACGGTTACATTGACTCTTAATATCGAGACCGTGTCGACCAGGACCTTTGACTGTGTAGTTTTTTTTGTTTTTTTTTTGTTTTTTTTTTTAAGAGACAATGAACGGAGGAAGGAAAAACACAGATAAAACAAAAAGGTCCATGTGCCTAAAGGCATCCTCCATTCATAAAATGTTTGTAACAACTGGATTTAAACGTTTGTAGATTGTAAGTTTGTGGAAAGCAATTCGAGGGAAGTGAATTCCAAAGAGTAGTAGCTCTGGGGATAAATGAATTCTGATAAGCAGAAGTCCTGCATTGTGGAGGAGAAAGTGTAAATTCATGGGCGCTCTCAGCTGCCCTAGTTCTACAGGGAAAGATGTGGAGAGGCGGCACAATTGAAGCAAGTTCCTCGGAACAATTGCTGTGAAAATATCTGTAGAATAATGCAAGGGATGCAACGTTTCTTCGTCTGGATAATGTAGGAAGGTCCTGTGTGATTGCAGGGTTATTGATTAATCTAATAGCTTTATTTTGAATTTTGTCCAACTGCCTCAATGCAACCACTCCACTTCCACCCCACAGAGGTGAACAGTAATCCATCTGAGAACGCACATGACTTTTATATATCACGGCCAACTGCTCGTCAGTGAAGAATTCTCGAACTCTGTACAGGAGTCCCAGTTTTTTAGAGGCATTCTTAGCAATGCTTCTAACATAATGTGTCCAGCTCAAGTTAGTAGTTAATGTTACACCGAGAATGTCAATACTAGGGGAAGTGGGAATATTTACATCATTAAAAAATATATGGGAGTCAGTGAGATTCTGTCGGTTAGAAAATTGAATGTACTTGGTTTTCTTTGCATTAAAGGAAACTAGATACTTTTGTCCCCATCCATTAATTCTAGAAAGGTCCTGGTTCAGAGAAATTCAAAGTATGCACCTTTCTGCTCATGCAATAGCCAAATTTAGTGGGGATTAAAATTACACCACACATCTTTTTATATCCAGGGTATACTACATCATAATAATGATCCACAACAAGTAGAACATGCACCTCACTCTGATCTCCCATGGGATCCGACAAGTTAACCCCTTTGCTACGTAATGCGTGTTTTTTCTTCACTCCTACAGATACATATTTTGGTAGGGTGTCTACTACGATACATGTCATAAAGTACCGGTTTTTACGGTAGAAATATGAAATCTCTGCTATCTCGTAGTCTTGTTTGTCAGTAACCCCTGTGAAGCCCTGCAATCGAAAAGTCTCAGCCCCTACGATTCGGTGCTTCAGTCCCACTAAGACGGACCTCTTTATAAAGGAACGTTGAGACCCTTGATCTAGAAGTACCCGACAAACTTTGTTACTGTCATTACCGTCCATGGGAATCTGTATTGTGGGCAATATAGTGGTGTCTTGCGTGCTACCTAGTGTCACAGTTGTAGTACCCTCTGGTTTGACGTCTTTGACTTTATCTGCTGTAGGACACAACTTATCAAAGTGATGTCCTTTGCAGTGGCGACAGGGCCTTAAGTATGTAGCAGTACATTGTCCCTGCATACCATGTTCCTTACTTAGACAACCTACACATAGCTTCGATCTTTTTGCCTGTGCTAGTTTTGTCTCATTTGTTGGGTATTTTACACAGAAACTCAATTTATGTTTGTTGTTACATAGCTTGCATAGAATCTGAGCAGGTTTCTTATATGTACCCTCTTTCTTTCCTTTAGTCCCCACCGTCATGCTTACAGTTCCCATCATCTCCACATTCTCACTCCCTCCCGACACATACATTCTCCCTTTGTTCAACTGTAGATTGCTAATTTCCTTACTGAACTGAGTTTTGAACTCCCCCAGATCAAATGATCTAACCTTGTCAAGTATTGCCATAGGAAGCTTCTGATGTAAGATAATGACTTATCATTTCCTGTGTGGTGAGCCCTAGGGTGTCTAGCGATCGAGTATGGCACTCCATATTTTCCCTAAAATTTGCTATCTCCTCAACCTTATACTGTGGTTCTGCGAGCTTTAACAAGGCAACGACATGGGCCATCTTCAACTGCTCTTGATCCCCGTATGTGGGCTTTAATAATTGTACTGCCTCAAGATAACTATCACCCACTACCGCAAAACCCTCTATCAAATGTAAGGCCTCTCCTTCCATTTGTCCCTTCAGGTAGTGAAACTTGCGGACATTATCCAATGAGGATTCATGAACTGTAGACCGAAATACGTCCCAAAAAGCTAACCACTCAGTCAATTTGCCCCCAAATGTAGAAAGATTGAGCTTTGGGAGATGTACAGTGTGTTTTGGGTCAGCCCTTCTATGGGCCTCATTCTCGCCTCCCTTCTTACTTGCGACAGCACGCTGTAATATGTGCTTCGCTCTAAAGACAGGTTCATCATAGAGGGCGCAATGATCACACTCTGTAACTATCTCTTCCTCCTCTGTCATGCCTGCCACAATCACCTCACTCAGAGCCATAATACGACCGTGGGTAGCCTGGACATTGTCTAATCTAGCTTCTAATTCCTCGAGGTTAGCAGTAGTGATGAAAGTGTTGACGTCTACAATTAGCCTATTTAATACTCCCCGAAGTCCCGCCCTTTGATTTTTAGGGGCCTTGATCAGCACCCCACTAGACGGTGTCTCTTCCTGTTTACTCATTTTGCATTTAAGTCTATAGGCTATTTATCTAAATGTTACAAAAACAACGGCAAAAAAGTAGTCTAGTTAAGAGACGCCGACTGGCGGACTTCTATGTTATGGAGAAAAAATAGCACACAAAATAGCAACACCTACTAAAAGGTCATATTGAACAAGAAAAAAATGTTAGGTCAGGTCATGAGTCATAAGAAGTCTGAAATGAAAAAGAAAATTATTGGGGGAAGATGATGGGTGGGATGCAGGATTTGGGCAGGTGCAACGATGTGACCCTGCATTCTGGCTCTAACCATCGCTTGGCTAGCCTTGCCAGTTTATCATAGAGTTGTTCCTGCATCCTGTTATATGTCCCCTTGTTCATTGCCTTAAACATAACATTAATAAATTTCTAGCACCAGGCAACAAAGGCCATATGGCACTAAAGCAGGAAACGTATAGAGTTAGAAGTAAAGGAAGTTAAATATCGTTAAGGAGTCTGAGAGAGGAAAGGAAAGCCATTACGTGGTCAACGGAAAAGAAAGGGGACTCTGAGAGGAGATCGGCAAGACAAGGACGACGACCAAGGGAAAAGAGAAAGGGAAAAGAACGGCGACGGCCCGAAGAAAAGAGAGGACAGTCAAGGAAAATGTGAGAAATAGAAACCTGAATACCACACCGGAAGCAAAGAGGTGGAGGTGAGCGGGACATGAGGAAGGAGTGGGTAAGTCTGGTATGGCCTAGCCGAAGCCGGGCCAACGCAGTCTCCCAACGGCGAACACGGTGAGAGGGGTCAGCCCAGGCAGAAACGGCCTTAACAGTGCGGAGCTTATTAGAGGAAAGAGAAGACCACATTGTTTGCCAGCGAGACAGGAGGAAGGCAGAGATAGCTGGATAATAGTCAGAGGCGGGAATAGAGAGAGAAGTTGATCGGACCGCCGCAGCGTCGCGAGCGGGAACATCAACCTGCTCATTTCCACGGACACCAACATGGCTAGGCACCCAACAAAATTGGACAACCTTTTTCCGAGCAGAGAGACTGACAAGCCAATCGTGGATGGCAAGAACCAACGGATGGACAGCAGGGAAAGACTGCAAGAGAAGAAGGGCACTGTAAGAGTCAGAAAAAAGAGTAAAGGAGGAAGAAGGAAAGAAGCACATGAGACGGACGGCAAAGAAGATAGCGTAAAATTCGGCAGTCAGAACACCAGCTGGAAAAGGGAGAGAATACTGATAAGAACGAGAAGGAAAAAGGATGGCAAACCTGACGCCAGAAGACGAATGGGAGCCATCAGTGTAAACCGGGGTAGAAGAAGAATGCTGTGTAAGGTGTACAAGGAAACGAGAACAAAGAACTGAGGGCGGGGTAGAGGACTTAGAACAAGGAAAAATAGAGGGACACAAGGAAATACGAGGAAGGAGCCAAGGAGGACACTTACTGAGCCGGAGCGGAAGAACATGGAAGGGGGAAAACGAAGAATGAGAAAGTAAGGAATCCATACGAGAAAGGAAAGGGGGCCGAAGGCGAGAATGAGACGGAACAGGAACAGTAGGAAGAAGAGAGGTCTGCAAGGAAGGAAACTGAAGCGACCGGGCGTAGTACCGGAGAGAGAGAAGGGCCCGACGTCGGTACAAAGAAGGGACGCCGGATTCAGCATAGAGGCTTTCAACAGGGGAAGAGCGAAAAGCACCCAAGGCAAGACGTAAACCGAAATGGTGAACAGAGTCAAGTTTATGGAGGACTGCATCGGAGGCTGATGAGTAAACCTGACAACCATAATCTAGTTTAGAAAGAACAAGGGCAACGTGAAGGCGAAGAAGGAGAGCACGGTCCGCACCCCAAGTGAGGTGGGACAGGGTCTGGAGGAGACGAAGATGGTGCAAAGCAGCAACCTTAACAGAGGAAACATGAGCTGCCCAGTTAAGACGGGAAGCAAAGACAAGACCCAAGAAGGTAGTCGAAGAGCGATAAGGTAAAACGGAGCCATACAGTTCAAGGGAAGGACGCGGGATAACGTGGCGACGAGTGAAAGACATAGCACAAGATTTAGTCGTAGAAAAACGAAACCTGTGAGCAGTGGCCCATGACGAGGCAGCCACAATCGCTGATTGGATAAGGGAGCGTAACGCAACAATATCCGAACCAGCCGCATAGATCGCAAAGTCGTCTACATATAAGGAGGACCTGACCGTAGCCGGAAGGGAAGAGATAATGCCATTAATGGCTATGAGAAAGAGGATAGTACTTAAAACGGAACCCTGAGGCACACCTTCTATCTGAGGGAATAACCGAGAAAACAAGGAATTCACCCGGACACGAAAAGAACGAGAAGAAAGGAAATTACGGATAAAGACGCCCATATTACCATGGACATGAAAAGAACGAAGTTGGCATAAAATATGATGTTTCCACGCGGAGTCGTACGCCTTCTCGAGATCGAAGAAAACAGCAAGAACTGACTCATGGCGAGCAAAAGCAGACCGAACGTAGGTGTCCAAACTAAGTAAAGGGTCGATAGCGGACCGAGCACGCCGAAAACCAAACTGGGTCGAAGACAAAAGCTGACGTGACTCGAGAAGCCACATCAGGCGGACATTAACCATCCGTTCAAACAGCTTGCTAAACAACTCGTCAAGACAATAGGGCGATAGTCTTGGGGCGAGAAACCCGACTTTCCAGGCTTAAGAAAAGGAATAGTAAGAGCAGAACTCCATGCAGGAGGGAAAACACCAGACGACAAAACCTTATTAAAAATAGCCAATAAAAATACCAAAGCCTCAGTGGAAAGATGCTTAAGCATTAAATTATGGATGCCATCAAGACCCTCAGAAGTAGCCTTACAGGCACGAAGAGCGGAGAGCAACTCACGGGAAGAAAACGGGGCGTTGTACGACTCTGCCGAAGACAGAGTGAAAACAACTGGAGAAGTCTCTGCGACGGCTTTAAGTGAATGAAATTCCGGGGGGAGATGAGAGCCACTACTGACCGAGCTAAAGTAAAGACCCAAACGATCGGCGACTGCCTCCGAGTCGGCAACAGACTCCCCATCAACATGAAGCACAGGAGAATGAGGAGGTAAACGCTTGCCCGAAATCTTGCGAATGCACTTCCAGATGGACTGAACAGGAGTAAAGACGTAATGGAGGAAACATAGGACACCCAACTCTGACGTTTAGCAGACCTGACTATGCGACGGAGGAAGGCAGACGCCTGACGAAAAAGTATAAAAGAACGATCATGAGCGGGAGTAAAACTTTTACGACGAAAGCTCTTCCAAGAAGCCCGTTTGACGCGGAGAGCCTTGGAGCAGTTCGGGGACCACCAAGGAACACATTTAGACATAAAAGGACGGGAAGTCCGAGTAATAGAGACTAAGGCAGCACTCAAAACTGTGATTAGAAAAAAGGCTAGTAAATCATGTACAGATGAAAAATCAGACGGAGGTAAGGAAGGGATAGATAGTGAAGCAAAAGTAGACCAGTCCGCACGCTGGAAGCACCAACGAGGAGGACCAGGGACAGGAGAATAGGAGGTAGGAGAGAGCAGAACAGGGAAATGGTCGCTATAGAGAGAATCCTCCAAAACAGACCAATGAAAAAGAAGAGACAGGGAAGGGGAACACAAAGAAAGATCAAGACAAGAAAAAGAACGTGTTCTAGCATCAAAATGAGTCAGGGAACCGGTATTAAGGAGAAAGAGGTTATTACTAGTAATGAAAGACTCTAATGCACGACCACGTGAGGTAATGACAGAATCACCCCACAGGGTACCCTGTGCCTACAATTATAATCACCAAGCAATAAAAACGGAGGAGGCAGTCGAGCTAAAAACATGGTAAAAGAGCCAAAATCGACGGAAACAGAAGGAGAGAAATAAAGAGAAACAACCGTAATCCATCGACCAAGAAAAACCCTAACAAAGGTGCAAGGGAGGGAAGTAGGGCAGGAAAACTCTTCATAAGGAACAGAGTGGTGAAGGAGAATACAAGTGTCGGAAAGAGAATGAGGAGAACTGATAAAACGGTAGCCGGGAACAGGAATCGGAGGAGAAAGAAGACGAGTTTCCTGGAGACAGGCAACCTTAGGGGAATGGAAAGAGAGTAAAAAACGCAAATCGTCTCTGAAGAGAAAAACTGCGAAGGTTCCATTGCAAAATGGACATACTAAAAACACTAAAAAGAAAGTACGAGAAAATAAGCTGTAAAAGAGAGAATAAAAACGATATATACAAACACATAGCAGAGAGGCGGAACAAAAACACGCCGAACTAAAGAGGAACAAGGGAGGAAAAAGAAAAAAACAAAAAACAAAAAGAGAAGAAAGGAACGGAAAAATTGGAGAAAACAAAGAAAGGACAAAAAAGAGAAAACATCAACAAAAGGAACACACAAGTAGGAAGAAAACAGATACACTATAGACAACAGACACACAAAATACAGCAAACAGCTGGAAAGACGCATACATACAAGAGGAAAGAAAGAGGGACAAAGAACAAGAAAAATAAGAACACACAGACTTATGGACAACGAAGAAAAGACTGACGAGGTTAACGGTGAGTAATAATGGAAGGAATGGGGGACGAGGAAGAACAAGGAGGGAAAGAAGATTGATAACCAGGTGGCATATGGAGGCTTAATAGGGAAGGAGAAGAAGAGATAGGAGAGCTAGAGGGAGAGGGAGGAAGGGGAGAGGAGGGAAGGGGAAAGACGGGAGGATGAGGGTCGGGAGGATGAGGAACGGGAAGGAGAGGCCCGGGAGGGAGAGTGGTAGGGGAATGCGGGAGAGGGGTAGGGGGGAGCGTAGAAGGGATGGGATGAACGTCGGCAGAAACGGAAATAGGCGGCGGATGAGAAGAAAGAATATACTCCTCAATCTTGGGCAAAGATTCAAAGGATAAGTCCAAGGAATCGGGGGGTTGGACACAGGACGAAGAAAGAGGAGAAGGGGGGGGGAAGGAGGGAGCTTTTTCTTCGTCCCACTGGGACTCGGGCTCTGCACACTGTAGAGGCGGTCCCTGCGTTTAGAAGAGGAGGCGGGAGAGGAAGAAAGGGAGGAACGGGGCAAATGTTTCGAAACTAGTTTGGTAGAGGAGGCAGGAAGCCGGGAGGGAATCTTGGAACTACGAGACGAGGACGGAGGAAGAGAACGAGGAGGAGGCGTCGGACGAGAATGCTGGCGGATGGGGCGTTGAGACAAACCGGAAGAAGTGGAGCGAGGAAGAGTAGTGGAAGGAGGGGGGGCGGAAGTAGGAGTAGAAGAGGTAAGAACAGAAAAAGAGTTAGATAAAGGGAGAGAACACGATGAGACAGCCAAGGGGACGGGGGAGACAGAAGAAACTGAAGGAGGAGAGGAAGAAGGATGAGAAGAAGGGACAGACGACGGAACCGGAGAAGTAGAGGGAGAGGAGGACGAGGATGATGGAGGCGCAACGGGGGGGGGGGGGGGGAGCGGAAGAAGAGGGGGAGATAGAACAGTTGAAAACAGATGAGGGGAGGAGCCCAGGCGGCGAGCTGCCTGACGAGCCGTAGAATGAGTAAGGCCGTGCAATGTCTTAAGGATCGTAACTTCAGACTCGAATTTGAAAACGGGACATTCGCGGGAATCAGCAGAATGGGAGCCCTGACAGTTTAGGCAGCATCGTATCGGAGACCGGCAGTCACCGACGAGATGGTCAGATTGTGCACAGCGAGGGCACCTAGGGCAGTCGGGAGCAGAAGAGCGACAGTACTTAACAGGATGCCCAAAGCGCCAGCAACCACGACACTGCTGAGGACGAGGTAGGGACTCAGTTACGGGCAGGCGAGTACCGCCGACAATAACGTGAGAAGGGAGAGACCGACCATCGAACGTGATTTTGGCGATATTGGCGGGATGGCGGCGATTGGTGCGAGGTGGGATGGTGTAGCAGACAAGACTAACCACAACATGGTCTTGAGCAACAACAATAGACTTAATAAGGTCGGCACAGTCTGCGAACTGCCGACCACCGAGACGGATGGAAGGAGGGATCAGGACGGTACCCGTACAAGAGTTCAGTCTTTGGTCTTTAAGGGCTGGGATGGAAGTTCCGGAGAAGTCGACAATGGTTGACATAGCAGCAGCCTGACGTTCGTTCTGGACCGTAACGAGACGGGAGTCATCATGGCGGGAGTGGAAGGTGACATCCCTGCCCACCTGCTGAAGGAGACGCAGGTGGAACAGGAGGTCATCTCCGGCGAGAGGAGCTGAGGCGGGGACTGAGAAGAACTTAATAAAGTCAGCAGGGGCAAAGAGTGAGGATAAAGGGAGAACAGAAGAACGAGGGCGGGGAGCGGAAGTAACGGGAGGAGAAGGAAAAGAAGAAGAATGTGGAACGGGTGGGAGATACGGTTCGAAAGTGACTACACGAGAGGAAGGGGAAGAAACCGAGGAAGTGGAGGAGGACGAGGGAAGAAGAGTGGAAGAGGAAGCAGAGGAGAGAGCGAACGGACGAATGGAAGAGGGCCGATCAGGTAGAACGGAGTGGGACACGGAAGAGGACAAAGGGGCAGGAACTGATGTGAGCGGCTAGGGAGGAAGCGAACGTAGAGGAGGTAGACGTGCCAAGAGAACTCGACACGACTAGGCTCAGAACTGTATGAGGAGCAGAGGTCGAATGGACGGTCACAGACAGTGCATGGGTCGGTAAAGGACCCGGTATAGTGGTAGGCAAAGATCTACCACCAACCGAGGAGAGGACGGGCAAGGAAGGAGAGACAAACACATCAGCCATATCATCGCCAGCGCCGGTGATCGAAGATCCAGAAGAAGGCTCCATAAGACGAAGGTAACATGGTTCATCCGGGAGAAGCTCCACACCCACCACAGAGCCACAAATTAGAGGACAAGGTACATGCCCCAGGAGTCAAACCCGGATATACACCCCGACCCCCTGTGCCTAATGGGCGGTCAACTCGTCAGTATCGGGTCCAGCACAGAGGGCGAGATTTGACGATAAAAGATTCCCCTCGTGCGGGCACGTCAGGTACTACAGTTCTATGGGTGGAAGGGAACGCCGTCCACATCCACCCTCCACCAAAGCATAAAGAATAGTCCAGCCGCCAATGATAGAAGAAGGTGAAGTAAAGAAAAGGAAAAAGGTAGAGGGGGGGGGGAAAAGACAGAAACGAGGTACCTCGCAGGCTTCTGGAAACCAACGAGGAGGGAGGTCTTAGCCCACGAGGCCGGCGGGGCCCCAATCCTAAGAAGGGCTGTGGCCCCCCCGAGGAACAGAGGCCACCGGCCACGCTTCAAGCCCCGCCACCACGACAAGGTGGCTCCCTAACGGCGAGGTCATTGCCTTTAAATCCCTTACTGGTAGCTAATTCCCGAGGTCTGGGTACCAAGGCGTTGTGTGTGTGTAAGTGTGAGAGTCCGAGTGTAGGTAGTGAGACAGTGAAGCACGGGAACGAGATGGCTTCAGAGATGGGGTCGTTTCGGGCCATGAGTGAGCACCGTGCCTCATGTGAAGGCAAGATGGCAGGTGCTCGTTGTACTCTACGTGCTTCACATGTCTCACTCCCTAGACTGGAACAAGACCTCACGGGCTTCACTGTTCATTGTAAAGCGGTGAATGTTAAGGCTCTCAGCCTATGCCCGAGAGGAAGTAAGTTGAAATATAGAAAAAAAAAAAAAAAAAAAAAAAAAAATTGTGGTAAACTATCAATGGAAGTTAAATATTACTAAGCTATAATGAATCAAATAAAATAAATCTAAATTAAAACTACTCCATATCTAAATTGAATTCAATCTGAAAAAAGCTAATTTATATCCAAAGGTCTCACATAATAAATTTATATATAGGGTAAGGTTATAAGGGTTAATATTAGCCAGAAATTAACTCGCCAATAGTTCCACGTGGCAACGAGGCAAGGGAGAACGTTTTACCCAATATGGCGGACAATGAAGAGGCAAGACACCGGTCCCGAGACTCGAGTCAAGTGAAAGAAAGAATAAATGATTACATGGGAATGGACATGAATATTATGCTTATCTGTCAGTCAGTCATGGCGTCGATGAGAGCGTCATGATGGTGTAGCTGTTTGTATTGCTGTCAGTGTATTGTGATTAGAGGCACAATAGCGCGATCAACTGAAGGCTGAAAATAGGTGTTAACTGGTTGGTGTTCGTGAAGGCTCTGCTTTCTCTTCCTCAGAGGCACACCTTGCTGCCTTGGCAAACGCCAGGAGCCTAAATTATCGTACCGCATCTAGGTTACTCTATACGATAAATTATATTAATATATACGATAAATTCATATATACAACTCAAGACCATGGCAATATTGCTTAACAGCATATTAGGCCTTTTATACCTTAACTTTTTTACAATCTTATAATATACGATCTACTCGTCCTATGCCAGGCTGCAGGAACGTCCGTGACGTCACAGAGACATACGGGATCACAAATGAGTCATATTCTATCGTATTTATACGATACATATCAAAAGTATTAAAGGTTTATATGAAAAGGTTCTTAACTATTGGTAAAGATTTTACGAATCTGAAGGAGAGGGCAAGTCTTTGGAGAGTAGGCCGAGCAACAGCCGCTATGTTGTTTGAAATCAGTATGTCCATCTCTTGTATAATGTTAATGTTAATTAATGTCGTGATTAACCCGAGGAGCACGATAGGCATCACGGAAGTGTCTGTAAGAAGTGTCTGTATTGCGTTTGCGATACGCCTCATGGGAGGAAGCCTATGAAAAAAAAAAAAAAATATCTAATGCCCCACAAGCACTCAAATGGAAGCAATATGTGATTAAATGGTAAATTCCCCCTCTAAGATCTCCTTTCTCTCCCCCACATGTGTCACCCCCCCCCCCCCGCCCTACCTCTCTCTCTCTTTCTCCTTCCAACCCTTTCTGCCATCCTCAATTATTAGCTATTATTCCTTGTATTTTTGTCATTCCTTCACGGTCTTCCACACTCCCTCCTACCCTTCACATGCGCAGAATACAGCTGGGACTGTCAGTTTGCCTCAATCGAGTATCAGACTAACCCACATTTTCGCCCTTCTCCATTCTTCGATCTCCGTTTTCAGCCGGTAGTAATAATATGGATTGATATTGACAAATTTAGTGTAATAGGACCTAATCTATACGCTGAGCTTGTTATGTTTTGCGTTTGAAGCTTATATAAATAGCTACGAGGAAGCTTTTCGCAGTATATACAGACTGACAGCACCCCAAATTGATTCCGCGGAAATAAGCGATCCTTATAATGCACTTCCGGGTGGATGGGACTCGTTAGCCTTGGTCGGCAACTCATCTAGGGGAGACAACCTTATACAAATCCGGGTGGATGGGACTCATCAGCCTTGGTTGGCAACCTGTCTAGGGGAGTAAACCTGATACAAATCTGTACTGCTTACCTAAGGGTAAGGCAGAAGAAAGATACACAGAGGGCCTCGGAGTCGGACGGATCCTAAATTGAGTGGTCAATCCTGTAAGTCCTTCACTAAACTGGCTCAGGTTGTCCCTTTCTCAGGGAATAGGTCCGCTTGGGGGCATTCTGTGTATAGCCACCCTCGTAAGGGGAGTAGGGCGTCCAGCAATAGATATATAGATAGATAATGCACTGTTGCACCTATAATGTTGAGTAATATGGATTGATATCAACAATTATAATGCAATATGACTCAATTTACAAAAAAAATTGTGCTGTATTTGGAGCTTATAAGAGGAATTATTTTGAACTTTTCGGAGGTTTTAGAATGTTTTTTATTCCTACTAATCGCCGTGGCGTAGGAACAGTGGATAGTTAGCTGCAAGTGGTGTAGCTATTTTAGCATTAATTCCCCTTGTTTATGTCTATCAGCAGCCCTTCTCACAATCAAAACACAAAATTTTGTAGCAAAATATATATTTCGGCGTCAAATACATGAGATATCATTGAGCATAAATGTGAACCGCCCAAACCACCTCCTGTGTCCTCTAAAATTCAAAAGTGCATTTACCAGTCTCAATACGTAGCACTACAGGTCGACATCGAAAAAGTATTGTCTCAAATGGGCTTTAACCAAGAACAAATTGAACTATACACATTTGGTTATTGAATATTTGGTTACATCTACCATTTGATGTAGGCAATTTTGTAATGCTTAGTGTTTTCTCTAAATTTCTAGTATTGCATTCTCCATACCGTATTGAGGCTGACACTTTACCTTGATCAAAAGATGTTGCTTCCCAGTCCCACCCAGTGCGGGCTGTATCTGAGCTTCGTCAAATGGCGATATTTGCGCCGGAGAAAGGCGGTATTTCCGTTTGTTTGCGGTAGAAGAGTGAAAATTGGCCTAGTGTGATACCCCCTTCAAGCAGGCCCAGGAAGCACACCTATGTCGCTCTCTCTCTCTCATCTCTATCCACCCCCTACATACATTTTTCACAAGATATTTGCTGTTTACACCTATTTTCTGGTCTTCACTGTTCACATGTTCTTCATACAAGTATAACATATGCACATGGATCATAAATAATGTTTTATATGGTAAATATTATGAATACTGTTAGAATCAAAAGTAATTAATTAGCATATACAGCCTTTTTGGAAACAGCTTGTGCATTCCTCGGGCTAAGAGGCACGTGATCAATAAACCTGTATAAAGAGAAGTCTTATGCACTTCTAAATTACATCATCCCATTGTGATAGAACCTTGTTGGGTGTATCCATTTCAGGTATTTGTGCTCAAAAATATAAGAACATAAGAACATAAGAAAATGAGAGTCTGCAGAAAGCCGATTGGCCTAAGCATGGCAAATCCCTGTCCCACACAACCCCAATTACAAAGCCCAATTATAGGCTCAACACTCTAATACCCTGAGGATCATCTTACCAAAACGGTTAGAGATTAACGCAGGATTACGGGGGTCTGCAGAGCGCTGATTGGCCCAACCCGGCTGATCCCCCTTCACACCCAACCCTTCTCGTCCATATGCTTATCCAAATGTATTTTAAAGCTCCCTATCGTTTTTAATCCCACTATAGCACTTGGTAGTCCATTCCACCCATCTACAACTCTGTTACCAAACCAATATTTGCCTATATCTTTTCTGAAACGAAATTTATCTAATTTGAAACCATTGGTACGAGTTCTTTCGCTATCACTGAGATTTAGTACATTAATTTTTGTCATGTCCCCTTTGTTAATCCCACTAGCCCACTTGAACACCTCTATCATATCCCCTCTAACTCTGCGTCTCTCTAACGAATGTAAGCCTAATTTCTTCAACCTTTCTTTATACGGAAGATTTCTAATATTATGGATCATTTTTGTCATTCTACGTTGTACTCTCTCTAATGAATCTATGTCCATTCTGTAATAAGGACACCAAAATTGAACAGCATAATCCATATGGGGTCTCACTAATGACAAGTAAAGTTTTAAGATAACATCAGCAGTTCTGTTACTCACACTCCTAGAGATGAACCCGAGAATCCTGTTTGCCTTGTTTAGAACGCTTATACACTGTTGTCTAGGCTTCAAATCATTGCTAACAAACACACCTAGATCTTTCTCACAATTTGAGTTTTCTAATTCCATATTAGCTAGTTTATATTTAACATTTGTATGCATCTTCCCTATCTTTAATACCTTGCATTTGTCAATGTTAAACTTCATCTGCCAATTTACTGACCATTCGTGTAAGGTATCTAGATCCCTGTGGAGGCACTCTATATCTCTATCTGAATCAATTGTTCTCCCCATTTTGGTATCGTCTGCAAATTTACTTATCCTACTAGTTATACCTATATCAAGGTCATTTATGTATATAACAAACAACAGAGGACCTAATACAGATCCCTGGGGGACACCACTTTTGACTGCTCCCCATTCTGACTTCGTACCATTTATGCTGACTCTCTGCTTCCTACCAATTAGCCATGACCTAATCCATCCCAACAACGCCCCACCTATTCCATGCGCCTCAACCTTTCTCATCAATCTCTCATGGGGGACTCTGTCGAAAGCTTTACTGAAATCTAAATATATTATCATATGACTTGTCATTATCTACTGCTTCATATACCTCTGAGAAAAAACTAAGCAAATTAGTAAGGCAAGAACGTCCCTGAGTGAATCCATGCTGAGAAGAATTTATTAAATTAAATGTATCTAAGTGGTTTCTAATTTACTAGCAATAATTGACTCTAGTAGCTTTCCTATGATTGATGTAAGACTAATGGGACGGTAATTGGATGCTATTGATTTGTCACCTTTTTTGAAGATCGGAACTACGTTTGCAAGCTTCCAAGCTTCTGGAACTATACCTGTCTCCAATGACTTGTTAAATAAACATGTTAATGGGTAACTTAACTCATCCCTACATTATTTTAATACTCTAGCATATACCTCATCAGGACCAGGCGATTTATGAGGTTTCAGTCTGTCAATTTTCTTAAGCACATCATTTCTACTTATAGTAACCGTACTTAACCTATTTTCTATACTATCGCTATATACCTTACGGACTTCTGGAAACTGTGCCAAATTTTCATTAGTGAAAACGGAAAGAAATTGACTATTTAATGTACTGCACATTTCTAAATCATTTTCTGTCATTTCTCCTATCGAAGTTTTAAGGGGACCAATTACATCTCTAACCTTGGATTTATATAGTTGGTAAAAAGCTTTAGGATTATTTTTTGAGTCATTGGCAACCTTAATTTCATAATTACTTTTTTCTTTCCTAATATCCTTTTTTACCTGTCTTGATAGATTCTGATAGTAAGCAAGTAGGTGAATTTCGCCTTTCCTAATTTTTCTATATATTCCTCTCTTTTGTCCTAGAAGATTTAATAGTCTATTATTCATCCATTTGGGTTGGTTCTGTGTTGATCTAAATTTTCTTTTGGGGATGTATTTATTTTGTGCATTGAATACTGACTCGATAAAATTAAATTATCGTATGTATCTACCAAGGTTGATGTCTCTTCCTGACTTAAGATGACAGGTGCCTGAGAAGGGGTACACTCATTTGGACACCTGGATCGACTTAATTTTTTGACCATAGGGTCAGCTAATAGGGCTCTTCTTAACCCACCATAATTGGCTTTTCTGAAGTCAGGTATTAATGTTCTATTCTCTCTGATATTACCTTTCCATTGTATATTAAAATACACAGAATTGTGGTCACTATTTCCTAGGTGGTCCCCTATCTCTACATTATTTACCATAATATGTTCATGGTTACTGAAAACTAAATCGAGAATATTATTACCTCTAGTATCTATGAATTGAAATAAAAAACTATCTTGTACTACCTCTATAAACTCTTCAGAATCAGAGTCACCTATTTGATGCTGCCAATCTATATTCGGAAAATTAAAATCCCCCATAATGCACACATTGCTAAACCTTGATGCCATTTTAATTTCCTCCCATAATGACGTTCCGTCATTTCTACTCATATTTGGCAGTCTATACATAACTCCAATAACTATGGTCTCACTACCTTCGTTAACCTCTACCCAAACACTTTCATTATCGTTATTTAGTCTAATACCTGATTTAATACAGGTGTTTAATGTACTCCTGACAAACACTGCTATACCGCTACCCCTCTTACTTGTTCGGTCATATTTAAACAAACTATATCCTGGTATATCAAATTCTGCTAAAAAATGCCTGGTTTCTGTATTAATCCACGTTTCAGTTAGCGCTATTATGTCTATATTTTCTTTGCTAACAAGGGCTCTAAGTTCGTTCATTTTGTTACATAGACTCCTACAGTTTGTGTAATATACTCTCAATTTACTTCTTTTCTTTATACCTAATTTACCTTTATTTCTAACGACATTTCCATCTTTCGTTGCACCATCACTACTATCATTTGCAATATAGTCATAATGTTTAGCCTGAGACTGAATATCCTTATCGCTTTCGCCTGACGCTAAAATTGTTCCATTTAACCTCTCATTTACACTCTCAATATTTCTGTTCAAAACCCCACAACCATCCTATCTAAAGAACTAGCTAATGTGGAAACCCCTAACCGTGAAAGATGAACCCCATCCCTTGCGTACATCCCATCTCTCCCATAGAAACTATCCCAGTTATCAATGAATGGTATTGCTTTTTCTTTGCAATATTTCTCCAAACGGCAATTGACACCAATCGCCCTGGATGTCCATTCCTTGGGAACTCCTCTTCTGGGTAGGATACAATGTACAACAGGGATCCCTCCCTTCATCCTAACCTTATCTAACACATCCCGATACTGCTGCAGCAGTTCCTCACTTCTACCCTTACCAACATCGTTACTCCCGGCACTGAGACAGATAATGGGGTTATCTCCACTATCTTCCAAGATGTGGTCCATCTTCTCTAAAACCCTCCCAACTCCATGGCCAGGCAGACACACAACCTTCCTAAGTATAGTGCGGGTAGCCCTAACTAGATGTCTTACCATGGAGTCGCCCACAATCGACACAGACTTACCTTCTCGGGACACAGACTTACCTTTCCCTCGGGAGGATCCAGCAGCTGCAGTTGGAGAACCCCCGGTGGTGGCAGAAGCTCCCTTGGTGGTGGTGGTGGTGGTGGTGGTGGTAGGTAGCACAGCGTCAGCTGTTGGAGCTGAGTCGGCGGCAGGCACTTCGGCTAACCCTCCCTTATCCTGACTATCTTTTCCCTCGCATTCGTCTCGCAAAGGAGAGAATGTATTTGTCACACTCATACCTATTCTACTACCCTGCTTCTTGAGTGTGACTTTCCCACCCGTATTTTTAACAACCTGCCATGAATACAATTTTTCATCAACTTCCTCCCTTTTCCCCTTACTCGACTTAATTTCCTCTTGGCTAAGCTTGAAAGCTAGATTTTCGTCTTTAATCAAATCCACATCCCTCTGAAGTTTAACATTAACATCCCTTAGAGCCAAGACCTCTTCCTTCACCACAACCATCTCTTCCCTTACCTGGAGAATAAAATGATGCAGTTCAGTAAAGGACTCGCACTCCATACCTGACATGATCCCAAAAAGCTTAGCGAGGAGCAAACGACTAAGTAAAGAAATCAAAAACAAATAAGTCAACTAACAGATAAACACTGAGCTAAAACACTTTTATATATACACGAGTGCACTGCCTCCAAACACAGGTAGGTGCGTATGGTCACTGGGTCACGAGCAGGTGGTCCGGGCAGGAACTCAGATTAACACAACCTCCTCCTGTCACTGACTGAACTAAATATGGGTAATTTTACAATATAGTAACAATTAGTCAGCCATGATATGGCTCAGCCATTTACAAAGATAACTATCATAACCTTGACAAATCAAAGAGAGCGTTTAAATGTATTATTATATTTTAACACAGAGTAAGACTACTTATTGTAGTTTGGTTATATTGAACTTCTGAATGTTTTCAATATAGTTCTTACATTCTTTATTATGTTATATTTTGTTGGATAAACAGATTATTAGAAGGAAATACAAATTCAATGAAAACAAAATGTATGCGCCAAATGTCCTCCTCCATTGTTGGTAACGTGAAACGTGGTATAATATGGTAACTCTTTGTGACAGGAGAAAAGATAAGAGATTCATTTATAGGTAGCATAAAATTATGTAACCATGTTGTGTAAGTGTAAGGAAAACGAATTTGCATAACAAAAAATAAGGAAACAATTATGGATAGGGGATCAGCTATAAAAGCGGATAAAGACAAATTAAAAGCAAGCACAAGAAAAATGCAAATAACACAAAATCAAGTTACGGAAGTCGAATTTATCAGATAAACGGTTAGTAGGAGTTGGAGATAAAAGGAGTGATCTAAATGAGAATTAATAGAAACAATTTAAATAAGCTAAATATAAAGGAATTATATATATATATATATATATATATATATATATATATATATATATATATATATATATATATATATATATATATATATATATATATATATATATATATATTTGTATTTATGTATTCATTTATAAATTTGTTTCTAGAGAGAGAGATTTTCAGTGATGGGTGTGATATTTTGAAGTAGGATTATGTTTACTCTAGAGCTGTTATCTTCGGGTTATAATAGCATGTATGGATAAATAGACTGATGGATACATTGACAGACATACAAGTAAATGTGGGTGGTGTTTTGGATAGATGAATGGAGACATGCGTATTTCGACAGATAGTTGGTGTCCCGCGAGATGTGTTTTTTTCATATTTCCATATATTTAAGATTCTGCCATGCTGATTAAAAAAATGACTTACACTTTCCGCACATCTGTGTAGCTATAGCCCCGAAAAGTCCACATGTTTACGTTTGTTTGCTGTTTAACCCTTTATAGAAAAGGGATAATTAACATTTTAAGTTGCGTATGATGAAGATTGGCAATATATATTACTTCAAATTGAGCAAAACAAAATTGTGTTGTTTTCATCTTCTCGGCGATTAGTCAACTATAACGGAAAACACATGAATTTTGTAATATGTCTGTATGAACGAGTGATACAATACTTCATCATACTCTACTTATATATTTTTCATTTCCATTTCCTTTAGATATGGATAAACCCCTTCTGTACCAGCGACGTCTTTGTAATTTGATTCTAGTTATATTTAGACGAAGTTGTGCAGTTTAAGAAGGATCTGTGGTAGTAAAAAGGGTTAAATTAATGAGATAGTTCAAAACCTATTACTTGCTGGAGACCCTTTTTAAACTAAATAAAATCGTCTAATAGTAGCCAGAATATAGTTAAATGGACGTCACCGGTTCTGAATGGGTTAAATACGGATCAAATTTAACGAAACTTATCGCAACGGGCGGACAAAGAAAACTACAGAGAATTTGTTGGGGTCTATTGAAGTATTGCTACTTTTGTTCATAATACAATATTTACCTGTTTCCCTATCCCTTTCTTTAGACTGACAACTGGTTTAAAAATTACAGGCAACTTAAAAATACAAGTATACGATTCATCATGTTTTCTTTAAAAAGACTCGTTAGTCTTGGTCGGCAACTCATCTAGGGGAGACAACCTTATACAAATCCGGGTGGATGGGACTCGTCAGCCTTGGTTGGCAACCTGTCTAGGCGAGTAAACCTGATACAAATCCGTTCTGCTTACCTACTGTAAGGGTAAAGCAGGTTAGTGGATGGATTAGCCGAACACCACTAGAAAAATAGTGCTAACAAGATACACAGAGGGTCTCGGAGTCGGACGGATCCTAAATTGAGTGGTCAATACTGTAAGTCCTTCACTAAACTGGCTCGGGTTGTCCCTCTCACAGGGAATAGGTCCGCTTGGGGGCATTCTGTGTATGGCCACCCTCGTAAGGGAAATAAGGCGTCCGGCAATAGATAGGTATATATATGTTATTATCTAAAACAAGCTTGTGGGATCCGTTGTATAGAACCAAGCTAAACAATACAGTCAATACAAAAATATAGCGAAAATAATGGGATAAGAAATATTTCAAACTCGTAAAGAATAATTACAAAATATAAGATTACTGGAAAAATAGAGTACGAGATAATTATATGCATTTAATAATAAATTACAAAAGTATAATAGGGAGAGTTAAAACAGTTAATATAATAAATTAGAAGAAGGAAAGAAAGAAACCTTGAAGGGGAAAGGATGAAATTTGAAAGTGAGAGAGAGAGAGGGAAAGAACTAGCTAGAGCTGGTGCTGGACCTGATATGTTGCTACATAATAAAGAACTAGCTAGAGCTGGTGCTGGACCTGATATGTTGCTACATAATACAGAACTAGCTAGAGCTGGTGCTGGACCTGATATGTTGCTACATAATAAAGAACTAGCTAGAGCTGGTGCTGGACCTGATATGTTGCTACATAATACAGAACTAGCTAGAGCTGGTGCTGGACCTGATATGTTGTACTATAATAAAGAACTAGCTAGAGCTGGTGCTGGACCTGATATGTTGCTACATAATACAGAACTAGCTAGAGCTGGTGCTGGACCTGATATGTTGCTACATAATAAAGAACTAGCTAGAGCTGGTGCTGGACCTGATATGTTGCTACATAATAAAGAACTAGCTAGAGCTGGTGCTGGACCTGATATGTTGCTAACAATACAGAACTAGCTAGAGCTGGTGCTGGACCTGATATGTTGCTACATAATAAAGAACTAGCTAGAGCTGGTGCTGGACCTGATATGTTGCTACATAATAAAAATGAGGGGTTGAAAGTTTCCTCCATTACCCCATCTTACACACACCCTCCCTTCCCTCCCACCCCCCCCACCCTGTACTGACCCCCAGGCTGTCTCCAGGGTACCTACTAAAACAGAATCCATTTTGAGCAACGCTCTCACATGGGGGTCCATGAATTTTTGTAAGTGACTGTACGTACTGTATGTACCTCGACCACAGGTAAGGTACGCTAGCGTCAGGTTGGTCCATTACAAACTGCCATAGACGGGTCGCCTCTCCTGTTGGGGTAATATGGTAATTACTGATTATATTAAAAAGATGGGGGTTTGAATTGTAATAGATTCATACTAATTACAAATTAAAGCCAATTTATATATCCGGCTCCCGAATACCTCAACCAGTAAACCATTTCAGCCAGTAGACCGTAAACAATAATACCTCAACCAGTAAACCATTTCATCCAGTAGACCGTAAACAATAATACCTCAACCAGTAAACCATTTCATCCAGTAGACCGTAAACAATAATACCTCAACCAGTAAACCATTTCATCCAGTAGACCGTAAACAATAATACCTCAACCAGTAAACCATTTCATCCAGTAGACCGTAAACAATAATGATAATATTATCTTTTCATTATTTATTACACCATTCATAATACCAATAACCCCCAAATGAAATTAATGAAGCCATGTGATTCTCCCAGGATTCGAACTTAGCATGTCTCATACAGAACTTACACTCACTAACCATAACACCATCAAGACACTGATTTGATTAGTCTCAGCTGAGTTGACACCGATTGAGATATGTTTGTTAACATGATTTACTGGTCAAGTTGTCCGAACCGGTGTTATTAGATGGCCTTATCTTATAATTAGTATGACTATTACAATTAAAGTTCCCGTGCATGATAGTTTATATTTTAAGCCAGGAGATATTTGGATTACACAGTCTACCGTTATTTAACCCTTTGAGTACCAGTGACGTGTGCTATATTTCATTCTAGCTATATTTGTACAATATTATGCAGCTTAGGGAGGAGCTGTGGTACTTAAAAGGTTTAGTTGAGATAGTTTAAAGCCTTAGTATGGCTAGAGGTCCTTCCTGAGCTTAATAATATCGTCTAATAGCTGCCAGAATATGATGACAAGGACGTCCCTGGTACTGAATGGGTTAAAAGGAGTTATCAAGATACAGGAAGAGTAGAATCCCTCACAATCTAGGAGTTACTCAACCTAGAAAGAGTAAAATTATACAATGAAACACAAAAACAACAACATTTATTTATATAAGGGAGGCGATCATTTATACAAAATCAATTTAATTTATTTACTGTCAAAAATGTGTATGAACATTACCCACTAACTCGCCTACAATATTGAACCCACATTCCTAGAGCAGACCAAATATCCAACACGATGCAGACAGTGTTGTTGACTTATACATTTTTTACTCATAATTTAGCCCCAAACATAGTCCAACCTCTCAAGAAGTTTTATCTTCCATACTGTCTAATAAAGGTCAGGCCTGGCACCTGGGCCGGTGAGTGCTCAGATGGCTATAAAGATAGCAAGACAGCGTAATTCTGGCGTATGTGAGACGAGCCATCAACACCTGCAGCCGTGAATACATTGTTGAGAAAATTCCGTAGAGTTTTTTTAGAATATGTTGCCTTGATATCCATTTTGATGGAAATAATTGTGCAAAATTTTAATGTCTGCATAAAAGTGAGAGTAACTAAACATAAGTGATAAGCCCTACTGATTATAATTATACACAATTATTTCCTTCAAATGGATATCCAAGCAACATATTTGATAAAATTCTACGGAATTTTCTCAACAATGTATTCACACCTCCCCCTCCTGTACAGTCAGTCGCTAAAGATACACGTCATGTTACCCTTCCCTGTCTAGGACGTCTAGGCATTACAATTATAAAATAACTCAATTATATTTTAAAGGAATCATTCCCTCACATTAACTTTAGGTTTCTCTTTAAGAATAATGTTACCATTGGAAGTGTGTTACGTACCGTGGAAGCCTTACCGTGTCTTCTTAGATCCTGTGTTGTGTATCAGTACACTTGTTCGAATTGTAGTGTTCGATAATGTGGGTTCCACTATAAGGTCACTACAGCACAGAGTCTTTGAACATCAGGGGAGGTCATACCGTGGTAACCACATTTATATAAGCTCTCCATCGCAGTAATCAATACGTGATCACTGTCACACGTCTGACCACCCACTTGCTGCCAAGGATTTTAGCATTCTGTCCTCTGCCCGTAACAGATCCGACCTCCTCATGCTGGAATAACTTTTTAATATGACTAAGCAACCTCAGCTCAACAATTGTACCGCTCTGCAACTTTTTACACAATAATTTATGTAAGCATTGCACTGTTCATTTCTATGCTTATGTATATATGTCTTAATATTCTTAGGTTTTACGGTTCATGTTCATGTAACTTATTATTAGTAGTATTTGTAATTTCAATTGTATTAGTTCGTCATAAATAATGTATTTGCCACTACAAACTCTATTGTTTCATTTGATTGCTTTGGTCGTTAGTTGTGAATCTCTAGGCTCAATTTACATTATTGCAATTTCATTTTAAGTATTAGGATATTTGCGTAAATGATAATTTAGTATATTTTAAATTTGTAGGCCTTACTCATATATAAATAAATTTTAGACATTATCTTGTTGTTTAATACATATCGCTTTCAATATAAATATTTTCAAATGTCGTCTAGATAAATAACTCTTATCTCGTGGATTCACCTGAACATTTAGTTTTCCTTTTAATTTCGGTTGGTGTGGTAGAAGACTTAGGATATAACCTAAATCTTAGTATTTCAACATTTACGATGATTTTTTACATAAATAATAAAGTAAATTTAGTGAGAAAGAACGAAACTGAATAGTTTATTTGTTTACCTTATGCTGACAAGTGTTTCTTATAATTTGTTAGCACTGATGATGGAGAAATGATGCTCCTAAACGTCTGGTTAATAAAGAAAATGTTCACGGCTGCACTCGTCTTACTCTTCCTTATCAAGTTACGCTTCCCTATCGGAAAACCTCTACCTGAGATTATATATATATATATATATATATATATATATATATATTGTGCAATTCTAATAAGGGTAGGGTTTACTGCCTGCTCAGCTAGCTAACACAAACAAATGATAACATAGATATACAATGAGTTTCTTAACATAAATATCCTGGACAATATTATAGGTAAAACACAGAACGGTAGGTCAGAAATATACAATATTGTATCTGGTATAAGTATGTACCAACTGTGCTCGAGGCAATAGGCAACACATCAAAATTAATTCCTTGCGACATATTATGTTCCAATAAGTCCGAGGAGGCGGTTGACAAGTATTTTGGGTCTTGAATTTGGCTCATGAGTGTTGTCGAAGCCTTACATTTTTCGCGATTTCCATCCACCAGAATGCTGTTTATTGTGATGTATCATATATCAGTGGAAAGAGGAATATTTATAGTACATGATAAAACAAAACAAAATGTAAATAAATCGAAATATGAAAGTGTAAATGAGTCCGGAATACAATTATTTCCCATGCAATTGTCTTCACACCGTCCTAGCTCTAAATTGTGAGTGATGACCATATATTTTTTTTGCTCAAATAATAGTATTTTTTCTCCTCTTTCCAAATCTGAAAACAGAAATTGTTTATCTTCAATAGTTCTCAAGCAGTGACCGAAAACAAAAAATATATGATTTTGATTTATATGGTTTATAACATTTTCGATTTATTTCGTTGCTACGAAGTGTATGGTTTTAAATTTAGGCTGTATGAATTCGGCAAATAATGCTGATGAGTATAAAACAAACTAGAAGTTCCTAGGACACATACTTTTTGCGCTATGAATATTTGAAATGAAGAGCCAAAATGCGAATATTTACGCTTCACCCATCTCTGTTCCGGCGATGGTAGCCAGGTTCCGAGCTGTTCCCCACCTCGTGGTTGCGTTATTTGCTCGGATATGTATATAACTGTATATATCACCGGAATCGGAAAATTGTGCTCTTTCCAATGGTGAAAACAAAATAATATAGCGTAATTGGTTCGCGAGCTATGCACAATTGTTTCCATGCAGTGACCGAAAAAAAAAAATATATGATTTTGATTGATATGGTTTATAACATTTTCGATTTATTTCGTTGCTACGAAGTGTATGGTTTTAAATTTAGGCTGAATGAATACGGCAAATAATGCTGATGAGTATAACACAAACTAGAAGTTCCTAGGACAAATACTTTTTGCGCTATGAATATTTGAAATGAAGAGCCAAAATGCGAATATTTACGCTTCACCTGTCTCTGTTCGGGCGATGCTAGCCGGGTTCCGAGCTGTTCCCCACCTCGTGGTTGCTTTATTTGGTCGGATACGTATATAACTGTATATATCACCGGAATCGGAAAATTGTGCTCTTTCCAATGGTGAAAATAAAAATAATATAGCGTAAATGGTTCGTGAGCTATGCGCAATTGTTTCCATGCATTGTTATTGTTATGAAAATATATGAGAATGTTTATACAGTTGTATATCTTTGCCACAATATACACCCTTTCCAACGAGAAGGGAAATGGCTCCTGGGTTGACACTGAAAAAACAAAATAAGAAAGCCAGGTAATCTTCAGGTAATAAATTCAGAAATAATTCTATTGTACACGTAAATAAAATAAAGTAATGTATATATATATATATATATATATATATACAGTATATATATATATATATATATATATATATATATATATATATATATATATATATATATATATATATATATATATAAATTATATATATACAAGGTGTCAAACAAAATATAAAGAATGGTAAATGGTAATGGTAATGTATGTGTGTGGATATATTTATATATATATTATATATAGCATATATATATATATATATATATATATATATATATATATATATATATATATATATATATATATATGGTGTCAAACCAGAGAAATATGTGCAAATTTCCAAGCCACCCAAAGAGGTACTGCACTGGACTCGTTATTTTTTTAGAGTGGTTTCCCCAGGAGGCCTATATCCACTGTAGTGCAAAATGTAGTAGAAATTGATTTTTTTTTTTTTTTTTTTTGTTATGATGATGATGATGATGATGATGATGGTGATGATGATGGGTGAATGAAGGTGGGCCCCGAACCTCGGAAGTGATGATTGAATGAATGAATGAATTATATATGGGGGGAGGGGGGTATAATGGGGGAAGAGGGGGAGGGTGTATAATGGGGGAGGGAGGGGGCATAACTTAGATAAATACATAAATACGAATTATATATATATATATATATATTATCAATCTACGATTAGAAAAATAAAATAAAATACAAATAAAAAATAACCCTCCCCCACCCCCCAAAAAAAGATAAATAAAAATATATATATATATATATGGGGGAGGGGGAGGGGGGAGGGGAGGGGGGAGGGAGGTATAATGGGGGAGGGAGGGGGGTATAATGGGGGGGGGGAGGGAGGGGGAGAGGGCATAACATAGATAAATACATAAACACGTATTATATTATATATATATACATATATATATATATATATATATATATATTATATCAATCTACAATTAGAAAAATAAAATAAAAATAAAAAATAACCCTCCGCCACCCAAAAAAAAAAAAATACAAAAAAAATTATATATATATTTAAATATATATATATATATATATATATATATGGGGAGGGGGGAGGGAGGTATAATGGGGGGGGGAGGAAGGGGGAGAGGGAGGGAGGGGAGGGGGGGAGGGGGGGGAGGTATAATGGGGGGGAGGGAGGGGGAGGGGGCATAACATAGATAAATACATAAACACGAATTATATTATATATATATATATATATATATATATTATATCAATCTACAATTAGAAAAATAAAATAAAAATAAAAAAAAATAACCCTCCCCAACCCCCCAAAAAAAAAAAAAAAAATTATATATATATATATATATATATATGGGGGGAGGGGGAAGGGGAGGGGGATGGAGGGGAGGGGGGGAGGGGAGGGGGCATAACATAGATAAATACATAAACACGAATTATATTATATATATATATATATATATATATATATATTATATCAATCTACAATTAGAAAAATAAAATAAAAATAAAAAATAACCCCCCACCAAAAAAAAAAAAAAAAAAAAAAAAAAATTATATATAATTATATATAGGGGGGGGGGGGGGGGAGGGGAGGGGGAGGGAGGTATAATGGGGGGGGAGGGAGGGGGAGGGGGAGGGAGGGGGGGGGGAGGGGAGGGAGGTAGTATAATGGGGGGGGAGGGAGGGGGAGGGGGCATAACATAGATTAATACATAAACACGAATTATATTATATATATATATATATATATATATATATATATATATATATATATATATATAATATTATTATTATTATTATTATTATTTATTATTTATTATTATTTATTATTATACCCAATATAAATGTCCCCCACCACAAACTCTTATTATATACTGGGAAGAGGCCACTATTGAGATTATAGTGACACAACTCGACACAAAAAAGTCTGAGATCCCGTCCTACGCTCTGAAGACAAACTTTATGTCACTAATAGAAGATATGACAGATGAGAACACTGATCAGGTATACTGTGACGGCTCACTTAACACCGTAACTGGGAGGGCAGGAGCTGCCATCACTATTATGAGTGGTGGCAACTTTGCTCAGGAAGACGATGAACTATCCAGGCTACAGGACTGGGCCTCCTCCACTCAAACTGAGCTGGTGGCAATAGCGATGGGAATTGGGAGTATCTTTCGAAGGGGAAAGAATATTCTTATCCTATCTGACAGCAGGGCGGCCTTGGAAGCTATCTCTAGCCCCCAACCCACCTATCCTTTCCTTGTACAAGATATCAGACGGGGGATAAAATGTGTAGGGGAGAAGGGGCTAGGGGTCAAATTTGCCTGGATTCCTTCACATGTAGGCATCCCGGGCAATGAAAGGGCAGATAAGCTTGCCAAGGAGGCCACAGAGAAAGAAGAACCTGATCATATTCTTGAACTGTCATTGAAACAAATGAGAACTATAATTAAAAAGACACAAGAAGAAAGAGTGGATGAAGACAGAGCTAGACATCATAATACCAGCCGATCTATAAACTACTACAATAAAGTAGCATTTACGACCAAATACACCTATGGTAAACGTACAACGAGTAGGTGGGTTAGACTCAGTACATGCAAGAATAAGGCTTGGCTATTGTTATCCATGGCAGCTGAATTGGCAGGTAGAAGAAGAGCACAGGCAATGTAGGGTTTGCAGAGCTCCCAACAAACACTCTCTCGAGCACTATATCCTGGAATGCCCAATGATTAGGGAATACAGGAATAATCAGTTAACCACAATTGAGGATCAAGCAATATACATGCTAAAGAATAACGTAATCAATAACATACTAAAAAAACACAAGAACTTTGCCCCTCCACAATAATATGTACTGTAAACATGAACATGAACCTTATAAGTATGCACCCCTTGCCCTCCACACATCTCTTCTTTCTTACAAGGTCACACTTAAACCCTTTGTAACGCCCTCTACACGATTTCATATTTTCATTGATCATGTCACACTTATAATACCAGTCAGTATTTCTTTACTTATCACTGCTATTCTCATTTAATAGATTGACAATGTACAGTATATACATATCCGTCTGAGCCTCTAACACAGTATTTATTTAAATAATCTGTTAAGTGCCAATTCATATCCTTTTGCAAGCCAATATACATGACCCTTGCATATGTAAGCAACATAATTGTCCTCAATATTCTCGGCTAATGGTTTGACCTACAATTAAGTACCTTCGGATATGCGGCATATCCCTCCCGGAGGACTATTAGTATCTTCCTTCTGAATATTGTTTTGCTACTAAACATAATTGAATCTTGATCTTTGCATGTATACAGTTTCCTTCTTTACTTATTGATATGTTGTGTCAGGTACGATGAAGCGATACTGCTGATATCTGTAGACTTGCGTTGAAATACAAACTACCATATTTATTTTTATTTATTTATTTTTTTTTTTATCTTCAGTACTATGGCTGGCCTTAAACAACTTATTTATATGTAGTATGTCCCACCCTCCCCAACACATACACACACACACACACACCTCCCCTTTCACACTTTCCTCCTCCCTGGAGTACCTTACCTCCTCCTCCTCCCCCTCCCCCCTACCCCTCCTCCTCTCCCACCCATTCCTCTACCTCCTACAACCCCCCTCCCTCTCTCCCATAACCACACACCCTACTAAATATTATATTACTATCGGCATGTAAACTTCTCCACTGGTCATATTGCGCCAACTATCCCCTCAATAACCATTATTGTAATAAGAATTTGAACCATGTAACTCATGTTTGTAAAATATTTGTATTACTATAATTCCATTATAACTTCGGTAGTTGGTAATATTAGTCACATATGTATGTGACTCTTGTATTCAGCTAACTATGGCCTCAATAACCGTTGATGTAATGAAGAATGTGAAGTGTCCCTCATATGATTGTAATATATTTGTGGTACTATTATTGCATAATAATTTATGTAGTTCGAAATATTAGTCACATCATGTATGTAATATTTGTATTCAGCTAACTATGATCTCAATAACCATTGATGTAAGAAAACATGAATGGCCTCCTCATATGATTGCACTAGTTTTGTAGTGCTATTATTTACCTGTCAATTAATAATTCAGTCATTTTTTTTTTTTTTTTTTTTTTTTTTCATGAGCACGTTGGCCTATATACTGTACAGTACATGTGGCAATCAAATGAGGAAACTATAATAACACCAGACGACGATACTGTTATTACAATAGAATAATGGTTCTTTGAGCAGTATGTATTGCCTTACCAGTGGTTGTCCCCTTATTATTATTATTATTTTATTATTATTATTGAAATACCACAGGAACAAAAATTCCTGGGAGCGAAACTTCCACCCCCAACGAGATCCCTCTCTTTCTACCACCTCCCTCCACATGTTACACGTCTCGTTAATCACAGTCTTCTAATATACAAATCACATTTCCTTACCCCCTGACATTCTTGAAATACCCACTAAGTATATTCAATCTCACAATCACATGCTTGGAAAAAAAAAAAAAAAAAAAAAAAACTAAGATTCGACACAAACCAAAGATACCCCTATACAATGACGACACAACAAATACACGAATACACAAACACACTACCATTAAATGTCCGACTCCATAGACAAGCAACACAAATATGGCACAAACTAGAACTATCACAAGACCCAACTCTAGAGAAAATTAAGGAATATTATGCACAACAACCAAATTTAAGATTCAACAACTGGTTTAAAAGCAGTCTAAATAAAATAAACACAGAAGATGAACCACAGCCAATTTATTAAAGGAAAAAAAGAGGAAAAAAGAACAGGGAGGGAAAAAAGAAAATAAACAAACAAACACACAGTTTATGTTCAGCATATTAAGTGTTGGTTGACGACCGTTTGACTTCAATGTTCTCTCCGAGTGGTAGTCCCTGGAAACGAGTGCATTATTTGAAGCTTCATTCGGTGTTTAATCAATTCTTGACAATAATTGTATTCAGCTAACTATGATCTCAATAACCATTGATGTAATGAAAATATGAATAGTCTCCTCATACGATTGCACTAGTTCTGTAGTGCTATTATTTACAACCTGTCAATTAATAATTCAGTCACTAGAAGCTTGCTTTTTTTTTTTTTTTTTTTTTTTTTTTTTTTTTTTTTTTTTTTTTTTTTGAGATACGTATATACAGACCATGTGACAATTAAATGAGGAGACTATAATAACTCATCTGAATAATGCCAACCTGATTTATAAACACAAATATGAATGTAACCAGACGACGATGCTGTTGTTTCAGTGGAATAATGGCTCTTTGAGCAGTATGTATCGCCTTACTAGTGGTTGTCCCCTCACAGGATGGGGGGCGCTGCTCAATAAACTCGCCCCTCGGGGCAAAATCAAAATCAATCTTATTATATATATATATATATATATATATATATATATATATATATATTTATATATATATATATATATATATATATATAATTATTATATATATAATTATATATAATCTATAATCTATATAGATAATATAATCGTGTTTATATATAACCCATAAAAAAGTATTTATATTTGTATTTCATTTATATTTTGCTTTATTATATTATAATTTTATTATTATTATTATTATATTATATTATTATTTATTATTGTTTATTGTTATTATTATTTATATTATACCCAACATAAATGTACCCCACCACAAACTCTTATATATATAATTATATATATTATATATATATATATATATATATATAATATATATATATATATATATATAATATTATTATATATATAATTATATATAATCTATATATAAATATATATATATTATATTATATATATAATCTATATATATATACATAGATTATAGATTATATATAATTCTATATATAATAATTATATATATATATATATATATATATATATATATATATATATATATATAATTATATATATATATAATATATATAATAAGAGTTTGTGGTGGGGGTACATTTATGTTGGGTATAATAATAAATAATAATAAATAATAAATAATAATAATAATAATAATAATAAATTATAATATAATAAAGCAAAAATATAAATGAAATACAAATATAAATACTTTTTTATGGGTGATCCCATACACAGGAATAACAGGTATAATAATAAATAATAATAATACAAATAATAAAATAGGCCTAAACACAAAAATAATAAAAATAATAAAATGGTGGTGGTGGTGGTGGAGATGGTGGTGGTGTTGTTGTTGTTGTTGTTGTTGTTCCCCAAGCTGCCTGGCCGAACAGCCCCAAGGCCCCGAGCAAGGCCATAACTGAGCGCCCCCACAGAACCCTCTCTGCCTACCACAATAAAGCCTGGGTGACCGAAGCCACTCCATGGCGGGGAGCTGAGGAGGGTGCGGAAACGCCCGGGAAACCAAAGTCCCACCCAGGGCCCTGTGCCCCTCAGCAATTATGAAGAGAAAGTTGAGGGGCAAAGGAAAAATGTGACGCTTTGGCTTCCAATCTTGGTAGATTGGGAGGTCAATCCACGGAAAAGGCGCCGTCACTTGAGATCTAGGAAATACATAAGTAAAAGGAACAGTCGGAGTAAGCTATGGGTATGGCAGAGATCGCTCAGTTCTCACTCTGATAGACCAGCCCATCACCATATGACTAGAACCCAATCCTCTCAGCATCAGCTAGGAAAGGCCCTAGAAAGCCGCCTTTGGCGGGGGGATAGCTCCCCTATTTCAACCCCTTTCGGGGTTGGGCACCCGCCCAACACTTTTATTACTGATCGAGCATTCTCTGGTGTAGGCTACGTGACCAAGGTGGTGGAGGGAGGAGCCATGCTTTTTGCCAAACGTTTTGCTTGTTTGTGGAACACTTTCATATAAATATCAGTCAATTATATTGCTATTTATCCGTTCAAGTAGTGTATCTTACCTTGTATTAGTGTTTCTTAGTGAAAAAATTTCATTACTGGTCGAGCATATGTCGCCATGCTCCCTCAGCCCTGTGCATTTTGTTCGATAATTTAGTGGTGGAAAGTGCTTGCATTTTTGCTCGATAATTTATTTGTGGAAAGTGCTTGGGAGGTAAGTTTTTTATGGGCAAAAGCACTCTACATATACGGCTTGGTGGCCACGAGGGAATCTCAGCAGTGTGAGTAAGTACAGTCAACATTTTTGGTGGTGGTGGTGGTGGTGGTGGTGGAGATGGTGGTGGTGGTGGTGGTGGTGGTGGTGGAGATGGTGGTGGTGATGGTGGTGGTGATGATGGTGGTGGTGGTGATGGTCGGGGTGGTGGTGGTGGTGGTCGTGGTGGTGGTGGTGGTGGTGGTTGATGGTGGTGGTGATGGTGGTGGTGGTGGTGATGGTCGGGGTGGTGGTGGTGGTGGAGATGGTGGTGGTGGTGGTGGAGATGGTGGTGGTGGTGGTGGAGATGGTGGTGGTGGTGGTGTTGGTGGAGATGGTGGTGGTGTTGACACAAATTGGGTTGGCTTCATTTTCTGACCTGGCCCACGGTCAGAAAAGGGACCCTACCCTATTGGTGTCAACACCACCACCATCTCCACCAACACCACCATCTCCACCAACACCACCACCATCTCCACCACCACCACCACCATCTCCACCACCACCACGACCCCGACCATCACCACCACCACCATCATCACCACCACCACCACCACCACCATCTCCACCACCACCACCACCACCACCATCTCCACCACCACCACCACCACCACCACCAAAAATGTTGACTGTACTTACTCACACTGCTGAGATTCCCTCGTGGCCACCAAGCCGTATATGTAGAGTGCTTTTGCCCATAATAAACTTACCTCCCAAGCACTTTCCACCAATAAATTATCGAGCAAAAATGCAAGCACTTTCCACCACTAAATTATCGAACAAAAATGCACAGGGCTGAGGGAGCATGGCGACATATGCTCGACCAGTAATGAAAGTTTTTTCACTAAGAAACACTAATACAAGGTAAGATACACTACTTGAACGGATAAATAGCAATATAATTGACTGATATTTATATGAAAGTGTTCCACAAACAAGCAAAACGTTTGGCAAAAAGCATGGCCCCTCCCTCCACCACCTTGGTCACGTAGCCTACACCAGAGAATGCTCGATCAGTAATAAAAGTGTTTTCACTATAAACACTTATACAAGTAAAATACACTACTTCAAGTGATAAATAGCAATATAATTGACTCAATATGGTATGAAAGTGATCCACAAACAAGCGAAACCATGGCCCCTCATGGAGCCCACCTTGGTCACGTACACCAGACCAGCAAAACACTTCACTAACATGGTTTTTATACCCTAAATAAGAATAACACAATAATCCATCGATAACCCAACGATATAGCACTTCGTTTGGGTTATATTAGGGCAGTAATACCAGCCAGGCTGGGCAAAATGGAGGCCCCTTGGTTTAAAGGGCTGCACACACCCACCTACTAGGCTGGCTGATGGGAAGAAACTGACTCTCTCTACCACCGCGGGGCCCTCACAGGGACGCTAGGGGGTTGCTAGATTTTTCCACATGTACATCTAACTTATCGGACTTACCAGCCAAAAAACCGGCTCAATTGCGTCATAAACTTATTTTCTAGCAATATAATAAGTCCATATGACGCGATCGCGTCATATGAGTTTTTGGTTCACTCTGCCATATGACTCGATCGCGTCATTTATATGGTAAATATTATGAATACTGTTAGAATCAAAAGTAATTAATTAGCATATACAGCCTTTTTGGAAACAGCTTGTGCATTCCTCGGGCTAAGAGGCACGTGATCAATAAACCTGTATAAAGAGAAGTCTTATGCACTTCTAAATTACATCATCCCATTGTGATAGAACCTTGTTGGGTGTATCCATTTCAGGTATTTGTGCTCAACAATATAAGAACATAAGAACATAAGAAAATGAGAGTCTGCAGAAAGCCGATTGGCCTAAGCATGGCAAATCCCTGTCCCACACAACCCCAATTACAAAGCCCAATTATAGGCTCAACACTCTAATACCCTGAGGATCATCTTACCAAAACGGTTAGAGATTAACGCAGGATTACGGGGTCTGCAGAGCGCTGATTGGCCCAACCCTGCTGATCCCCCTTCACACCCAACCCTTCTCGTCCATATGCTTATCCAAATTTATTTTAAAGCTCCCTATCGTTTTTAATCCCACTATAGCACTTGGTAGTCCATTCCACCCATCTACAACTCTGTTACCAAACCAATATTTGCCTATATCTTTTCTGAAACGAAATTTATCTAATTTGAAACCATTGGTACGAGTTCTTTCGCTATCACTGAGCTTTAGTACATTTGTCATGTCCCCTTTGTTAATCCCACTAACCCACTTGAACACCTCTATCATATCCCCTCTAACTCTGCGTCTCTCTAACGAATGTAAACCTAATTTCTTCAACCTTTCTTCATACGGAAGATTTCTAATATTATGGATCATTTTTGTCATTCTACGCTGTACTCTCTCCAATGAATCTATGTCCATTCTGTAATAAGGACACCAAAATTGGACAGCATAATCCATATGGGGTCTCACTAATGACAAGTAAAGTTTTAAGATAACATCAGCAGTTCTGTTATATTAAGATATCCACTTAACCCTCCTCTAGCGGGTGCTCTGTGGCCGTGTTGGGCCTTTCTGGGCCGTTCTGACTGCTATATCAACCATCAGTATGAAAGGAACTGTATTGCGCCGAAAACTAGGTGGAAATCGCTACACAATGACGCCACATACAGCTACGTAGCACTCGTGGAGCACTGACAGTGTTACCTCGAAGATGGAAGTTTAGCAGATTTTGCTACCTTGCTCACTTTTAGCGAACTATTGGTTACACTGTCATCCTCACGCGCGGTGGGGGAACTGGAGTTAGTGTGGGCCGGGAGGCCACAGATGTCGGACGTATGGATCATTACTATCCCACCCATTTTCACTCGATTTCCACCCTTTTTTCACCCGTTTTTTGCCAGTTTTTTCAACACGACTTAAGTGGTGAGCCGCTTTTTAAGGTACATTAATAAGGTACATCACAAGTATTTCCTTGAGGATACACAAGAAATAAACTAAGAAATAAAGGAATACATTAATTAATAGACCCAAACAAAAAATAAAAAAGGTCCGTCTCCCCTTAAGTGGGAGTGGGAGTGCATAGAAAATGGAGGTATTATTATCTTTATGTAGAGAGGAAGGGATATAGAAAATGTAGGTATTACTATTTTTAAGTAGGTAGAGATTATAGAAAATGGAGGCATTATTATATTCAACCCTCCATGTACCGGTGACGTCTATATTTGATTTCAGCTGCATTTAGACAATTTTATGAAACTTAGGAAGTATGGTAGCTAAAACGATTAATTGAGATATATGTAGCCTTTTAATTGGTAGACGTCCTTCCTAAGCTGAATAATATCGTCCAATAGTTGCCAGAATATAATGAAAAAGACGCCGCTGGTACAGAAGGGGTTAAGTAAGTGAGAGTATATAGAAAATGGAGGTGTTATTATGTTTCTTAAGGGAGCCCCCCTCGCTTTTTCTCTCTTTCTCTCCCTCTCTCTTTGGCTTGTATCCATTCGGCCCCATTCAGCCTACTGTTTTAAGACGTTTAGTCCCATCCAGGTGTCAATATTTTCCTGGTGAGTGGTAGCGAGCCAGCATATATATTTTTTTGTTTTGAGAGCAAGCTAAATTTGTACATTTTTCGATAGAAAAATGTGTCCGGCGAAGCCGGATTTCTCCAAACAATGCTGGCCCGCTATCGCTCGCCAGGAATAAATCATCACCTGGATAGGGATAAACTTCTTAAAACAATTGTCTGAATGGGGCCGAATGGATGCAAGCCAGGGAAAGAGAGATAAGGAGAAAAAGGTAAACAACAACAAAAGTGACCCCCCTTAATTAGAGAGAGTTGGAGTTTATAGAAAATGGAGGCATTATGTGTAAGTGGAGAGTGAGCGGTATAGACATTGTAGGTGTTAAGGGGCGTCACTGGCTTTTTTGTTTATCTTCCTCTCCTTTTCTCTCTTTCCCCGGCTTGTATCCATTTGACCCCATTCAGCCAACTGTTTTAAGACGTTTATCCTCATCCAGGTGTCGATTTATTCCTGGCAAGCGATAGCGAGCCAGCATTGTATGGAGAAATCCGGCTTTGCCGGAGAAATTTTTCTATCGAAAAATGTACAAATTTAGCTTGCTGTCAAAACAAAAATATATATATGCTGACTCACTACCGCTCGCCATGAAAATATTGACACCTGCATGTGGGTAAACGTCTTAAAACAGTAGGTTGAATGGGGCCGAATGGATAAAAGCCAAAGAGGGAAGGAGAGAAAAAAAAAAAAGCGAGGTGGGCTTCCTTAATATTGTTGAATAGGTAGAGAGTGAGAGTGTATAGAAAATGGAAGCTTTATTACGTTTGAGGAAGTATAGCAAATCGAGGGAGCTTAAGGGAAGACGGTAGTATTTCTGGTCCCCTTTCTCCCTAGTATTTAGTCCCATCTGTTTTGAGACTTTTAGACGTTCGGCCCATTTGTTTGGCGATTTTAAGACCTTTCGTCCCATTTCGTTATACATTTTAAGACCTATCGTACCATTTAGGTGTCGATTTTTTCCTGGCGAGCGATAGCGATCCTGTAATTGTAAGAGGAACCGGCCTTCAGCCGGAAATATTTTCTATCGACAAATTTACAAAATTATTTTGAGGGGGGTCTATGGGATGTTTTTGCCTAGCGAGGAAACTAAGAATTTATGAATGGATGAATTTATAGGCCAAACAAGCAGTCAGTGTCCCCTTAAACTGTAAATAATCAAGGGTATGACCTTGATATATAAAACGTGTGTGCTTGTTGATAGTATAAACCTTTCAAACCTTATTATACGACGTGTTTATTACCACCTATATACCTTTAAAAAGAGTATATAATTATAAACACTGTATCTATATTTTTCATACCTTTATTTACCCCTTAATATTAGATATTGCATACAAAATGAATGTGTTATTATTTTTGTTATACAAGGGTTTTTACCAGGTTTTTAGATTGAATTTGGTAGGTTCTACTTAACTGGAGAAGTCAAAATCATACAACACATGCACAGAGGAAACAAAGGGCAACATACAACACTGCATACATTTATGAACACTTTTATTTGTATACTCCTAAGGTTAACAATACTACTACTTATACGTGAATAAATAGTTAAAACATAAATGTGCCAAGCACGGGCGAGGATCCGCAATGGGACTAGGAATATTGTAGCTGTATCTATCATGCATTTACTCACACAATATATAGGAATTCTCATAAGAACCTGGATCCAAATCAGAGTCAAAATGTTGGACTCTGTCTGAGAAGTAACCCTCGTGCGCACTGAGGAAATACTCAGAATCTCAATAAGGTGAATGAAAATAGAGTCTAAAGTTAGGGACTCTATCGTTTAAGCTACTCGCTTGGATACACTTAGTGATGAAAATAAACAGAGTCAATATTTGTGGATAACTTATTAATTTAGGTCTCAATTTGGGGACTCTGTCGTTATTATGTTAGTTTCACCTTATTTCACTGGTGTATTATTGTGTGTGAGTTTTCAACATTTACTCTTAGACTAACACTTAAAGTTGGAGTAGTAGGTGAGATGAGATAACAACGGGCTGGTCTTCTAGTTCTCCGTTGGGCCGTTTAGGTGGTCCTGCCATGTGGATGAGTTGTTTGGGATACAGATGGATTAGCTGGTTTTGGGTCTTAAATGATAGTTTCTTAATGTCATGACATGGGGCACTTTCATCGGACTAACGCAAGTTAGGGTAGTAGGGTAGTAGGTAGTAGGGGTAGGCAGCCCCGCCCAGGGAAGTACTACCGCCAAGGTTTCGGGAGACTCAGGGAATAGCCTGAATTCCATTTTCTCTCCCAGGCCTTGGTAGCTGGATACACATCTTTCTGCCTCACACATCAGGGGTATCAGGAAAACCCTCTTTATATAACATACACATCCAACTTCACGACATTGCCCTACATCGCTATCCTCTATCCATAAAACACTACTCTTCCCACTACATATCATACATGTAACACCATACACCTTACCCAATAAATATGGCAGTACAATTGTTCAGAGCACACCTGGTGGTCCCTCGGATATCCACCCCCGGCAGGGTTGGGTCATTGACACAGGGCCCTCCCGGTCGTCATCATGCGACTGTGTCAAGAGCATTGCAACGTCCCATTGCTCGTCGGTGCAGCTTTTTCTTTAGCAATATAAGGGGACTTCACTCTAACATCAATTCTGTACACCAATTTCTTCAAGCAGAATCCCCTACTCTCCTTTTTTTGACAGAGACTCAAGTAACATCCACATCTGAAACGTCTAGATTTAATTTTCCAGGTTATCAACTGCTCCAAAATTTCAGACCTAAAGGAGGTGAGTGTTGCTTCGCAAAATCTGAAATTGCCCTGGGGGAGGTTACTAGTTTCAATTGTCCCTATTTTGATTATTCTATATACAAATTAATTTCTGCTGGTAAATTTAAATACATATGTTGCATCTACCGTTCCCCAAATACTCCTCCAAAGCAAAGTCTTTTTGATTCTCTGTCCTCACAACTCAGTGTCCTCAACTTAAATGCTTCTTCTGAAATCACTGTGTTGGATGATTTTAATGTCCATAATATTGAATGGCTCACTCATTCAGCCAGGACTGATGATGCTGGTCTTGAATGTGAGCTATTTGCAGACTCATTTAATCTCACTCAACTAGTCAACCAACCAACCCGTGTACCAGATAATCCTAATCATAATTCCCACCTACTGGACTTATTTTTAACAACCAATTCAGAAAATTATTATGTTACAGTGAGGTCCCCGCTTGGATCTTCTGATCACTGTCTGATACAGGCCACCTGTCTATCACCTACCACACCTTCCCACTCTGAACCTGTTTTGGTGACTAAATGCCATTACGATAGGGCAGACTGGGAGGGTCTTCAAGGTTTCTTTATTGATATTCCAGGGACCTCTTTCTTTTCTAATGATGCACACTCCACCTTGAGCCACATACAAGATTTTGTAAAAATTGGAATGGAAACTTTTATTCCTCATCAAAAGTACATTAAAAGATCTAGTTCACCTAAATGGTTTGACCATAATTGTGCTAGAGTAACTGAACAAAAAGCAATAGCCTACAATGCATACACAAGATCAAAAACACATGAAGCCTTTAATTACTTTAGAAACATCAGAAATCATGCCAAAACTGTATTAACCCATAACTAGCGGCGCGCAACATAAGTCGAGTATAATAAATCTGGACTATCTGGCGGCGCTCGACATAGGTCGTGTGGCAATTTCAGCACGTAATGTTGCTGAGAAAGAGAGACAAGTGGTGGCAGGAGAGTAGCGAGCGTATGACTGCTCCAGACCACCGCGGCGAACCTACTGACACGAATCCCACCTCCTCCCTCCCTCTCTCACTCGCTACATACGGAATTGTATGGGGAAAGTGCCGAATTACATGCTTTTTGCACTCGCGTTGCGCGGTTGTTGCAAGAAAACTAGCCATCATAAAAGGATCGTTATGGTGTCATTGGAAAGCTCTGTTTATGCCCTTTCAGGGATAGATACTTGTTTTACGCTCTGGGTCTTATTTAGGCATGAAAATGATCACGTAAACAGCCCTATTTTGGCTAAAAAACCCCCTCTGGGCAGTACATATAAATAAACCGCTAGCCCGCTAATCTAGTGTTAAACCTAACTAAATCAAACTTTCTCCACAAGCAGGCAAATAAACTTCTAAATAATCCAAATGATAACAAAATATTTTGGTCTACTCTTAACTCATTCAAATCCAACTTCACAACTGCTTCATCCATTCCACCATTAAAATCTCCGACTGGCAATCTTGTAAGTGACCCACGAGGTAAAGCTAACCTTCTTGCGGATATTTTCTCCACCAACTCAACCTTAGATGAAATAAATCAAGATGTCCCTGTACTTAATTTTAATTCGCCTGAAATTCCATCACTTAAGATCCACACCAGACATGTCAAAACTATTTTGCAGAATCTCTCAGTAGATAAGGCTCCTGGTCCAGATGAAATTCCTCCAATAGTACTTAAGAATTGCTCCTTGGTGCTCGCTCCTGTATTGGCAAAAATGTCCGTCTATGTACTCATACCTCATGCTTCCCAGTACCCTGGAAAGAAGCAAACATCCATCCAGTTCCTAAAAAAGGTGCCTCTTCAGATCCATCAAACTACAGACCAATAGCTATAACTTCCACTCTTGCTAAAGTCTTTGAAATTATATTAAATAATCACATAATTAAGCATCTTGAGAATAATAAATTAATCAGTGATAGGCAATATGGTTTTAGACGATGTCGATCAACTGCAGACATTCTTTGCCTTCTTACGCATCAAATCAACCAAGCTACAGACCAACATGGTGAAACACATACAATAGCACTGGATATATCAAAGGCATTTGATAGAGTCTGGCATCAATCCTTATTGTCGAAGATGTCACACTACGGCCTTGCATCATTAGTTCCACTAATTTCTTCTTATCTTCATAACAGAAAAAATATGTGTAATGGTAGATGGCCTTTATTCTCAATTTCACTCAATAAATGCTGGTGTTCCCAAGGGATCAGTTTTGGCCCCAACTCTGTTCCTCATTCATATCAATGATCTCATATCTACCACTCATAATCCAATGCATTCCTACGCAGATGACTCAACACTCCACAGTTCCTTCACATTTACCAATTCTTTCACCCAACCCGATCTTATAAATTCAAAAATAAGCACTGCAATTTCTCTGAACCAGGACCTTTCTAGAATTGAAGAATGAGGACAAAAGAATCTAGTTTCCTTTAACCCCTAACTGTCGGGGCGCAACATAAGTCGAGTATAATAAATCTGGACTATCTGGCGGCGCTCGACATAGGTCGTGTGGCAATTTCAGCACGTAATGTTGCTGAGAGAGAGAGACAAGTGGTGGCAGGAGAGTAGCGAGCGTATGACTGCTCCAGACCACCGCGGCGAACCTATTGACACGAATCCCACCTCCTCCCGTCCTCTCTCACTCGCTATATACGGAATTGTATGGGGAAAGTGCCGAATTACATGCTTTTTGAACTCGCGTTGCACGGTTGTTGCAAGAAAACTAGCCATCATAAAAGGATCGTTATGGTGTCATTGGAAAGCTCTATTTATGCCCTTTCAGGGATAGATACTTGTTTTACACTCTGGGTCTTATTTAGGCATGAAAATTATCACGTAAACAGCCCTATTTTGGCTAAAAACACCCCGCTGGGCGGTACATATAAATAAACCGCTAGCCTGCTAATCTAGTGTTAATGCACAGAAAACCAAGTACATTCAATTTTCTAACCGACAGAATCTCACTGACTCCCATATATTTTTTAATGATGTAAATATTCCCACTTCCCCTAGTATTGACATTCTCGGTGTAACATTAACTACTAACTTGAGCTGGACACATTATGTTAGAGGCATTGCTAAGAATGCCTCTAAAAAACTGGGACTCCTGTACAGAGTTCGAGAATTCTTCACTGACGAGCAGTTGGCCGTAATATATAAAAGTCATGTGCGTTTCAGATGGATTACTGTTCACCTCTGTGGAGTGGTTGCATTGAGGCAGTTGGACAAAATTCAAAATAAAGCAATTAGATTAATCAATAACCCTGCAATCACACAGGACCTTCCTACATTATCCATACGAAGAAACGTTGCATCCCTTGCATTATTCTACAGATATTTTCACAGCAATTGTTCCGAGGAACTTGCTTCAATTGTGCCGCCTCTCCACATTTTTCCCCGTAGAACTAGGGCAGCTGAGAGCGCCCATGAATTTACACTTTCTCCTCCACAATGCAGAACTTCTGCTTATCAAAATTCATTTATCCCTAGAACTACTACTCTTTGGAATTAACTTCCCTCGAATTGCTTTCCACAAACTTACAATCTACAAATGTTTAAATCCAGTTGTTACAAACATTTTATGAATGGAGGATGCCTTTAGGCACATGGACCTTTTTGTTTTATCTGTGTTTTTCCTTCCTCTGTTCATTGTCTTTTAAAAAAAAAAAAAAAAAAAAAGTAATAGCTAGGACATGTCCTGGGGCTCGAGGTACTAGTCTATCCTGACCGTTATGCTAATCATTGATGAAGTTCCGTTTCGGTACTCTTGACTTGGGGTCTTTCATATGATGTCCCTAGTGTCATGACACAGTGACAACGTATCGGGCTAACGCAAGGAGATAGTAAGATCATGAACTTACTGATTTTACTCGATCTGCCATTGACCATTATAAGAGGTTCAAAGAACTCGGGGGAGGTGTTGAAACCTTTTAATTGTAAGTGTCCTCGACCATGGTGTCGGACAGATACACTAAGGACATTTATATGTAGAGTGCCGTTGTTAGCGGTATCTTGCAAAAGCCCCAACTAGTCGAATGACCTTTACCATGGCAAATATCTTTCTATAGTTTGAAAGTGCAGTTTTAGCAAAAGAAGTAAGGTGGGGACATGTCCGACGGTTATGCTTCTAATACTAAAGGTGCAGCCTACTAGGGATCTTATTATTAAACACTATACCATGGCACGTGATAATTTTAATTCCTCAATAGGTATAATAACTCTTCAGACCTCGATAGACACTTGCCATGGTTTCAGTACTATCCTTGAATGGGAGGGTAATTTTAGGGCTAGATTATAAACATGTACATTGAATCAAGCCCTAGAATTACTTGCCTTATTCAGGTTTTCGTCGGAGTAGTGACGACTTTAGCTGAGATGCCCCAGGTCAGGTGTGCTGGGGTCAAAAGGTCATAAGTCCAGGGGGGCGTATTCCGGGGGGATTAGGAGGACCCCTCAGAAGTTTGCGGGCAGGTGAGTCGACTTCTTGGCGGAAAAGGGGCGTAAGTGTCCCTGCTTAGTGTGGCGATGTTGGTCCTTCTGTACCTGACTGTACACTATCTTCTTTCTGGGAGCCTCGTGGTGTTGTTGTGATGTGGTGATGGTCTTGCCCGGCGTTGTTGGTATATCTGGTGTGATGGTGGCAATTTTAGCTTCTCGTGTGATGTTAGGTAGTGATGTACAGGGTTTGTTTGAGCGGCTAGATGTGATGGTTTTATTTCCGATGGTATTTCTTGCACATGGTTTTATCTGCGTGGTGATTCTCTGTGCTGGGGATGAGTTTTCCTTCTCGGTGCATAGGCTCTGCTGTGCGTGTTGTTGATGTGTGTGTGGGTACTATGTGGTTTGTTTGGTGTGTGATGTGGTGGTCAGAGGTTAGGTAAGGTTTGTGTGTCAAAATTGGAGAGAATCGGACAGGGGGTTTTGATAACCGGCCTGATCTTGTCTGGAAATTAGGTATAGGGGGTGGAATTGGGCTGGTATCTGAGGGTGTAGAGGGTGTGGATGACGGTGGGGTTTGAGGTTGGGGGTTGGGGGTGATGGGTTGACTGGTGAGGTTAGGGTATAAAGTGATTTGTGGAGTAATGGATGATTTTTGTGGTATGTTTCTGGTGGGGGAGGGTATGTTAATTAGAAGGGTAGGGTGGGGGGCGCTAGGTGAGGGGTGTGGGTGGGAGTTGGGGTTTGATCTGGGAGATTTGTAGGAGAGGCGGAGGGTGCGGTTTGAGGATTTTGTGATTTTGTGACGTGGAAGGTAGATTTGAGAGTTGAGAATAGTCTTGGGTTTGGGGTTTTTGAGTACAAAGAAGTACAAAGGAAATCAAGCAACAACAGGTCTAGTGACCCTTCTAGGCTGTTTGTCCTCCAAAACACTGAGGATCAAGCTTAGTGTCCAACAGTAGTTTAGAGTGGGTAAGGGAACATTGGAAAGGGAACTACTGCCCTGTAACTAATGTCTGTGGCAGGATTAGGAAGTTAGTAGGGGACAGATGGGTTAGTAACTGAGGGAGAAATAAAATAAATTTATTCATTTACAAACGCAGTCAGTCACGGGTTTGATGCAAGATATTTGTCTAGGCGAAGTTTAAATGAATCAACGGTGCTGCAGTCTATAACGTCCAGGGGAAGCCCATTCCACAAGTTGACAACTCGATTGAAGAAGAAATTCTTAGATTCGTGTGAGTTAAAAGATTTACCAATAATTTTGCAACCGTTTCCCCGCGTGTAATTAGATTAGTCGATAGTTAAGTACTTAATGCAGTTCATATTGTCGATGCCTTTGATGATTTTGAACATTTGAATTAAGTCGCCTCTTAATCTGCGCTGGGCTAAAGGAAATAGATTCAATTATCTAAGACGTTCCTCGTATGGTTTGTTCTTTAGGCTAGGTATTATTTTGGTAACTCTACGTTGAACTCGTTCTAGCTTGTCTATATCTTTTTTGGTAATACGGGCAACAGGATTGAACGCAGTATTCCAGAAGAGGGCGGACTAAGGAATTGTAAAGGGTTAGGATAACTTCTTTGGATTTATGCTCAAATGACCTGCCTATAAAGCCAACTATTATGTTTGCTTTCTTAACATTGTTGTCTCGGTTTTAGGTTACTCGATATTGTTACTCCCAGATCGGTTTCTCTGTTTACATTCTTAAGCTGAGTGCCATTCATTGAATAGTTTGCTTTCTCATTTTGGTATCCGATATGTAGTACTTTACATTTATCCGCATTGAAACTCATTTGCCAAATTTGGGCCCAACATGATAACTTATCTAGATTGTGTTGCATATTGTCAACATGTTCTTTTGAGAGTACGCTATTTGATATTTTTGTATTGTCAGCAAATTTTGAGATTGTACAGGTGAGACCCTCATCTATGTCGTTGATGTAAATTAGAAAGAGAATTGGTCCTAGTACCGATCCCTGGGGTACCCCGCTACTTACATTGGTCCATTTAGATGCCTTACCATTTATGACTACTCTTTGCTTGCTGTCACTGAGCCAATTTTCTATCCATTTCGACACACCGTCTTGTATTCCATGCGCTTTTAGTTTTAGTAGTAAACGTTTGTGGGGAGCTTTGTCAAAGGCCTTTTGAAAATCAAGGTACAGTATATAATATCTACAGCTTTACTCTCATCGTAGAGGTTGAGGATATCGTGGAAGAAGTCTAAGAGGTTTGTTAAGCAGGAACGTTTTTTACGAAAGCCGTGTTGAGTATCTTTAAGTATGTTATTTTCCTCTAAGTGATTTACGAGTCTGTCTCTTATGAGTGTTTCTAGCATTTTACATACAACTGAGGATAAGCTAATTGGACGATAGTTACAGGGTAGGGATTTGCTGCCTTTTTTTATATCGGTGTTACGTTGGCTAGCTTTCACTGATCAGGCATAGTTCCAGACTGCAAGGATTTATTGAATAGCAATGTCAGTGGTTTGGAGAGCTCACCCTTAGCTTCCTTTAGAACTCTAGGTGAGATTGTATCAGGTCCAGGCGTTTTATTTACCTTGAGTTTATCTAAATATTGCAATACTTCTCTCTCTGTAATGGTTATATTGCTTAAAACATCAGAATTATCAATTTGAATCAGCGATGCAGTAGGGATATCACTGAGGTCAACTGTTGTAAAAACTGATGCGAAGAAGGTATTGAGGCCATTACTCATTTGTACTTCGTCTTTAGTGTATTCTCCATTTTCATCGACTAACGGTCCAACAGTTGAAGTAACTACTTTTTTCCTTCTGATATAACTATAGAATTCTTTCGGGTTTGTTTTAATTTGATTCGCGACATGTAACTCCAGGATCTTTTTACTTTGCTTAATTAACTTTTTGGCTTTGCGTTGTAGTTCTATAAATTTCACCCGTTCTTCGTCATTTTGTGAGGATTTTAATCTATCATTAGCAATCTTTTTAGCAAGCAAACTGTCTGAAATCTCGTTATTCCACTATTTGGGCTTATCATTATGGACTGAACGCCGTTTTTTCGATGGTATGCAGTCTTGCACTGATTTTTGGTAAGTGGTTGCAAATAAATCCCAAGATGTATTTATGTCATTATTGTTATTTAGAAAGCTTCAGTCAGTATCTTTAAACATAGCTCTATGTTTACGGAAGTTTGCTTTCTTGAAATTAGGGACTTTCTCGATGCAGCTATTTGGTTCGTTACTAGTAAACTTTAACCTGAAATTTATCGTACGATGGTCGCTGTTACTGAATTAATCACCAACATTAAAATTCTCTATTAATTCTTCTTTTGTTGCAAGTACAAGGTCAAGAATGTTATTACCACGTGTCGGCGATCGAACAAATTGATAGAGCAAACTCTCTTGCAAGTTCGTATACAAGTCATGTCCAGAGTGTGAAGTAAGAGTATCGCCCCACTTGGTCACAGGTAAATTAAAGTCGCCAAAAATGACGGTATCTTGTGAGTTACTTACATCTGCAATTTGTTAGTAAATTTCTCGGTCAGTTTGCACGGATTGAGCTGGAGGTCTGCATATTAATGCAAGTATTATTTGTGTACCTTTATTATTCTCTATTAGCACAAAGGATGTGTCGTCGTTCACAATTTGAGGTTTTGACAAGGAGGGTCGGGTTAAGACTTTCTTTGATAAAAAATAAAACGCCACCTCCATTTTTATTTATTCAACTTTTCTCAAGCATTACATAACCGGGAAGTGAATACTCTGCTAAAAAGTCTTTGTCTTCAATATTGAGCCAAGATTCTGTTATGCCAATCACGTCATAATTTTCTGTAAACACTAGTTCCTCTAAATCTGAAAATTCATTGCTCATGCTACGAGCGTTTGCATAGAAAACCTTTAAATTTGTGATTCTAGAACTCACGGAACGCTCCTTAATAAAAAAATTGGTTCTGGTCGGATCTACATTTATGTTCATGGCTGTCCTCGATGTCCTCGGTCCTCATCGTTGGCGGTCCTCGGTTGCCTCTGTTTTATGCTTGGCGTAGGATGATTTATGTCGCTGCTGCTTCTTCTTCTCGAATGGCGTTTTTTTATCCATGGCTGCGGACTGCTTCGTGTAGGAGACGACCCATGCGTGCTGAACCCGCAGGGTTTAGATGAGTCCCATCCTTGCGGAACAGAGTAGGCTGGTTATAGAAGTTTTCCCAGAGGTTTATGAATTCAACTTCTTCCTTCAGACACAAAGATTTTAGTCGGCTGTTTGTGCTGAAGGCTTTGTCGTAGAATTTGTCAGGTGCATCAATCTTGGAAAGAATGCCTGAGATGGATATTTCTTGTCTTGTTTTTGTAGTGCTGGATCATCTTGCGATATTTCTCTATCAGCTTTTCGGATCTGGTGCGCATGACGTCATTTGAACCAGCATGGATGATAAAAAGGGTATTTTCGTTTGCATCCTTTGTGGTATCTTCGAAGGCTTCCACAATGTCGTCCAGTCAAGCTCCTGGAATGCAAAATCTATTTCGTTGATTTAGGACTCGGTCGCAGAACTCTTTGACCTGTCCTCGTAGGATGGAGTCCCCAACGAGCCTGGTCTCTTCTGGTTCGTCTTCCATCTCTACCAAGATCTCAAATCTGTTTGACATTGTGACTGGTAGATGAGACCTTTTCTGCGTTGGCCGTGCACCGTTCCTCACTGTTGTAAATCCGGAAACCTGTGGTGGCGAGACTCTGCGTACAGGTCGGAGAAAGGAGTGGCTAGAACGGGGGCGAGGGGTTGGCACTGCTCGTGTTAACAGGCGTCTTGCACGAAGAGTGGGGGAGGGACTAAGGTGAACAGGGCGGCTGTCCTGGTTTGATGTTGGCGCAGGTTCATCGGAAGCATCTGCTGCAGTGGCTACTGCAGGTGTTGGATTGTTGGCATATGACGTTGGGGCGGTGGTGGCAGCTGGAATTGGTGATACTCCAACGTTGAGTGTTACGAACTCTGAGTGATTCCAGCTTCATGGTGAGGGCGTTGATCTTGTTGTGGGCTTCATCCAATTTTGTTGTCAAATCCTCTCGTTGCCGGCAGAATCGGCAGACTTGTGGATCGGTAGGAGCAAACATGGAAGCACCAAACATACCGGCGCAGTTCGTACAGGCACGAGGCATGGGGACGGTCACTCTCTTCAGATCACTTCACTCTCTTCAGATCACTTCACTCTCTTCAGGGGTTGGTAGGGGAGAGGTTGGGGTAAGATATGAGTTGGTGGTGTCAGAGTTGGGGATGAGGATCTTGTTGATTTGTTTGAGGTGTGTGAGTTTGGGATGGATGTGCGTGGAGACGGGGTGTTTGAGGGGATTCTGTGTTTTCGTTTAGGTGAAAGTGGTGAGGAAGTGGGCTGAGAGGTGGAAGGTCGCTTGGTTTGAGGTTTGTCTGTGGGACTTCTTGCGGTTAGGTTAGGGGTGGTTTGAGTTGTTTGTTTTATGTGTTTTAATTTTTTTTTTTTTTTTTTCGATGGGAAGGTGTGTGGGGTGGGCGGGGTCGTAGTTTGTAGTGGGTATGAAAATGCGGTTTGGTGGAATATTTCTTTTTTGCTGATGTTGACTTGGTTTTGTGGGTGGATACGGTTGAGTGGGGTGAGGGCAAAGGCGGGGGAGGTGAGGTTTGGAGGTTGAGAGCTTTGTTCAGAGTGGCTTAATTCTGTTTTTGGAAAAGATGTTGGTATCTTGGTGGGGTTTGTGGTAGTAGGTTTTACTGGTTTAGGTGAGGGAGCTGTTCGCTGGTCACGTCTTTGGTCATGTGTTGTAGGAGACTGTTGTTGACCAAAGTACGGTAGATCCTCACGAAGCAATTTCGGTATGTCTTAGTCTCTCCATGATAATCCATGATGATTTGGTAAGGATTGGGGATTTTTAGCACTTTGTAAGGCCCTACGTAACGGGGACCCAGTTTGTTGATGATAGGTAACTTGGCTACCATAACTGTGTCGCCAATGGCGTAGGAGTTGTGAGGTGTGGTGGTGTCCTGCTGTATGTCCTGACACACTTGTGCTGTGTGTAGGGTGTTTTTGAGGTGTTGTAAGGGATTTACGTTTATTTGCGAGGTCGGGGGTTGGGCGAGGTGGTGAAATGGAAGTAGTAGGGGGGCGACGCCGCACAGGCGTTCATGGGGGGTGATGCCATCCTCTCTACGGCATGAGTTAATACCCCATTGTTTCATCTTTATTGGCGCGGGCCAGTCGTTGGTGTTGAGGGCTGTGAGGCGCGTTCGTAGTTGGTTATTAATTGTTCTATGACTGCGTTCACAAATGGCGTTACCTTGTGGCCAGTATGGTGATGAATGTGCGATCTTTATGCCATATTTCTGGGTAAATGCTTTCCATACTTGACCTGAGAGCTCTGGGGCGTTGTTGGATAGTAAGGTATATTGGATAGCGCCGGTACGTTTGGTGCTTCCATGTTTGCTCCTACCGATCCACAAGTCTGCCGATTCTGCCGGCAACGAGAGGATTTGACAACAAAATTGATGAAGCCCACAACAAGATCAATGAATGGGTAAGCCGAAGTTTGGGAAAATTTCAGTGGCGAGGACTTCTGCTACGGTGAGGGCGTTATGGTCTTTTATTGGGCAAACTATTAGGAATCTTGAATATACGTCGACGAATGTGACTATAAAACGTTTTCCGTTGCTTGCAGGAAAGGGGCCCATCACGTCGAGGGAGAGGGTTTGCCAATGTTTGTTGGCTGAAATCTTTCTGGCTGGTCCAGGTGTTTTACCTCTATCTTTTCCTAAGGTACAGGGTTTGCAGGCTTCTGTGACTCGTTTTGCGATGGTCGATGGATTAATTGTCCAATACATTTGTTGGAAAGATTTTAACATCTTTGTTTGACCTAAATGTATTCCGTTTCCTTCGTGGATGATTATCATGAGGTCCTGGGCGGTGCAGGGGTCGACGGCGATGTGACCGGACTCTGTGTATAATTGATCACCAACCTGATGGAGGTGGTAAAAATTTCCTTAGGTATCCACTTCGGTTTGATCTTTCTTTGCCAAGCTTGTGTCTCCTTGTGGTGTTTTGTGTGGTTGAGGTCATTAGGGCGGCCAAGGTGGATGGTGTGGTGTCTGGTACTGGTAGGCGGGAGAAGGCGTCGGCGTTGGTGTGCAATTGACCTGGCCGGTAATGAATTTCAAAGTCGTATTCTTCGAGCGTCTCACGGCATTGTACTAGGAGGGCTGAATTGGTTTCCGACCAAAGTAGCCATTGTAGGGATTGGTGGTCGGTGATGATGTCTACTTTCGTGCCGATGAGGAACGACCGGAAGTTATTCAAGGCCCAAATGATGCCGAGACATTCTATTTATGTGGCCGCGTAATTTTGTTGGGCATTATTTAGAATTGAGCTAGCGCAGGCTATTATGTGCTCTTTCCCATCCTGTACTTGTGCTAGGACTGCTGCTATTGCATAGAGTGATACATCTGTGTATAACCTGAAGGGTTGCCGATAGTCTGGGAAGGATACTGTAGGGGCGTTCACTAAGTTTTTTTTTTTATGGTATTGAAAGCTTGGTCATGTTCTGGTGTCCATACGAATTCTGTGTCTTTGTGGGTGAGTTCATGTAGGGTTTTGGCTATTGTAGCAAAATTTTGCACGAAGCGTCGGTAATACATAGCTAGGCCGAGGAAGGACCGTACTCCTTTAACTGTAGTAGGGGGCGGTTGGGCTGCTATGGCGTATAGTTTAGGAGGGTCTGTGGAGATGCCTTTTTCCGAGATTACGTGCCCCTAGAAATATACTGTTTGTCGGGCAATCTCGCATTTCGATGGTTTTAGCTTTAATCCTGCCTGTTTGATGCGTTGGAGCACTTGCCGGAGTCGCTGAATGTGCTCGGGCCACGTCATCTAGGTACGCTAGACAGGTTTCCCAAGTTAATCCTCTTAGCACGGACTCCATGAGGCGGAAAAACGTTGCAGGACCATTGCATAGACCGAAGAGTAGGACATTGAAAAAGCTGTCTTTTGTTGGTGTTTGTGTTTGATAGGGACTTGCCAGTACCGGGCTTAATAATTGGAGGTCGAGGGTGGTGAACCATTTTGAGCCGTGGAGGGAGTCTAGTGAGTCGTCAATTCTTGGTAAGGGTGTGGCGTCTTTGATGGTTGTGTCATTGAGGCGTCGGTAATCGACGCAAAACCGGGTGGATCCGTCTTTCTATTTTTAACCAACACTATGGGGGAAGACCAGGGACTGACGGAGGGCGTGGCGATGCTGGCATCCAACATTTCTTGAACCTGGCGGTGTTCTTCCTGTCTTTGTAGTGGGGTTTTTTCTGCGGGAGGGCAGACGGATGGGTGGTCCTGTGGTATGGATGAGGTGTTCTTCCATATGGGTTTTTCCTATATCGTTGGGGGTTTGAGCGAAGACGTCGGCGAACTCATGCAATACTTGGTTCATTTGGTGCTTTTGCAGTGGTATTAAAGTTTTGGGAAGGGGTGGAAGTATAGTGGGGGAAGCTGGTTTGATTGGTGTGGGGTCTACGTCGTCGAAAGTTTCGAGGTCTCCAATTATGAGGCCTTTTGGGAGTGTCAATACTTCCTCCGATATATTGGCAATTATGATGGCGTTTGGATGATAATAGGGAGGATTGTATCCTGCAGAGTTCCATGCAGGTGTTGGTTATTTTTTGGGGTGAGGATCATGTTGTGCTGTGGGAAGGGGCACCCACTGCTGATGTCTGGGACGGATGGACATACGTTGGTTTATTACTGCGGGGCTGATGATGGTGGGTTGCTGATGGGGTTGAGGAAGTGAGTGATATTTTTCTGTGGTGGTGGTTATGTTGGATAGGTTGTGGGGCGGTGTTAACATCACTGAAGTGGGGCGCGTGGTAAGGGTTTTGGGCGGTAGGGTGAATAAGTTGTTAGGCAGTGCTGAAGTCGCTGGGATAAGAAGTGTGGAAGTTTGGTTGTTGGTAGATTTGAGCGGGAGGCATTTATCGGAGTGATAATGGATTTGGCGTTACAAATTTTTTGAATCTTTGCTAGTTGAGGTCTTCCTAGGGTTCTTGGGGAGGGCAAGGGGTGGGTCTTGGTGGGCTCCTCTTGGTCGTTTTTTTTTTTTTTTTTTAAAGGTGAGGAGTCGTCTGCCGCAGTCTAGCTGTGCTTGAAGACTTTGGAGTAGGTCTAGGCCCCTGTAACCGTCGTATTGTTGACAGTCAGAGTGGAATACGACGAATGGGTGGTCGCATGTGGCGTTAGGCTGGGGGGGGGGGGGTGATATGCAGTGGTGCTGTTTCTCCTCTAATCAGTAGGGGGGTATCTCCGGCACTGATGAGGTTTGTGGTGGCAGTTTTTAAGTTTCCTAGTTTTTTTATTTTGTTTGTCATAAAACGAATTGAACAAGCATGATCGTGCAGCGCCTGTATCAACTAGGAGTCTTGTCGGAATGCCTTGAATTTTTGCGAGGTGGTAGATTGGTGGTGGTTTATCGAGTGTGGACTCCCCTGCCGAAGCCATGACGAGCAGGGGCGGTGTTAAAAACCCTGGGGGGCATCGTCGGAGTTCTCCATGATTTCTTCTTCTTCCTCAGTGATTTGTGCAATCTCTTCCGTTTCATATTCCTCTTCGAGATTGTCTTCTAGGTTTCTGGACTCTTCCTCTGCTGCTGATACACAAGGTATATTGTTCCTGTTCTTTGCTTGGTCTGGAATGAAATGGATGGGGCAGGTAGAGTTGCATGCTCGGAAATCGAATGAGTTGATCGACACTAGTGGGTGATCTCTAGGGTTGCACCCTGACGCGGGTCTCTGAGAGAAACGCCCAGGTTGTTTATTTGAAGGATATATCCGGGGTGGGTTTGTCTGAGGTTGATTTGACCGGAACTGCTGGGTGCGGACGGGGTTATACGGCTGAGGGCGACCCGGTGTTGGTCTGGGGTTGTACATTTGACAATTCCTTGGACTGTTGTTAGGTTGTGAGTGAGTAGGGAATCTCCTTATGGCCGCTACCGTAAGCGTCTTGGGGCGGGTGGCAAGAAGTTTCCTGATGGTTAGGATGTCCTTTTGGAATCTGGTAGGGTCATGAAGAGTAAAGTGTTCTTTGACGAACGTTGGTAGTATTCTGAGGAGATGACCTAAGGTTTGTTGTTTTCGTTGCTCTGTGGTATGTGTTGGGTAGGCGGATTTGACGTGCTGGTTAATTGTGGCCAGGGTGATGTTGATATCCCCTTCGTATTTCATCTCGTCAATTTTTGTTTGGGCGAAGATGGAGCCCAATGATGGCTGGATTGCATCGATCACAATGGATTGGAATTGGTCCCAGTAAGTGTCGGTGTTAACTGTGCGGCTACCAGGGAAATGGCTTTTCCCAGGTGCGTTAATAACACAGCAATCTTTTCGCAATCATGGTTATAGGCCAGGTCGAGTACTGGCTTAACCATATCCAGATAAGTTTGAATATCGTATGTATCTCTATCGTATTTGGGGATGGGAATATGGGAGCGATTAATTGCCATGATGACTAGTGTTATACAACGCTCTATCTCTTCTGATTTGTGTGCTGAAATTACTTTTTCTTCCTGAATCAAAAACCACCATCTGCCGCCAATGTTATGCCAGGGTTTTTACCAGGTTTTTAGATTGGATTTGGTAGGTTCTACTTAACCCGTACTGTACCGTAGGATACAGTAATAAAAGTCCCCAGCAGTCCCAAGCAATGTGGCCAAAATGAAACGAGAGACCACCTTTTCACCTCAAGAGATGAGGCAAAATGGATCTATCACCTTTTTTTTTTTTTTTTTTTTTTTTTTCCCAAGACAAAAAAAAAAAAAAAATAGCCTTGTACAGGCAGTTACGTTACAAGACAAGTACATTACTGACGGCTATAACCATCGCTGGGACTGGGGCGTTACTTATCTACTGACGTCGCTGGGATTGGACGGGTTAACTGGAGAAGTCAAAATCACACAACACATGTACAGAGGAAACAAAGAGCAACATATATACTATCAGACTCTATCAAGACAGGTCAAAAAATAAATCAGGAAAGCAAAACAAATTATGAAATAAGGATAGCCAGTGACTCAAAAAATAACCCTAAAGCTTTTTACCAACTATGTAAATCTAAAGTTAGAGATGTAATAGGCCCCCTAAAAACTTCAATAGGAGAAATAACAGAAAATGATTTAGAAATGTGCAGTACATTAAATAGTCAGTTTCTTTCCGTTTTCACTAATGAAAATTTGACACAGATTCCAGAAGTCAATATGGTATATAGTGATAGTATAGAAAATATGTTAAGTACAGTTAGTATAAGTAGAAATGATGTGCTTAAGGAAATTGACAGACTGAAACCTCAAAAATCGCCTGGTCCTGACGAGGTATATGCTAGAGTATTAAAAGAATGCAGAGATGAGTTAAGTAGCCCATTAGCATTTTTATTTAACAAGTCATTAGAAACAGGTTTAGTTCCAGAAGCTTGGAAGCTTGCAAATGTAGTCCCGATCTTCAAAAAAGGTGATAAATCGATAGTATCCAATTACCGTCCCATTAGTCTCACATCAATCATAGGAAAGTTGCTAGAGTCTATTATTGCTAGGAAAATTAGAAGCCACTTAGTAAAATTTAACTTAATAAATTCTTCTCAGCATGGATTCACTCAGGGACGTTCTTGCCTTACTAATTTGCTTAGCTTTTTCTCAGAGGTATATGAAGCAGTAGATAGTGACAAGTCATATGATATTATATTTAGATTTCAGTAAAGCTTTCGACAGAGTCCCTCATGAGAGATTGATGAGAAAGGTTGAGGCACATGGAATAGGAGGGTCGATGTTGGAATGGATTAGGTCATGGCTAATTGGTAGGAAACAGAGAGTCAGCATAAATGGTACCAAGTCAGAGTGGGGAGCAGTCAAAAGTGGTGTCCCCCAGGGATCGGTATTAGGTCCCCTGTTGTTTCTTATATACATAAATGACCTAGATTTAGGTATAACTAGTAGGATAAGTAAATTCGCAGACGATATTAAAATGGGGAGATCAATTGATTCAGATAGCGATATAGAGTGCCTCCAAAGGGATCTAGATACCTTACATGAATGGTCAGTAAATTGGCAGATGAAGTTTAACATTGACAAATGCAAGGTATTAAAGATAGGGAAGATGCAAACAAATGTTAAATATAAACTAGCTAATTTAGAATTAGAAAATTCAGACTGCGAGAAAGATCTAGGTGTGTTTGTTAGCAATGATTTGAAGCCTAGAAAACAGTGTATAAGCGTTCGTAATAAGGCAAACAGGATTCTCGGGTTCATCTCTAGGAGTGTGAGTAACAGAACTGCTGATGTTATCTTAAAACTTTACTTGTCATTAGTGAGACCCCATATGGATTATGCTGTCCAATTTTGGTGTCCTTATTACAGAATGGACATAGATTCTTTGGAGAGAGTACAGCGTAGAATGACAAAAATGATCCATAATATTAGAAATCTTTCGTATGAAGAAAGGTTGAAGAAATTAGGTTTACATTCGTTAGAGAGACGCAGAGTTAGAGGGGATATGATAGAGGTGTTCAAGTGGGTTAATGGGATTAACAAAGGGGACATGACAAATGTACTAAAGCTCAGTGATAGCGAAAGAACTCGTACCAATTATTTCAAATTAGATAAATTTCGTTTCAGAAAAGATATAGGCAAATATTGGTTTGGTAACAGAGTTGTAGATGGGTGGAATGGACTACCAAGTGCTATAGTGGGATTAAAAACGGTAGGGAGCTTTAAGATAAAATTGGATAAGCATATGGACGAGAAGGGTTGGGTGTGAAGGGGGATCAGCCGGGTTGGGCCAATCAGCGCTCTGCAGACCCCCGTAATCCTGCGTTAATCTCTAACCGTTTTGGTAAGATGATCCTCAGGGTATTAAGAGTGTTGAGCCTATAATTGGGCTTTGTAATTGGGGTTGTGTGGGACAGGGATCTGCCTTGCTTGGGCCAATCGGCTTTCTGCAGACTCACATTTTCTTATGTTCTTATGTTAACATACAACACTGCATACATTTATGAAAAAAATTATTTGTATACTCCTAAGGTTAACAATACTACTACTTATACGTGAATAAATAGTTAAAACATAAATGTGCTGAGCACAGGCGAGGATCCGCAATGGGACTAGGAATATTGTAGCTGTCTCTATCATGCATTTACTCACACAATATATAGGAACTCTCATAAGAACCTGGATCAAGATCAGAGTCAAAATGTTGGACTCTGTCTGAGAAATAACCCTCGTGCGCACTGAGGAAATATTCAGAATCTCAATAAGGTGAATGAAAATAGAGTCTAAAGTTAGGGACTCTATCGTTTAAGCTACTCACTTGGATACACTTAGTGATGAAAAGTCAATATTTGTGGACTCTAACTTATTATGGCACCTGGCGCACTGGTGTAATTTAGGCAGAGTATGGCGGATTTAAAGAAGTTGAGTTTACTCTACTTAGACTGAAAAGGTCCGCTCATATAAAATGTAAATGAAATAACAAATACCGGGAATGTAACTCAGTAATAAATCACCATAGAAAAGTTGTAGTTAGGTAATGTGGAAATCGATGTTTGTTGGTGGATGGTAGACAAATGGCTACTTCTCGAACAGAATTGGGAGGTTGTTTATACCAAGCGGCCACGTGGGGCGCACTTAACTATAAAGGGATAAGGAATAATATTGAAGAAGTCTAAATCATGATATTATAAGCTTAGCTGTCTGTTAGTCAGTCGGATGAAGTAATGATGAGAGCTGAATGAAGCTGGAACCAGGATCGCAGCGAACTGAGGAGTGGAGGTAATGTTGTCTCGATGGTGGACAAAGGAGCTCTGGCTGAGGTGCCTCCATCCGAGACGTCATCGTTTTGCGCTACGGATTTAGCGGATACTGCTAAGTTTGTAGCGGATATCTAGCGGTAAATATCGCACCGCTTTTATAATATTACGACATGGCTATATGATAAATCTAAACTTGGGGACTCTGTCGTTATTATCTTAGTTTCACCTTATTTCACTGGTGTGTGAGTTTTCAACATTTACTCTTAGACTAACACTTGAAGTTGGAGTAGTAGGTGAGATGAGATAACAAGGGGCTGGTCTTCTAGTTCTCCATTGGGCCGTTTAGGTGGTCCTGCCATGCGGATGAGTAGCTTGGGATACAGATGGATTAGCTGGTTTTGGGTCTTAAATGATAGTTCCTTAATGTCATGACATGGGGCACTTTTATCGGACTAATTAGCTAGGACATGTCCTGGGGTAATTGTCTATCCTGACCGTTATGCTAATCGTTGATGAAGTTCCGTTTCGGTAGTCTTGACTTGGGGTCTTTAATATGATGTCTCTAGTGTCATGACACAGTGACAACGTATCGGGCTAACGCGAGGAGGTAGTAAGATCATAAGGTCATAAGTCCAGGGGGGCGTATTCCGGGGGGATTAGGAGGACCCCTCAGAAGTTTGCGAGCAGGTGAATCGACTTCTTGGCGGAAGAGGGGCGTAAGTGTCCCTGCTTAGTGTGGCGATGTTGGTCCTTCTGTACCTGACTGTACACTATCTTCTTTCTGGGAGCCTCGTGGTGTTGTTGTGATGTGGTGATGGTCTTGCCTGGTGTTGTTGGTATATCTGGTGTGATGGTGGCAATTCTGGCATCTCGTCTGATGTTAGGTTGTGATGTACAGGGTTTGTTTGAGCGGCTAGATGTGATGGTTTTATTTCCGATGGTATTTCTTGCACATGGTTTTATCTGCGTGGTGATTCTCTGTGCTGGGGATGAGTGTTCCTTCTCGGTGTATAGGCTCAGCTTTGCATGTTTATTTTGGTCTTCTTTGTTGGTGACTTCGGGTAATTTAGGTATCCTGGGCATCGTGTTTATCTTGTTCTTTGTATTCTTCTCCTGTGTTGTGTTTATTTCTGCTTTAGTTATTCCTTCTTCTTTCCTACTCCGTTTTCCTTGCCGTGATGGAATGTGGCTGTTGTTTGTTTTGATCTCCCCTTCTTCGTCTTGCTTCCTTGTGTTTGTTATGCGGGCCTTCGTAAATCTGGGGTCTTCGTAAATCTGGTTATTTTAATTGTGAAGAAGTGGAGAGAGTGAGAGTTTATAGAGAATGGATGCGTTAATATATTTTTAAAAGGTATATCAATCGAGAGTGTATACAAATGGGTGTAATGACTTTTTTTTTAAACTATATAACAATCCAGAAAATGTATAGAACACGGACGTGATATCATGTTTGAGAATGTATATCAACTGAAAATAGTGTATAGAAAACGGACGTGCTATCTCTAAGCTGTAGGTGAATCAGTAGAGATATGATAGTAATAGTAAGATAGAGATGATAGTCAGTGTAGGCTTAGCTAGACTATGATAACACACACCTGGCAGACTTAAGGGAGCCCATCTCGCTTGTTTTCTCTTTCTCTCCCCCTCTCTTTGGCATTTACCCATTCGGCCCCATTCAGCCTACTGTTTTAAGACGTTTACCCCCATCCAGGTGTCAATATTTTCCTGGCAAGCGGTAGCGAGCCAGCATATATATATTTTTGCTTTGACAGCAAGCTAAATTTGTACCGTTTTCGATAGAAAAATGTGTCCGGCGAAGCCGGATTTCTTCGTACAATGCTGGCTCGCTATCGCTCGACAGGAAGAAATCGACACCTGGATGGGGATAAACGTCTTAAAACAGTTGGCTGAATGGGGCCGAATGGATACAAGTCAGGAAAAGAGAGAAAAGGAGAGAAAGATAAAAAAAAAACGGTGACCCCCCTTAAAATTATCTGTTGCTATGTCTCGACAGTTACAAGGATAGTTTAGTTTATTATTATTGAGGGTGTTCATGTTGAGGTTGTACTCCTCAACAGCGACTGGTTTGATTAGTTGGTCCCGGAGACTGAGAGAAACGCCTCCCCGCACCTCCTTCTAACACACACACACACACACACACACACACTCACACACAGAAAAGTCACCCCGACCCCCTCCAAGCTAAATATTCATATTTTTCGGTAGTTTAATGTTTATCCTAAATCGACATCTGAATGGGGTAAAGCGTCCTATAATCGGCAAACTTAAGGTGTGCAGCGTCTGAAAGTGTTCAAACTAATGGAACAAAACTGGCAGGGTCTAAAATGGTTCGTCTTCCTCCAGATAGGGTTAAGCGACTCTGATGGCATATACTGTATATAAGAGGAAAACATAACTTAGCAGTATTGTTATGATTATTGGTATTTTAATTAATGCACTTCGCTGCTCTATGTATTTGGTCCTTGTATTTGGTCCTTGTATTTGGTCTTTGTATTTGGTCCTTGTATTTGGTCTTTGTATTTGATCTTTGTATTTGGTCCTTTTATTTTGGTCTTTGTATTTGGTCCTTGTATTTGGTCTTTGTATTTGATCTTTTTATGCTTATTTGTATTTGGTCTTTTTATTTAGTCTTTGTATTTGGTCCTTGTATTTGGTCCTTGTATTTGGTCCTGTTATTTGGTCTTTGTATTTGGTCCTTGTATTTGGTCCTTGTATTTGGTCCTTGTATTTGGTCTTTGTATTTGGTCCTTGTATTTGGTCCTTGTATTTGGTCTTTGTACTTGGCCTTTGTATTTGGTCCTTGTATTTGGTCTTTGTATTTGGTCCTTGTATTTGGTCCTTGTATTTGGTCCTTGTATTTGGTCTTTGTACTTGGTCTTTGTATTTGTCTTTTCTTTGTATTTGTTCTTTGATGTGCGCACAACTGTAGTATACCGTAATATAGCATAATGAGTGAGAGCACAGTGAGAGCACACGGGACGGTTGAGCTCCTCAAAAGAGGGGATTTTCGGAGGGGTATCGTGGGGCTGAGTGACCCATATACGTATCAGAAGATCGGCGATGATACGGTGTTTCGGCACATAGTAAACAGAACTGGTTTCTTGTTTAAACATCGCCCACAAAGCATATTTAGTTTAATCTTGAGAGTGTTATTACCAGTATCAGTGAGGGGACAAGGAGCCGTCAGGCACTAGCCCAGCCCTGCCCAGGCACCATAAACCTCCAGCAGTGACCACAAGGTGAGTGAGGTGACCGTTTATAGGGCAGGCAGTTTCACCCTTATGGTTCCCCACCATAGGCCTCATCTTCCATCTACCCCAAGGACCTGATACTCGGTCCTTCAACTTCTCAAACAATTCTAACCTTTATGAAGTATTTGCTATAAGGTCCATTTTCATTTCCCTCTCTCTAACCATTTAGGAAATACTTGCTACAAGGTCCATTTTCATTTCTCTCTCTCTCTCTCTTGGAATGCCCAATGATTAGGGAATACAGGAATAATCAGTTAACCACAATTGAGGATCAAGCAATATACATGCTAAAGAATAACGTAATCAATAACATACTAAACAAACACAAGAACTTTGCCCCCCCACAATAATATGTACTGTAAACATGAAACATGAACCTTATAAGTATGCACCCCTTGCCCTCCACACATCTCTTCTTTCTTACAAGGTCACACTTAAACCCTTTGTAACGCCCTCTACACGATTTCATATTTTCATTGATCATGTCACACTTATAATATCAGTCAGTATTTCTTTACTTATCACTGCTATTCTCATTTAATAGATTGACAATGTACAGTATATACATATCCCTCTGAGCCTCTAACACAGCTTTTATTTAAATAATCTGTTAAGTGCCAATTCATATCCTTTTGCAAGCCAATATACATGATCCTTGCATATGTAAGCAACATAATTGTCCTCAATATTCTTTGCTAATGGTTTGATCTACAATTAAGTACCTTCGGATATGCGGCATATCCATCCCGGAGGACTACTAGTATCTTCCTTCTGAATATTGTTTTGCTACTAAACTTAATTGAATCTTGATCTTTGCAGGTATACAGTTTCCTTCCCTACTTATTGATATGTTGTGTCAGGTACGATGAAGCGATACTGCCGATATCTGTAGACTTGCGTTGAAATTCAAACTTTCCCTTTTAAGATTTTTTTTTGTACTACCATATTTATCTTCAGTACTATCGCTGGCCTTAAACAACTTATTTATATGTAGTATGTCCCACCCACCCCAACACATACACACACACACACACCTCCCCTCTCACACTTTCCTCCTCCCTGGAGTACCTTACCTCCTCCTCCTCCCCCCCCCCCCCCTACTCCTCCTCCTCTCCCACCCATTCCTCTACCTCCTACAAAACCCCTAACCATACTGCTGTATTGTCCTCAATATTCTCGGCTAATGGCTTGATGTACAAGTACCTCCGGATATGCGGCACTGTCCCTCCCGGAGGACCACTTGCACCTTCCCTCCGAATATTATTTTATGGAAATAAAATAATTCGAATATGAATATGAATCTGTGTGGCTGTGTATTTTGGGTGCTGGGGCAATGCCTTCTCTATACATAATTATGTATAGAGAAGGCATTGGCTGGGGTCTGGTGACTGGGTCACGACGGGTAGGGTCCCTCTAGGATGTTTAAGAAGGGACATACACACACACACACCTCCCATCTCACACTTTCCTCCTCCCTGGAGTACCTTACCTCCTCCTCCCCCCCCCCCCCCCCCCTACTCCTCCTCCTCTCCCACCCATTCCTCTACCTCCTACAACCCCCCTCCCTCTCTCCCATAACCACACACCCTACTAAATATTATATTACTATCGGCATGTAAACTTCTCCACTGGTCATATTGCGCTAACTATCCCCTCAATAACCATTATTGTAATAAGAATTTGAACCATGTAACTCATCTTTGTAAACTATTTGTATTACTATAATTCCATTATAACTTCGGTAGTTGGTAATATTAGTCACATTATGTATGTGACTCTTGTATTCAGCTAACTATGACCTCAATAACCGTTGATGTAATGAAGAATGTGAAGTGTCCCTCATATGATTGTAATATATTTGTGGTACTATTATTGCATAATAATTAATGTAGTTCGAAATATTAGTCACATCTTGTATGTAATAATTGTATTCAGCTACCTATGATCTCAATAACCATTGATGTAAGAAAACATGAATAGCCTCCTCATATGATTGAATTATGTATTATGTTGATTTATACCATTGCCTATTTTTGTAATAATTGTATTCAGCTAACTATGATCTCAATAATCATTGATGTAATGAAAATATGAATAGTCTCCTCATACGATTGCACTAGTTCTGTAGTGCTATTATTTACAACCTGTCAATTAATAATTCAGTCACTACAAGCTTGCTTGCTTTTTTTTTTTTTTTTTTTTTTTATACAGACCATGTGACAATTAAATGAGGAAACTATAATAACACATCTGAATAATGCCAACCTGACTTATAAACACAAATATGAATGTAACCAGACGACGATGCTGTTGTTTCAGTGGAATAATGGCTCTTTGAGCAGTATGTATCGCCTTACTAGTGGTTGTCCCCTCACAGGATGGGGGCGCTGCTCAATAAACTCGCCCCTCGGGGCAAAATCAAATCAAATCTCTCTCTCTCTCTCTCTCTCTCTCTCTCTCTCTCTCTCTCTCTCTCTCTCCTTTTTATCCTTAACATCTTTTCATCCACTTTCAATCACCGCACTTAACCGCCTCATTGCTATTATTTTGTTGGTTATCTATAACTTCAGATCGCTTTTTATCATTTTAGTTATTTGTTTTCCTCTAACATCTTTCATACCCAACCAGGCCAGCCCCCTCTCCAGCTCGCTTTCTTTCTCCCTCGCCCCCGCCCCTGCTCTCTCTCTCTCTCTCTCTCTCTCTCTCTTAACATTTTGTACAATTTAATAATTTTTCCATAACTGCTGCCCTAGATCCGGTTACCCACTCAGATCCTGGCTCTCGCTCACTCTCTGGCTCTCTCCCTATCTTGATGTTGACAGCATTATTAATATCCTAAGCATTTATTAATACTTAACATCAGGGTGGCGTCGCCAGTGTAAGTAATCATAGGATATAATTGGCGTGCTTCCTTTCAATCAGTTAGATCTTTTAGATGTACCGGTGCCCAATGCCGAGGATTTATACATTTAACCACTTAGCTTTAGGAGAAGCAGGCCAATTGCCCATCAGAAAGGTTGACTATGATATGTGATTTTTTTTTTTTTTTTTTTTTACATATCCCATCAGAAAGGTTGACTATGATAAGTGAATTGTTATGCATCCAGCCAATTATACATTAATAACAACAGCAATAATCTAGATATGTGCCAGGAGAGATTTCCCGGGGTTTCTGAAACAAGGGAGACATGGTAGAGATGGAAGCACCACGGGAAGATCAGGAGGACGGCTTGGTAGAGGCAGAGGAACGGATAATCTTGGAAGACTATGGCCTAGCAGATACTAAGTGTCTTAAGTGCGGAACAACCAATGCAAGAAAGAATTCGCGAAAATGTTCCGGCTGTCTTAGATCTATTCAATTATCTTGTGCTAAGCTGACAAAGAAAACATCAGGAGAACAACCAAACTGGAAATGTCTCGCATGCCCAGGGCCCACTGCAGAGCCAACCGGGGCAACACCGGCAACACCGGTCGCCGACTTGACCCAACTGGTGACCAAATGGAAAGCGCGGATCCAGGTCCTTGTCCGGCTACCTAAAGGAGCCAGAATCCAAGTGGCGGAGGCCCTTACAAAAATCATAAAGCAGGCCCTACAGCTCAAGACACCCCTCGCATGGGCACGGCTCCTGGGTTTCTCCTATGGGGCCCTCCGAAAACCACCCAGAACCAACATACAAGACCATCTTCAGGTTTCACTAGCCACCAGAGTGAAACATCAAGTAGGCCAGTATATGGATGGAAACAAACTGGTGGAACCCCCCGAACAGCAACCAAACAGGGCCCAGAAGCACCAGGACAAGGAAGAGGAAGAGGCTGAACAGCTACGTAAGAGGGTCGTGGCGAAGCTGGCGGATAGTGACATCAAAGGGGCCGTCAGACTGTTGTCCTCTTCAGAAGGTTTTGCTGGTCAAGGCACCGAAGTTGTTGAAGCCCTACAAGAAAAGCACCCACCTACACCTAGGGACCTAAACCTCCCCCCTGCCCCAAATGACCAGATGCGCCAACCTTTAGTTGTCACGAAGGAGCAGGTGGTCGCCGCAGTGACTTCATTCCCAGCAGGCTCAGCCGCGGGCCCAGATGGTATCCGACCCGCCGACCTCAAAGGCCTCTTGGGTCAGGGATCAGGAGCTGCTGGGGAGGCACTTTTGGAAACCCTCACCAAATTCATCAACATGGTTTTAAGAGGGGAAGTACCCGACTGTGCCACACCCCTATTTTTTGGGCATCACTCTGTGCACTGGCAAAAAAAGATGGCGGTGTGCGCCCAATAGCAGTAGGGAACACCTTCCGCCGCCTTGCCACAAAGGTGGGTTTGAAACCACTCTCGAATGGCCTAGGTCAACACTTAAGACCAGTTCAACTAGGTTTCGGAACTCCAGGGGGGTGTGAAGCTGCTGTACACGCAACCCGCACCTACCTCAGCCAAGCCCAAGAAAAACGAGTGCTTCTAAAGATTGACATGCGAAACGCATTCAACAGCATTCGCAGGGATGTCTTCCTCCGTGCAGCTCAAGAACACATCCCCACTCTGTACCCCCTACTTTGGCAGGCTTATTCCAAACCTTCAATCCTGATTTTTGGCGAGACGGTAATCCCATCAGAGACCGGGTTACAGCAGGGAGATCCAGGTGGTCCTGCTCTTTTCTCAATAGGGGTGGATGCAGCAGCTAACAAAGTAAGGTCAGAGCTGAATGTATGGTACCTGGACGATGCAACCTTGGGTGGATCAGTAGAGAACGTTCTAACCGACCTAAATAACATCATAACTGACCTCGGCCAGGCCGGGCTAGTGATATATGACACCAAATGTGAACTTGTTCTCCTCAACCACACACATGAACAAGGAGAAGAGACTCAGGCCCTGTTCCGAAACATATTGCCAGATGTAAAGATCCTTCAGGAGCACCAGCAAACCCTATTAGGTTCCCCACTAACTCTGGCAGCAATCCCACCAGCACTTCAAGTTAAAAAGGAGGAGCTTCAACGTCTCGTGAGTCGCCTGATACACATCGATGCCCACTCAGCTCTGGCCCTGCTCAAGAACTGTTTCTCCATCCCAAAACTCCAATACCTCCTGCGCACATCGATGACTTACACGAACAATGGCGGCCTCCAAGAATTAGACAGCATAATCCGAGAAGCAGTGACCAGCATCACCAACGTGGAATTTAAAGAACGGGCCTGGAAACAAGCCACCCTTCCTGTCCGCCTCGGGGGCTTGGGCATACGGATATTGCCTCGGATATTGCCTCCCCAGCCTTTATCTCTTCCCTCATCGCGACCAACGACCTCGTATTGTCCATCCTTTATTCTCAACCCGGAATGACACTTAATGGGGACGTAACAGCAGCGATTAACACCTGGAAGGGAAGTACAGGAGTAGAGGAGGAGCCTCAGGGTACCTCCAGGAGCAAGCAGAAAGCGTGGGATACCATCTCGGCGAAGAAAACTCAAGAAAATCTCCTAACCAATGCAGACCAGGTTGCAAAAGCACGCCTCCAGGCAGCCGCCCGTTCGGAGAGTGGCTTGTGGTTACACGCCATCCCCATCCCACCTCTTGGAACTCACTTGGATGCTGAAGCGCTCCGGGTCGCCATCGCGCTCAGAGTGGGTGCGGCAGTTTGTCACCCACACACTTGCAAGTGTGATGGGAGGATGGATGCTCAAGGTCACCATGCCTTGTCATGTAATTACAACGCAGGCCGCCTGCCAAGACACTCTGCACTAAATGATGTCATAAAACGGGCCCTGCAGAGTGCTAACTGTGCATCAATCCTCGAACCACATGGACTTCACAGAGAAGACGGCAAACGGCCAGGGGGGATGACCACTTTCCCTTACAAGAATGGCCGGTGCCTCGTGTGGGATGCCACATGTGTTGACACTTTCTCCACAACCAACGCCGCCAGAAACGCCGACGAAGCAGGTGAAGCCGCCCGGATAGCAGAAAATAAAAAGCGAGAAAAATATAAAGCCATCGCCAGAATTCATCAGTTCGAGCCCCTGGCATTCGAAACTTCAGGAGTCTTCGGCCCTACCACCCTTAAGATAGTGAATGAAATAGGCCGTAAAATCAGAGAAGTTTCAGGAGAACCCCGGGAAACCCTCTGGCTCAAGCAAAGACTAGGGATGGCTATCCTCCGGGGCAATGCCACCAGCGTCATGAGCTCAGTTCGACAGGACTGGGTCATGCCACTGCGTGAGGCCCCGGCAGGAATGGTGTATCAGTAGTCTTTCCACAGTAGGGTAAAACAAAACATAAACTTTATTTGTATGTAACATGTGTGATGCACATTAATAAAAGGGGATGTGTCGGATGGTCGAAAGCCACAGTTGCTCGCGCGTTTGGGGCTAGCAACACGTATTATGAAAAACATGCATCCTCCTTCATTCACTGTCCCCCCCTTCACTCACTCAACCCCACAATTTGCCGGAGGATAACAGGTTTTTCACAATACGTAGACGGAGGTCTTTACAAAAAAAAAAAAAGCATAATGCTTAGTGTGTGGAATTTCGGTGTGAGTATCCTAGGTTCGAGTCCTTGGAGTGCCACATGTGTTCATTACTGTCATTGATGTCATTAGTTAGGTTTATTTGTAAAATAATTGGTGGGTTGATGAAAACAAATATGAATGTATCCAGGTTCAGGAGTAATTTATAGCAAGGCTTCCCTTTGTGGTTAAGGGGGGTGTCCTGTTTTTTTCTCTTTCTTTGTTGTATCCATTTGGCCCCATGCAGCCTACTGTTTTAAGACATTTATCCCCATCCAGGTGTCGATTTTTCATGGCGAGCGATAGCGAGCCAGCATTTTATGGAGAAATCCGGCTTCGCCGGAGACATTTTTCTATCGAAAAATTTACAAATTTAGACAGCTATCTAACTCATCCAAAATATGGTGGCTCGCTATTGCTCGCCAGGTATGAATCAACACCTGGATGGGGATAAACGTCTTAAAACAGTATGCTAAATGGGGCCGAATGGATACAACCCAGAGAGAGTGAAAAGTAAAGCAGGTCACCCCGCTCCATTAATTACCACTTCCATCGTCTAAACAGTAGTCTATCATAGATCAGTTGAGAGTATGTGTACATGCTTAGATTAACCCTTTGAGGATAAGGACGCATTTTGACAGCATACTCTGGCTAGCAATATATGATTTTATTTAGAGTAGGAAGAGTATATGGAAGGGTATATGGAAGGATATATGGAAGGGTATATGGAAGGATATACGGAAGGGTATATGGAAGGATATATGGAAGGGTATATGGAAGGGTATATGGAAGGGTATATGGAAGGATATAATTGGAAGGATATATGGAAGGATATATGGAAGGGTATATGGAAGGGTATATGGAAGGGTATATGGAAGGATATATGGAAGGGTATATGGAAGGGTATATGAAAGGGTATATGGAAGGGTATATGGAAGGGTATATGGAAGGGTATATTGAAGGGTATATGGAAGGGTATATGGAAGGGTATATGGAAGAGTAAATGGAAGGATATATGGAAGGGTATATAGGAAGGATATATGGAAGGGTATATAGGAAGGATATATGGAAGGGTATATAGGAAGGATATATGGAAGGGTATATGGAAGAGTAAATGGAAGGGTATATGGAAGGGTATATGGAAGGGTATATGGAAGGGTATATGGAAGGATATATGGAAGGGTATATGGAAGGGTATATGGAAGGGTATATGGAAGAGTAAATGGAAGGGTATATGGAAGGGTATATAGGAAGGATATATGGAAGGGTATATAGGAAGGTTATATGGAAGGGTATATGGAAGGATATATGGAAGGGTATATAGGAAGGGTATATAGGAAGGATATATGGAAGGGTATATAGGAAGGGTATATAGGAAGGTTATATGGAAGGGTATATAGGAAGGATATATGGAAGGGTATATAGGAAGGATATATAGGAAGGATATATGGAAGGGTATATAGGAAGGATATATGGAAGGGTATATGGAAGGGTATATGGAAGGGTATATGGAAGGGTATATGGAAGGGTATGTGGAAGGGTATATGGAAGGGTATATAGGAAGGTTATATGGAAGGGTATATAGGAAGGATATATGGAAGGGTATATAGGAAGGTTATATGGAAGGGTATATAGGAAGGTTATATGGAAGGGTATATAGGAAGGGTATATGGAAGGGTATATGGAAGGGTATGTGGAAGGGTATATGGAAGGGTATATGGAAGGGTATATGGAAGGGTATATGGAAGGGTATATGGAAGGGTATATGGAAGGGTATATGGAAGGATATATGGAAGGGTATATGGAAGGGTATATGGAAGGGTATATGGAAGGATATATGGAAGGGTATATGGAAGGGTATATGGAAGGATATATGGAAGGGTATATGGAAGGGTATATGGAAGGGTATATGGAAGTCAGAGGGTTGATTGGGCCAGTTTTTACCTTTTTAACTTTCACAGATCCTTCCCAAGCTGCATAAAATCGTCTAATGGAAGCCAGAATATATGTAAAAATGCGTCATGATCCGAAAGGGGTTAATATGCAGTATTCGAGGATGCATACCGTAATATATCGTAGGCTTGTGCGTAAACCTTTAACTGTCTTTATAGCGTAATGCTTAGTGTGCGGAATCTCGGTGTGAGTATCCTAGGTTCGAGTCCTTGGAGTACCAAATGTATTCATTACTTTCATTGATTTCATTAGTTAGGTTTATTTGTAAATTGATTGCTGGGTTGGTGAAAACAAATATGAAATAACCCTCTCAGTAATTGGAGATGGTGTTTGTATTTGGTCTTTGTATGTTTCTGTTCTTTATATTTGTTCTTTGGTGTGCAGACAACTGTAAACAATAACTCCTTATCATATTTTACTAACCATTTCAGTATTTGGACACCCTTTTTTCCGGGCTAAAATTCGACGATTTTATTCAGCTTTGGAAGGTAGCCAGAATGTAGGGAAGAAATTCGGCCTCAAATACTGAAGGGGTTAAATAAAAAGTAATTATTAGTTTCGATTAAATACAAATTAAGAACAACTAAGTAGGCCTATTGTAATTTTCCCATTCACTCAAAATACAAATAAACAAGGACACATTACTCTTACATATTACTGTTCCAACAAGTACATGTGTGAATACATAGTGAGAATGTAGATAAGCTGATAAGGTTCTACGGGTGCTAATTTGATCACCTTGCTAGGGGCCTTGAGCTAACGTGCTATAGGTGATCAATTCTATAGTACTGCTACATGCATATACATATTCCATTTACTTTATTTTACACATGTAGGCTACATATCCACACATCCTATTATTAAAACCCATATATCTAAACCATTTTATTGATTTATCTTTCTGTCTTCACATCTTCGTATAACCACAGTCCTCTTGTTTCCATTTTTTCGCGCGCTTCCTGCATCAGCTGTGAAGGGTGTGACGTCACGGGGTATATGAAGGGAGAGGGGCAGGATGTTGCAGTCAGTGTGTGTGTGGCTACGGTTTGGTGTACATGCTCGCCCCTCTGGCATGCTTCCCTTCCTCTCAACTTAGGTACGTCAGCTCATACAGTACGTGAAGCTACACCATTTTACGAGTGGACATTAGCCTTTGGTGATGTAGACGTATGAACACAGCGTTGCATTGTATACACGTTTAATAATGCAGTAACTTGAAAAGTGCTTGAACGTTATTATAGTGTGACTGCAACGGTGACTTGAGTGTATTTTCTTCATATTCTCTCTCCGACCTCTACCTGTGTTTTGTGGTTTTAATATTTTTCTGTCCTATCGTAATTATTATAATATGTTTGATAACGAGTTCAGAGTAACATTACTGCATATGTTAATGTAATATATGTGCATATATTACCAGTACAGCTTAACATTGTCATAAATGAATTGTGTGTGTGTAGGCCTATGTGCGTGAATAATGGAAGGCAAAGTTTAAACATTCATAGTTCTATCAATGTTATATCCACACCACTCTACAAAACAAAGTCCATTAATCATCATCATTGCTGTATTTTCGTGTTCACTCTAAATCCAAACAAAACTTTCTAATTAGAAGAATATGGTTCAAGGTTACTACACAGATTTATTATAATGTGGCGAAAGATGTGTCCTATAATGAAAGTATGTATATCAAACGTTTATAGAGATTGAAGATTTGTTTTAAATATGTTTTCATATATATATATATATTTATATATATATATATATATATATATATATATATATATATATATATATATATATATATATATATATATATATATATATATATATATATATATATATATATATATATATATATATATATATATATATATATATATAAAGAGAGAGAGAGAGAGAGAGAGAGATAATAATAATAATAATAATAATAATAATAATAATAACAATATAATAGTTACAAGGCTCTAGAATATACGTGTGTACATGCGACACTGGTCTACCGCACCTCTAATATCCAGTGCCAGTGTGACAAGCGGCACTTGACTCCCGCGTGTAGGGTCCCAGGATTGCTCCCTTGCTTGATCGCCTAAGGTTTATTGACCTACAGGTGTGGCTTTCCATACCCTTACATGCACTGGCGGACATTAGAGGTGCGATAGACCAGTGTCTGATGTTCATATGCATACTGTATGCTAGTGCCTGTTCAGCATGGGCTATCTAATTACACTGGTTTCAGACTACATTAACATCCACAGCCACTCCAACGGTGCAGTAACATTCAACATGCACTTCACACACTACCTACAACCTTACCAAGCCAGACTAAGCCATTGTGGTGAGGTGCAGAAGCTGTCATCGTTCCCTTGGGATAGGCCGATCCTGAAGTGGATCATGATAAGCTGAATATTATTAAATATAATAATAAAATAAAAATAATAATGATAAAGATATAATGACACGCACACAGATAAACCGCTCTCTCTAATCGTCCCACACACGATCCCACTGCCCACTGCCGTTGACATGGGTAATGTTAATAGTATAAGACAATTAGTTGTAGTAGTAATAGCATGTAAGGTACCGGCCCTGAATATCGTTGATGGAGCCTGGTAAATATTTATTGTGTGAGTGGAAGATCCTATAATCAACTGGAAAGTCAAATGAGTACAAAATACACAGGCTTTACTATTCATGTAAACTTCACAAAATTCATTGAGACAGTTGTGCTTTAAGGGAAAATTAAAATGTTAAATTTTCAGACATCATGAAGGTCAAGATGAAGGTCAAAGGTCAAGGTCAACTATTCCTTTAATACCTCTGGAACTAACCGATGATCTTTAATGAAATTTGACACACTTATTTGATTTTCTAGGGTTACATTAAAGCAAACACAAATATAAACCTACATAAAGGTCAAGGTCACAGGCCAAGGTCATAAGTTAACCTTCATCATAAAAAAAACGAAATTTTCGATAAGCTGACGACTGTTAGTTGCAATTTACTTAAATATCATATATTTCAATCATATACAGTATATATATATATATATATATATATATATATATATATATATATATATATATATATATATATATATATAGTTATCTCTGTCACCTGTCCTATCTCTCCAGTACAGCCACCCGATCCTCCTAGCCGGCGGCGCTTGTGGCACTTTGGTGCTGCCGACTGGGAGGCTCTTCGGCAGTACTTCTTTGATTTCCCATGGAATGATTTCTGCTTCCATGGCCGAGGACCCTCGGAGAGTGCTGAACGCATTACCGAGGTAATCCTATCGGGCATGGAAGCATACATTCCATTCTCTTTCTCTCAGACTAATGCTAAAAAATCTTGGTTTACTCACGCCTGTTCTACTGCTGTCCGCAATAAGGAGGAAGCATTCAAACGGTACCGACGCCTTAAAACTCAAGACTCTCATTCTTCATATGTTTCTGCCCGGAATCAAGCCAAATCTGTTCTTCGACTTGCCAAACACTCTTTCATCAATAATAAATGCACTGAACTATCCAACTCTAGCTCTTCCCAAGCTTTCTGGCATCTAGCCAAAAACCTCTCCAACAATTTCTCTTCCTCGTCTTTCCCTCCCCTTTCCCACTCTGATGGCACAACCATCACTTCTTCCTCTGACAAAGCTAAACTCTTCGCTCAAACTTTTGCTAGAAACTCCACCTTGGATGATTCCGGTGCTATTCCTCCCTCTCCGCCCTCCTCTCTCTTACTTATGCCTAATATCCTAATCTCTTCTAAAGATGTACTTTCTACCCTCTCTGGGCTTAACACTAATAAGGCGTACGGTCCGGACGGTGTTCCTCCTGTTGTTCTCAAAAACTGTGCTTCCGTGATGACTCCCTGCCTAGGCAAACTCTTTCGTCTCTGTCTATCCTCTAACGTCTTCCCTTCATGCTGGAAGTTTGCTCACATTCAACCTGTCCCAAAGAAGGGTGACCGCTCTCAACCCTCCAACTATCGTCCAATTGCTCTTATCTCTTGTCTTTCTAAAGTTTTTGAAACTATTCTTGCTTCCAAATTTCTTAAGCATTTCTCTTCTCATAATCTGCTCTCAGATCGCCAGTATGGCTTCCTTAAGGGTCGCTCTACTGGTGATCTTCTTTCATATCTTACTAACTCTTGGTCATCCTCCTTTCGGGACTTCGGTGAGACTTTTTCTATTGCACTAGACATATCGAAAGCCTTCGATAGAGTCTGGCATAAATCTTTAATTTCTAAACTACCCTCCTTCGGTTTCTATCCCTCCATCTGTGCCTTTGTCTCTAATTTCCTTTCCGGCCGTTCCATAGCTGCGGTTGTGGACGGCCATTGTTCACTTCCTCACCCTATAAACTCCGGTGTTCCTCAGGGCTCTGTCCTATCTCCTATTCTCTTTCTAATTTTTATAAATGATCTCCTTAACTGTACCTTAATTCCCATCCATTCATACGCAGACGACTCAACCTTACACTACTCCCTTAGTTTTTCAGAACGCCCCAGCCAGCAATCCCTCAACGACAAACGTAATGAAGCCATAGAACTCTTAAATTCTGATCTAAATACTATTTCCAATTGGGGCAGAGAAAACCTTGTTAACTTTAATGCTTCCAAAACCCAATTTCTCAATCTATCTACCCGTCAGGATCTCCCAGCGGACTATCCCTTATTCTTCAACAATACAAAAATCAACCCTTCATCTTCTCTCAATATTCTTGGTGTCTCTTTTTCTTCTGCTCTCATTTGGAAGGACCATATTACCAGTCTTGCTAAGGCAGCCTCCCAGAAGCTGGGTGTGCTCAACCGCCTTAGGGGGTTCTTTTCCCCTGCACAGCTTCTTGCTCTGTACAGGGGCATAGTGCGCCCTTGTATTGAGTATTGTTCACATGTGTGGGGAGGTTCCTCTCACACCGCTCTCCTAGACAAAGTTGAAAGGAAGGCCTTTCGTATCATTAACTCCCGTCCACTCACCAACTCTCTGCAATCTCTCTCTCTCCGCCGCAATGTTGCACCTCTCTCGCTATTCTATCGCTACTATAATAATCAGTGTTCCTCAGTGCTATCCCAGTGCATACCACCTCCTTTACGTAGGGCACGTGGTACCCGTCTTGCAACTCAATCCCACCCCTACTCTGTGCAACTCTCCAACCCAAGAGTGAAACGTTACTCTCAAACTTTCTTCTACTCAACATCTGAGCTCTGGAACTCTCTCCCAGAATCAGTCTTTCCCTCTTCCTATGACTTAAATTGCTTCAAACTCCGTGTGTCCAGGCATTTTGGCTCGAACGTCCCTTGATTTTGGCCCTGTCACTCTTTCAACTATGGGGGAGGCACTCGCTATAGGCAGTTATGCCTTTTGCCTCCCTCAATCACATAGAAAAAAAAAAAAAAAAAAATATATATATATATATATATATATATTATAATACTTAAGGTAAAAGGTCAAGGTCAAAGAACAAAAGAAGAGTGTTAATCATTTTCTTTAAACTCTTCCTAGACTGTTTAACACTTTGTGTACCAGTAACGTCTTTTGTATTGTATTCTAGCTATAATTAGACAATTTTGTGAAGCTTATGAAGGATCTGTGGTAGAAAAAAGGGTTAAGATAGTTGAAAGCCTGTTCATTTTATGGAGGCCCTTCATAAACTAAATAAAATCGTCTTAGTATCCAGTATGATCTTAAACCGACAGAACTGTACTGAACGGGTTACGTATCGTCACCAAATTGTGCTGGCATATTTGGTTGGTCAATGCAACGCTTGTCCAAATATTGTGTTTTTGTTATTCAAAGGTCAAGGTGAATGGTAAAGGTCACAGATTATGGTCACTATTTCTTTCTTATATATATTTTAAATTTGAATCACACCATATTCAAAATACTACAAAATAGTGTTACGCTGACATTATAGATAAATATTGCAATGATCAAGATTCAATGTGATCATAAATGTAATTATATATATATATATATATATATATATATATATATATATATATATATATATATATATATATATACTCCCTGGCGGACATGAACCACCAACATTCAGGACAAGTGTCCATGCTTTAATCCACTGCACACAAGTATCCTCTATCACGCCGTGGTATAGTGGATTAAAGTATGGGCACTTGTTCTGACTGTCGGTGGTTCAAGTCCGGCTGTGAGTATAAAAACATTTAGTAGCTTATGTGTATTTGAGATATATATATATATATATATATATATATATATATATATATATATATATATATATATATATATATATATATATATATATATCACAAATACAAATATGCTACTAAATGTCTTTATACTCACAGCCGGGCTTTTCTCACTACAGAGTATAACACTTCATTTTATTTTTTATTTTTTTTACTGTGTGTATAACCGTAATCGGTTAAAAACAATATTAACAGAATAATAAAGAATATTACAAAACATTATGACAATACATCATGACTGTTTAACATGTAAGAGATTTTTGTATTTTGGTTGCGTACTTTGTTGTTTTATCATGATGAACACATATACAGTACATTTATATCGAGCGTTCTCTTATCACAAACTGTATTTCCTGTGTTCATCAGTTACCCTCTTAACTGTAATACTCACCATACCAACCATTAGTAGTCTTACTTGAACCGTGGAGGGGATATTTAGACGTCTCCTATTTCGTTCCATTAGTTTGGGAATGTTAAGATGTTTCGCTCCATTAGTTTGCAGATCATAAAATGCTTCACGACACTGAGGTGTCATTTTTTGTTCTGGACGAGGGACAGCGAGCATGTAAATCTAAACAAATCTGTCTCCGGCCGGGATATTTGTTTTTATTTATTTTTTATTTTTTTTCTATATTCCAACTTACTTCCTCTCGGGCATAGGCTGAGAGCCTTAACATTCACCGCTTTACAATGAACAGTGAAGCCCGTGAGGTCTTGTTCCAGTCTAGGGAGTGAGACATGTGAAGCACGTAGAGCACAACGAGCACCTGCCATCTTGCCCTCACATGAGGCACGGTGCTCACTCATGGCCCGAAACGACCCCATCTCTGAAGCCACCCCGTTCCTGTGCTTCACTGTCTCACCCCCTACACTCGGACTCTCACACTTACACACACACAACGCCACCTGTTGAGCAGATAACTCACCAATTGAAAAAAATTACAAATTTAGCTTGATTGGGGCCTGGATGAGTATTTTTATTGTATTTTGAACGAAGTCTGGGAAGGTGTTTTTGTTATTCTTGAGGACAAACTAAAACATAATGTTCAAAATAAAAATATTATGATAACCCACAAGAAGTTGGATCAGACAGTGTTACAACCCTCACCACTACACTTGCTGTAGCTATCAGGACCACTACACCAACTCCACTACCAGGACCACTATACCACCTTCACTACCAGGACACTACCCCCTTTTCTTCTGATCTCACTTGGAAAGACCATATTGCCACCCTTGCTAAAACAGCTTCCCAGAAGGTGAGTGTGCTCAATCACCTCCGGGAGTTCTTTTCCCCTGAACAGCTTCTTGCTCTGTACAGGGGAACAATGCATCCATGAATTGAGTATTGTTCGCATGTGTGGGGAGGTTCCTCTCACACAGTACTTCTTAACATAGTAGAAAAGAAAGCCTTTTGTCTCATTAACCTCCACCATGGGGAGGTGAGGTGGAGTGGTCTTGCCACTGGACTTGTAATCCAATGGACCGGGTTCTAATCCTGATATGTCAATGGGAAGATATTATTGGGATGGAATTTGTGCTGTACCTAGTATCAGTGAAATACCACAAAGCCCACCGAAACGGCAACAAAATACCCCATTGTTTTCTGATTAATTAGCACTGTATGAATATTCCCATATTCAAAATATGTTACAGGGGGGCAATGCCTAGTGAGTTAATTGCTCAATAGGTGGCGTTCTGAGAGTGAGGGTCCAAATCTAGGGGATGAGACAGTAAAGCACAGAGGCGAAGCAGCTTCAGAGATGGGGCTGCTTTGAGCCGTGGGTGGGTGCTTCACATGTCTCACTTCCTAGACTGGAATGAGACGTCACGCGCTTGACCGTGTTGTGCAGTAGAATGTACAGGCTCTCAGCCTATGCCTGAGAGGGAGTAGTTGGAATATAGAACAAAAAATATAAAATATAAAGAACTCACCGATTCTTTGCAATCTCTCTCTCTTTGCCTCAATGTTACATCTACCTTGCTATTCTACCGCTATTACAATAATAAGTTTTCCTCGGAACTCTCTCAGTGTATACCACCTCCTCTACATAGAGTACGTAGCACCCGTCTTGCATCACAATCCCACCCCAACTCTGTGCAACTCTCCAACCCAGGAGTGAAACGATATTCCCAATCTTTCTGCTTTTCAACAGCTGAACTTTGGAACTCTCTCCCTGAATCCATCTTCCCCTCATCCTATGACTTAATTTGCTTCAAACTCCGTGTGTCCAGTCATTTTGGCTCGAACATTCCTTGAGTTTGGCCCTGTTACTCTTTCAACTCTGGGGGAGGCACTCGTCACAGGCAGTTCTGCTCTTGTCTCCCTCATTCACATAGAAAAAAAAAGCCCGCTATCGCTCGACCAGAAAAAATTGACACTAACATTAAGCAAAATACCATATATTCACTATACTGATGAGGCAAAACGTTTTAAAATATCGAAACTAATGAAATGAGACTACCTTACTCCCTACATTCGTCTTTAAGATCCCCCTACCCCCACCGAGTCAAACTTCCACACGCTATGCATTCCCCTCAGGTTACAGAGAATTATAATGACAAGGAATCACTAACACATTTATTGATTATCACTAGACACAAGGAATCCGTAACAGATCAATTAATGATCACTAGACACAAGGAATCCCTAGCAGATCTATTAATGATCATTAGAAACAAGGAATCCCTAACAGATCTATTAAAGATCACTAGACACAAAGAATCCCTAACATATCTATTGATTATCACTAGACACAAGGAATCCGTAACAGATCAATTAATGATCACTAGACACAAGGAATCCCTAGCATATCTATTAATGATCACTAGAAACAAGGAATCCCTAACAGATCTATTAAAGATCACTAGACACAAAGAATCCCTAACAGATCTATTAATGATCACTAGAAACAAGGAATCCCTAACAGATCTATTAATGATCACTAGAAACAAGAAATCCCTAACAGATCTATTAAAGATCACTAGACACAAAGAATCCCTAACAGATCTATTAATGATCACTAGAAACATGGAATCCCTAACAGATATATTAATGATCACTAGAAACAAGGAATCCCTAACAGATCTATTAATTTAATGATCACTAGAAACAAGGAATCCCTAGCAGATCTATTAAAGATCACTAGAAACAAAGAATCCCTAACAGATCTATTAATGATCACTAGAAACAAGGAATCCCTAACAGATCTATTAATGATCACTAGAAACAACGAATCCCTAACAGATCTATTAATGATCACTAGAAACAAGGAATCCCTAACAGATCTATTAATGATCACTAGAAACATGGAATCCCTAACAGATCTATTAATGATCACTAGAAACATGGAATCCCTAACAGATCTATTAATGATCACTAGAAACATGGAATCCCTAACAGATCTATTAATGATCACTAGAAATAAGGAATCCCTAACAGATCTATTAATGATCACTAGAAATAAGGAATCCCTAACAGATCTATTAATGATCACTAGAAATAAGGAATCCCTAACAGATCTATTAATGATCACTAGACACAAGGAATCCCTAACAGATCTATTAATGATCACTAGAAACATGGAATCCCTAACAGATCTATTCATGACCACTAGAAACAAGGAATCCCTAACAGATCTATTAATGATCCCTAGACACAAGGAATCCCTAACAGATCTATTAATGATCACTAGAAATAAGGAATCCCTAACAGATCTATTAATGATCATTAGTCTCAATGAATCATAAACAGATATATGTATACTCACTAGTCACAAGAAATCATCAACCAATCTATTATGTATACTCACTAGTCATAAGAAATCATCAACCAATCTATTATGTATACTCACTAGTCACAAGAAATCATCAACCAATCTATTATGTATACTCACTAGTCACAAGAAATCATCAACCAATCTATTATGTATACTCACTAGTCACAAGAAATCATTAACCGATCTATTAGGTAGGCACAAGGTATCAATATATAATCAATTAATCCTCACTAGACACACGGAACCTCATAATACATATTATAGTTCACTAGAAACAATATGGAATCAGTAATAGATATGTTACTGATTCAGGGAATTCACTGATAGGTGCAGTTACACAAGCCACATGACTTACAATTGTTGTCCCATTCCGTTTGTTTGAATGCTAGTAATGGACCATTGAACCCATCCAATGTCTTGCCAAGGCCTACTAATTTAATTTACAATCTTTACTGTTTCTATCTATTGACCTTGGATGGCCTTGTTGAGCAAGTACGTGCTTTTGAATGGGTTCCATAAGCACCTGTGGCTAATTTCCAGCCATTTATTGCATCACTCGAATATAGTGTCTGCATTTTTAAACTCACCTTTTATGAGGGAATCAATTGACATAGCTATAACTGCCAAGGGGTCAGTTGTCGTGGTGGAGTGGGTTTGGCAATGGGACAATCTTGTAACCTACTCGGTTTATTTTCAGCTGACGGTAAATTGCCATGGCCCCATCTTCATTACTCGGGCATTACGAAGATTTTGTAGCAATAAATGCTGATAATTATATAAACGTGGCATTAATATAACGCAGAGACAAGACAGTTTCATATTTTCAAGTTAGTACTGATTCATGATCATTTCGAATTCTGGCTCATTGACATTGTTGGTGAAGTTACTTATAATAAAAGTAATGACTATATTGTAAATGGTTGTAGTTATAATGTAAGCAAGAGTTAAGAGAAGTGTATTTAGGCTGGTGAACATACTTTTGTTTTGCAAATGGTATTGTGGGTTAGTGAGGTGATAGAAGTTATTGATTTGATAATATTGATGTTCGTAATAGTAATTATCATAGTGATATTGTTTGGATGATAGTGGCAGTGTTGATACAAGTGGTATTTTTGGCTGTGGTAATATCAAGTGTGATCATTATAGTGAGAGTTAAGCCGGTATCACACGAGAGCTTTTATAATCAACATTCGATGATTAAAAAAATTCTGGCGACATTTAGGAAGTATTTGGCACTGGTATCGGAAACTATACTGATGATAGATGAATTTAGGTGATAGAAATATATGGAATGTTTACCTCATAAGCTGCCAGACCAGTGTTGAGGATAAATGTTGAGGGAAAAAGCGCTCGTGGGATGCCGGCTTTATGGCGATATTACTCGTGTCCTGGGTGACCTATAGCGTATTGCTTAAGCTGGTATCACACGAGCGCGTTTTCACTCAACATTTATCCTCAACACTGGTCTGGCAGCTTAGGAGGTCAACATTGATAATATTTCGGTGACCTAAATTCATCTATCACCAGTCTAGTTTCCGATACCAGTGCAAAATAGTCCAGAAATGTTGCCAGAAAAATGTTGATTATCGAATGTTGACTATAACAGCTCTCGTGTGATACCGGCTTTAGCATATTCAGCTCACAACCGAAAGGATTACAATTCAATTCCCTAGCAGCATGAAACATTTTGCCAATTCTCGTAGCACCCTGTGCATCATATTCGAATGCTTAGCCAATATCGTTCATAGACAAAAATGGCAACGAACCAAAACAGCCATGGACAAGACTCATTAAAGGGGGTCACCTGTTTTTTTCTCCTTTTCTTTCTCTGTTTGGCTTGTATCCATTCGGCCCCATTCAGCCTACTGTTTTAAGACGTTCATCCACATCTAGGTGTCGATATTTTCCTGGCAAGCAATAGCGAGCCAGCATTATATGGAGAAATCCGGCTTCACCGGAGACATTTGTCTATTGAAGGATGTACAAATTTAGCCTGCTGTCAAACAAATTTAAAACAAATATGCTGGCTCGCTACCACTCGCCAGGAAAAAATTGACACCTGCATGGGGATAAGCGTCTTATAATAGTAGGCTGAATGGATACAAGCCACAGAAAGAGAGTAAAGGAGAGACAAAAAAGCAAGTCACCCCCCTTAAATGACACAAGCTCTGGTTTGCATGCATAGCGGAGGTATGTGCTCTACTGAACACACTGAATCCTGTGTTGACTGTGGTGATAGTGGTAGATTGTCTGGGGTGTTAGTTGTGGTGGTGATAGTGGTAGATTGTCTGGGGTGTTAGTTGTGGTGGTAGATTGTCTGGGGTGTTAGTTGTGGTGGTGATAGTGGTAGATTGTCTGGGGTGTTAGTTGTGGTGGTAGATTGTCTGGGGTGTTAGTTGTGGTGGTGATAGTGGTAGATTGTCTGGGGTATTAGTTGTGGTGGTGATAGTGGTAGATTGTCTGGGGTGTTAGTTGTGGTGGTAGATTGTCTGGGGTGTTAGTTGTGGTGGTGATAGTGGTAGATTCTGGGGTGTTAGTTGTGGTGGTAGATTGTCTGGGGTGTTAGTTGTGGTGGTAGATTGTCTGGGGTGTTAGTTGTGGTGGTAGATTGTCTGGGGTGTTAGTTGTGGTGGTAGATTGTCTGGGGTGTTAGTTGTGGTGGTAGATTGTCTGGGGTGTTAGTTGTGGTGGTGATAGTGGTAGATTGTCGGGGGTGTTAGTTGTGGTGGTAGATTGGCTGGGGTGTTAGTTGTGGTGGTGATAGGGGTAGATTCTGGGGTGTTAGTTGTGGTGGTAGATTGTCTGGGGTGTTAGTTGTGGTGGTAGATTGTCTGGGGTGTTAGTTGTGGTGGTAGATTGTCTGGGGTGTTAGTTGTGGTGGTAGATTGTCTGGGGTGTTAGTTGTGGTGGTAAATTGTCTGGGGTGTTAGTTGTGGTGGTAGATTGTCTGGGGTGTTAGTTGTGGTGGTAGATTGTCTGGGGTGTTAGTTGTGGTGGTAGATTGTCTGGGGTGTTAGTTGTGGTGGTAGATTGTCTGGGGTGTTAGTTGTGGTGGTAGATTGTCTGGGGTGTTAGTTGTGGTGATAGTGGTAGATTGTCTGGGGTGTTAGTTGTGGTGGTAGATTGTCTGGGGTGTTAGTTGTGGTGGTGATAGTGGTAGATTCTGGGGTGTTAGTTGTGGTGGTAGATTCTCTGGGGTGTTAGTTGTGGTGGTAGATTGTCTGGGGTGTTAGTTGTGGTGGTAGATTGTCTGGAGTGTTAGTTGTGGTGGTAGATTGTCTGGGGTGTTAGTTGTGGTGGTAGATAGTCTGGGGTGTTAGTTGTGGTGGTGATAGTGGTAGATTGTCTGGGGTGTTAGTTGTGGTGGTAGATTGTCTGGGGTGTTAGTTGTGGTGGTGATAGTGGTAGATTCTGGGGTGTTAGTTGTGGTGGTAGATTGTCTGGGGTGTTAGTTGTGGTGGTAGATTGTCTGGGGTGTTAGTTGTGGTGGTAGATTGTCTGGGGTGTTAGTTGTGGTGGTAGATTGTCTAGGGTGTTAGTTGTGGTGGTAGATTGTCTGGGGTGTTAGTTGTGGTGGTCGATTGTCTGGGGTGTTAGTTGTGGTGGTAGATTGTCTGGAGTGTTAGTTGTGGTGGTGGTATTGGTGGGGAAAGTGTTAGTTGTGGTGGAGGTATTGGTGGGGAAAGTGTTAGTTGTGGTGGAGGTATTGGTGGGGAAAGTGTTAGTTGTGGTGGAGGTATTGGTGGGGAAAGTGTTAGTTGTGGTGGTGGTATTGGTTGGGAAAGTGTTAGTTGTGGTGGAGGTATTGGTGGGGATAGTGTTAGTTGTGGTGGAGGTATTGGTGGGGAAAGTGTTAGTTGTGGTGGTGGTATTGGTTGGGAAAGTGTTAGTTGTGGTGGAGGTATTGGTGGGGATAGTGTTAGTTGTGGTGGAGGTATTGGTGGGGAAAGTGTTAGTTGTGGTGGAGGTATTGGTGGGGATAGTGTTAGTTGTGGTGGAGGTATTGGTGGGGAAAGTGTTAGTTGTGGTGGAGGTATTGGTGGAGAAAGTGTTAGTTGTGGTGGAGGTATTGGAGGGGAAAGTGTTAGTTGTGGTGGAGGTATTGGTGGGGAAAGTGTTAGTTGTGGTGGAGGTATTGGTGGAGAAAGTGTTAGTTGTGGTGGAGGTATTGGTGGGGAAAGTGTTAGTTGTGGTGGAGGTATTGGTGGAGAAAGTGTTAGTTGAGGGTGGAGGCATTGGTGGGGAAAGTGTTAGTTGTGGTGGAGGTATTGGTGGAGAAAGTGTTAGTTGTGGTGGAGGTATTGGTGGGGATAGTGTTAGTTGTGGTGGAGGTATTGGTGGAGAAAGTGTTAGTTGTGGTGGAGGTATTGGTGGGGATAGTGTTAGTTGTGGTGGAGGTATTGGTGGAGAAAGTGTTTGTTGTGGTGGAGGTATTTTGGGGATAGTGCTAGTTGTGGTGGAGGTATTGGTGGAGAAAGTGTTAGTTGTGGTGGAGGTATTGGTGGGGATAGTGTTAGTTGTGGTGGAGGTATTGGTGGAGAAAGTGTTAGTTGTGGTGGAGGTATTGGTGGGGATAGTGTTAGTTGTGGTGGAGGTATTGGTGGGGATAGTGTTAGTTGTGGTGGAGGTATTGGTGGAGAAAGTGTTAGTTGTGGTGGAGGTATTGGTGGGGATAGTTTTAGTTGTGGTGGAGGTATTGGTGGGGAAAGTGTTAGTTGTGGTGGAGGTATTGGTGGAGAAAGTGTTAGTTGTGGTGGAGGTATTGGTGGAGAAAGTGTTAATTGTGGTGGAGCTATTGGTGGGGATAGTGTTAGTTGTGGTGGAGGTATTGGTGGGGAAATTTATTTACATTGGCAGTGTCCCCCTGCATCCTTTCACCTCTCTCTCTCTCTCTATCTATCTATCTCTCTCTCTCATAAAAATACTGAACACTATAAAGTTATATAATATACTGTATATATATAATTATATATATATATATATATATATATATATATATATATATATATATATATATATATATATATATATATTGCCATCCTACTGCCCTTTGCCATATGTTTAGGAGTATACTTCTTTTACATAAAAAATTTGTCTTACACATTATATATACTTATACAGATATGCCTATGTATTGAAATATGCCTAACAATACAATATAATATAATCATATATATAATTTTATACAAATCAATGAACTTGAAAAAATCAGTACAATACAAAGCATAAGATTTAGTATATCAACGTGTACATATATGATAACCTATATGAAGTTATGATATGATACGTAAATACACAGTGAACCAATACAAATAAATTATAGTTATGATACAGCGATATGTGCTGTAAAGGCAAGAGGAACAAATCTATACATAAGAATATAAGAAAACTGGGAGTCTTCAGAGAATCGATTGGCCTACACAAGGCAGATCCCTTTCAAACTCTTATGTAACTTGTGTAAATATGAAGATATACATATAGGTATACATATATATATATATATATATATATATATATATATATATATATATATATACATACACATATACGTACATACACACGCATATATTACATACATACAAACAAAAATTACGTATAGAAGAACATAAGAACATAAGAAAATGGGAGTCTGCAGAAAGGTGATTGGCCCACACAAGGCAGATTCTTCTCACACCCAACCCTTTAAGGCCGAATTATAGGCTCAACTCACTAATACTATGAGGACTGACCTCACCAAATTGGTCAGGTCAAGATAAGGAAAAATTAGTCAGCAGAGAGCCAAATTACCCACACTCGGCAGATCCCCCTCACAACTATACAGTATATATACATTATACATACACAAACACAAACATATACACAAATACATACATACATACACAAACACACACACACACACATATACCTACGAGTTTTACTACATAATTTGATCACACGTATGCGTATATATATATATATATATATATATATATATATATATATATATATATATATATATATACAATATATATATATATCTCTATATATATCTTTATATTATATACTGTATATATATATATATATATAAGGGAGGTGTGGTGTAGCGGTCTTGTCACTGGACTGGTAATCCAAAGGTCCCGGGTTCAAATCCCGATATGTCAATGGGAAGATATTATTGGGATTGAATTTGTGCTGTACCTAGTATCAGTGCATTACCACAAGGCCCACCGAAACGCCCAAAACATACTTTCATTGTTCCCTGATTAATTAACACTGTATGAATTATTCCCATATTCAAACTATGCTACAGGGGTGCAATGCCCAGTGAGTTCATTGCTCAATAGGTGGCGTTCTGAGAGTGAGGGTCCGTGTCTAGGACGTGAAACAGTGAAGCATAAAGGCGAAGCAGCCTCAGACGTGGGACTGCTTCGAGCCATGAGTGGGCAGCCAAGAGCCTCGCGTCTGCGATGGCAGGTTGGCGAAAGGCTGGCTGTAGCTTGTGCTTCACTTGTCTCACTTCCTAGGCTGGAACAAGACCTCACGGGCTTCACCGTGTTGAGCGGTGAATGTGCAGGCTCTCAGCCTATGCCCGAGAGGGAGTAGTTGGAAAGAAAAAAAAATATATATATATACTGTATATATATACAGTATATTATATATATATATATATACAGTATATATGTATGTATATACTGTATTTATACTGTATATATATATATATATATATATATATATAATTATATATCTATATATACTGTATATATATCCCATCCGTAGAGATCGAACCTGCGCTACCAGAGCCAAGCACAAAAAGTCAGTGTGCTTGGCTACTACTGCTGTGGCCGTGTTTTCTGTGTGTGTGTGTGTGCGCAAGCTTATCACTTTTCTATATATTTACACATGACTCTTTCTATGTCATAATTATTTCCATTTGTTTATTGGTAGATATATGCAGTAGTGCTATATACATATAGGTAAAAGGATTGCAAATATAAATTAGTATATATATTCAACCTAAGTATTTCCTTTCTCTCTCCCCCAGCACAGAAAGTGGGGGCTATCGGTTATCCACCAACGAAATATCTGCCAACGAGAACGGACCAACAACGAGATATTTGGATCGGCTTCGAGGAGATAAACATTTAATGAAGTACAACCTCTTATATGATACATAATAGAGATCAAATTATATAACACACACAATTGACAAGCATCTTGAAAGCACGTTTTGGAATTTCCAAGAATCTCATTTATTACCAGTGAAGTCGCAATAAACTTTAAGTAATTATCTCTAAAGTATAATAATTAAGCCTCTCCCAATAATATAATCTCTTAGCTACCTTGGTGTAATTAACCTAAGGTCTTATGAAGCCCTGAAAGAGAACTTAACACTCTATTTTAAACCTGGTTTTAGTTAATCCTTTTCAAATCAGTTACCAATTCGAACCAGAAATATACTGTATATACCGATACCTGAAACCCTGAACTGGTTATTTCTTAGCGCTTATTGTTTCCCTTGGATTGTACACCCTCCAACCTTAAGACCTCTGAAGAATAACTCGTTCATAATGGAAAAGGACACCAGTGCCCTAAATAACAACAATGACAGCCACAAGATCGCCATTGTGTCCTCGCGCCGACCCTCTTGCGCAGCCCCGCAGAAAATGGGTGGCGGGGATAGGGGTAGCTTCTGTGGACTGAGCAAGGAGACCTGGAGCGGCATCAAAGTAGGCATCATATGGGTCAGCTACGTCTTCATCGGCTCCCTCGTCTTTATGTTCTCTGAAATCCAGTATGAGAATACCACAGAGGAATGGAGAGATCACCATGTCTGGGCCAGATTTAAAGGTCAGTCCTATTAACATGTTATATTTTGATTAGTTACCACAGTTTCAGATTGGTTTCTTTATGAATATTTGCAAACTAATTTTTGCTCGCATTTGCAACACGTTTATAGTAAATAGTGAATATCAAAAGGAAAAAAACGAGTATATATTATAGTATGTTCGAAACCTTTGAGTGGATTAAACAAATAAATGAAGGAGACATAATTAGGAATCAAAACATTCATGGTTCACAACGCCGTGAACGAACATAATTATATCAATCATGTGGAAAACAGTCCTTATCGTTAATACATGACAGTTTGGACAAATTCTAAAGAGATGCTTTCGTGATTTTACATGAAGCATCTTTTTAGCCTTGTAAGTATAATCTTAGAATATATATTTTAATTTAGTTGTACAGTCACCTATACAAAATTCGTAGAGGTCATCTATATATAGGGGAGGTGTGGCAGAGTGGTCTTGCCACTGGACTGGTAATCTAATGGACCCGGGTTCGAATCCCAATATGTCAATGGGAAGATATTATTGGGATGGATTTAGTGCTGTACCTAGTTTCAGTGCATTACCACAGCACGCCTAAATGCCCAAATACAAAAATACCCTCATTGTTCCCTGCTTAAGTAGCATTGTATGAATATTCCCATATTCAAAATATACTACAGGGGGGCAATGCCTAGTGAGTTAATTGCTCAATAGGTGGCGTTCTGAGAGTGAGGGTCCGAGTCTGGGGGATGAGACTGTGAAGCACGGAGGCGAAGCGGCTTTAGAGATGGAGTTGCTTTGGGCCGTGAATAGGTGCTTCGCATGTCTCACTCCCTACACTGGAGCAAGACCTCACGGGCCTCACCGTGTTCAGCGGTAGAGTGTGCAGGCTCTCAGCCTATGCCCGAGAGGGAGTAGTTGGAATATAGGAAAACAAAATATATATATAATTAACCTATGAAAGTATAGATCTTTGGAAACGAATTTATTACTATACATCAACTACAAAATTATACATTTAAATTTAAATTTCACCTAAAAAATCAAACCAGAGAGTTATATGTGCATAGAGAAAAACATGTGGGGGGGGGGGGGGGCATGAATTTGGAAAAGTAACTGTACATTCAAATATATATATATATATATATGTTTGGTGAGATACTTGTCGCTTGTGCCGATGCTGTGATGTACAGTTGGCCAACTTAGTCCTTCGAAATTTGTTTGAGGTGTGTGGCATGTCATTCGTAGTAAACAATGAAGTTTTATGAATGAATCCCTCAAACTTTATGGCGTGTGAAAGACGAGACGTGATTGGTTGTGACGAGAAATATCGGGAATCTCTATTTTCTCATTTATTTGCATTAGTTGAGGGTTAGTAGAACTTCCAGAATGATGTTAGGAAATATAGATGTATGAAATAAAGAAGCTTACAGGCATTACTAATACATAACCTATCCTTACTCAAATTATGAGGCAAGCCAGAACATGTGAGTGTGTCGGTGGTAGGAGGGTGGGGCTTCGTTTCAGTTTAATCGAGACGGCACTGCGGATTTTAATGACTAACAGCTGAATGGTTGTATTAAGGATGCCTGCATATTGAATGTTTGGCTTATAACTTCTATGGACAGTAAAATTAAATATTTGTCATAGCATGACGTGTAACATTAAGTTTGTAGTGTAAGGTAAAAATTGTAACTTGGTCTTGTATGAAAATTGCGCTTTAAGAGTTATATGGTGGATATTAAATACCGTGTTCTGATTATCTTGGAAAGCAAGACTCAAAAAGCACCCTGGTAATGAATGGCTTTCTCTTCAGAATAAAGATCTTCCATAATCTTTGCAATTACATCACGTAAATATTTGTGTATATCTAAGCAATCTTCAGACAAGTTTTTAAATTTAGTGAGGACTAGTCAGTTAAATGATTAACTGAAAATTGAATTAACCCCTTGATCCTTAGAGGGTTTTTCTAATCTTAGCAAGGACACGTAACAGTAATTAAATCAAGAAGTCGTTTGTTTGAAGGGATAAAGGTGAATACAATATATTGGTTGTAGCTGGAATTACAAAGTGATCATCGGGTTAAAAAAGGTTGACTTATTGTGTTTAACCTTCTAACTATGAGAGGCGTTTCCAAATCTGAAAAAGTCGCCTAATTTTTGCCATACTACAATAATATATACAGTGCGTCAATAATATATACAGTGCGTCAATAATATATACAGTGCGTCAATAATATATACAGTGCGTCAATAATATATACAGTGCGTCAATAATATATACAGTGCGTCAATAATATACAGTGCGTCAATAATATATACAGTGCGTCAATAATATATACAGTGCGTCAATAATATATACAGTGCGTCAATAATATATACAGTGCGTCAATAATATATACAGTGCGTCAATAATATATACAGTGCGTCAATAATATATACAGTGCGTCAATAATATATACAGTGCGTCAATAATATATACAGTGCGTCAATAATATATACAGTGCGTCAATAATATATACAGTGCGTCAATAATATATACAGTGCGTCAATATATACAGTGCGTCAATAATATATACAGTGCGTCAATAATATATACAGTGCGTCAATATATACAGTGCGTCAATATATTAACAGTTAAGAACAAAATATACAGACAAATTATTAGAAAAATAACGGTTGAAGGCCAGAACTATTTGTTATTTAGTGCATGTGCATTTTACAGAGTAATATCAACTCCAGTTGCTATTGTAACATGTTTGCATAGTAGTTAAGTGTATGCGATGGCCTATAGTAAACATATATATTTAATTATACTGTATTAATATATCTAATTGATTGTCCCGTTTCCTAATTCGAAATACCTTTATCTTTAATGATTAAAGCACTTCAGACATTTTAGTCTCTTACAACGGCAATTGAATCGACTTCACCATGCCCAAAAAGATCCACGCTCGTCCTTCCACACAACTATGGTTGTGGTGGTGGTGGTGGTGGAGTTGGTGGTGGTAATGTGGGGAGGGCAAAATAATAACCAAATAGTCTAGTAAAAGTTTGCCCTTATAAATAACTGGAGCTATTTCATTGCAGAATATGTTTAAAGGATTATGCTGAATAGAAAAGGAAGTCTCAATATTTGCGTTAGTGCATACCGGTACACATTTGCTGATAGAGAACAACAGAGGTTTCTATCAGTCATATATACAGCAGCTTTAGTGTTCAGTTCAGGCATTGGCGGACATTTCTCGGGTAACGTGATGTGCATGGCTTTTGCGGAGAGGATGAGGATAGGAGTGTTATAATGTAGCACACACAACCACTTCAGATGACGCCCCCCACCCTCTTGCCCCCCCCCCCCCCCCCAGTAAAACAACAAACAAACAAACAAACAAACAAACATACAAGAGAAAATAAATACATAACTAAAATACAAATTGATACAATACAATACAAATCACACACACACACACACACTGGGGAAATTCGATGTGATTAGCTTCATTAGCATACTTAGCATACCCTACAGTCACTACATGCATTGTATACATAGTATGTCATACAAAGCTGCCACCACAATGTTTTTCCTTGGAGCCAGTAGAAATTTACTGTTAGTACACATTTTGAACTCATTATATTGTTAACAGGTAAATTGCGAGCATGATTATATTACTTTAATCTCTGACTAATAGACGCCTAAACCGAATAGAAGTAACTAAAAGTATAACTAAGTGGTAATCATATTGCTGACGTTTATTGATATTTGTTTTTGTATTCCTTCTTTTACTAGAGGTAACTGAAAACATATTCATAGACATAGGCTGCAAGAGAGTTATTAGGTATTTATAAATTATAAAAGATATTAAAGAAGTGTGTTATATTCGAGGGGTTATTCTCTTAAGCTTTTCTATAATTCTTTTAAGGTGATATTGAACCCAAGATAACTTATGATACCGGTACCCATTTCTTTAATATTTTTCATTTTGCACCTATCTATCTCATTTAAATATATATTTAAGGAACGTGAACAACAACAGAAATGCTGCTAATGTTTAGGAAAACAGAGAGGTAGAAGTAACTTCACATAATGAGCAATGAATTGAAGTTGATTGGGGTATGATTGGGTGGAGTTGTCCAAACGTATATTGAAAGACGTTACATTCTCGCAATAAATGTTAGGACCGGCCAACCAGATAAAAGTTAACTAATATGGTTATGGATCCTTTGTTTCCTAGAGGTCCTTCAGAAGCTGTGTATGGACATTTTGTAGTTGCATTAATAAAATTAAATTTGTCGTCTGATTAGCCTTATAAGAGAGAGAGAGAGAGAGAGAGAGAGGGGGGGGGGGGGGGATATGGGAAAACTAAAAATGTGTACCGGTATCACCACTTTATTTGTGTTCAAAATGTGTACCGGTATCACCACTTTATTTGTGTTCAAAATGTGTACCGGTATCACCACTTTATTTGTGTTCAAAATTACGTAATGTTTAATATAATAGGAAAACCCTCAGTAATATGCATTTTTTTTTTTTTTTTTTTTTTTCTATATTCCAACTTACTTCCTCTCGGGCATAGGCTGAGAGCCTTAACATTCACCGCTTTACAATGAACAGTGAAGCCCGTGAGGTCTTGTTCCAGTCTAGGGAGTGAGACATGTGAAGCACGTGGAGTACAACGAGCACCTGCCATCTTGCCTTCACATGAGGCACGGTGCTCACTCATGGCCCGAAACGACCCCATCTCTGAAGCCACCTCGTTCCCGTGCTTCACTGTCTCACCCCTTACACTCGGACTCTCACACTTACACACACACAACGCCACCTGTTGAGCAGATAACTCACCATAATCGATCATTATTTGTTAAGATCATGCAAACTATGTCTACATTTATGTGTTTCCAAGTATCGCCAGCATATGACATTCAGTTTCAGAAGGATCTCTCACAGCAAGATTATTATACTACTCAATAACCCTCTTCAAGACGATAATCACATAATTATAGTTCCAGTTGCTTTATTGTATTGTGTTCAGCTTATGAAGGGCCTCTAATAGTCAGAGTTTAAAGAAAAGTTAATAGGATTCTTATTTATATATTAACAACATAAGAAAAGTTAATAGGATTCTTATATATATATTAACAACATAAGAAAAGTTAATCGGATTCTTATATATATATTAACAACATAAGAAAAGTTAATCGGATTCTTATATATATATTAACAACATAAGAAAAGTTAATCGTATTCTTATTTATATATTAACAACATAAGAAAAGTTAATCGGATTATTATATATATATTAACAACATAAGAAAAGTTAATCGGATTCTTATTTATATATTAACAACATAAGAAAAGTTAATCGGATTCTTATTTATATATTAACAACATAAGATCATTCAAGTATGAATCAAATGTATATTTCTACCGTATGTTAGCAACATCTCGGTAATAAAAGTATTCTATGACAGATGTAAGATTGTTATAATAACTATATTAATGCAGCTAATTATATCAGGTAATGATACTTGTTGACCTCGAAGTGGCACAGTGTGTTTTGCCCTTGTCATCTGTAGCTATGTTGCTCCATACTATGCTATGATCCTATTATTATTTCTTTACTAAAAGACGATTTCATTTGTGTCTGATAATTGTTGTCTGGGAGTCAGATTTAATGTTGGTGTATGTGCTTGACCGAAACCTGCCTTGCGTGATATCACCAAATGAGTACCGGAATGCACTAAATGAGTACCGGAGTGCACTAAATGAGTACCGGAGTGCACTAAATGAGTACCGGAGTGCACTAAATGAGTACCGGAGTGCACTAAATGAGTACCGGAGTGCACTAAATGAGTACCGGAGTGCACTAAATGAGTACCGGAGTGCACTAAATAAGTACCGGAGTGCACTAAATAAGTACCGGAGTGCACTAAATAAGTACCGGAGTGCACTAAATAAGTACCGGAGTGTACTAAATGAGTACCGGAGTGCACTAAATGAGTACCGGAGTGCACTAAATGAGTACCGGAGTGCACTAAATGAGTACCGGAGTGTACTAAATGAGTACCGGAGTGCACTAAATGAGTACCAGAGTGTACTAAATGAGTACCGGAGTGTACTAAATGAGTACTGGAGTGCACTAAATGAGTACCGGAGTGTACTAAATGAGTACCGGAGTGTACTAAATGAGTACCGGAGTGCACTAAATGAGTACCGGAGCGTACTAAATGAGTACCGGAGTGCACTAAATGAGTACCGGAGTGTACTAAATGAGTACCGGAGTGCACTAAATGAGTACCGGAGTGTACTAAATGAGTACCGGAGTGCACTAAATAAGTACCGGAGTGCACTAAATGAGTACCGGAGTGCACTAAATGAGTACCGGAGTGCACTAAATGAGTAACGGAGTGCACTAAATGAGTACCGGAGTGCACTAAACTACTTGGCTTGTAAAAGTATATGAATTGTAAATCCCTGCTATTTTATATAGCGTAATAATGTTATTATAGTTTGTAATTAAATTATGGCAATTACCTTAAATAAGCAACTAGTTACTCAACAATGTGCTACTTCCCCCCCCACCCTAACCTCTACCACCACCGCCACAATCATGGGTGCGTGGAAGGACGAGAGGGGCTCCTTTTGGGTTTGGTAAAGATATTGCATATAAGGGCCGTTTCAATAGACTGTAAACAGTACGGTATATTGAATTAGTACGGTTGTTGTTGTTGTTGTTGTTCCCTAAGCTGCCTGGCCGAACAGCCCCGAGTCCCTGAGAAAGGCCATGGCCACGATCGGGCTTTCCCACAGAGCTCTCATTGAGTGTAGATTGTGTTGTTGGCGTAAGTGGTTGTGTGAAATGCAGTCTTCTATGATGTGTTTAATGGTATGGGGTGCTGTGTTACATCCCGGGCAGGCGTCGACAACGGAGTCATCCAGTCTCTTCTGATAGCTCAGGAGAGCTGGATGGTGTCCGCATCTCAGCCTGGCCAGGTGGACTCTGTCCTCGCGAGGAAGGGAGGATTCGGAAGGATGGATTTCGGGAGGTCGTGTATGCAGCTGCGTGTTGTCTGTGAGTGAGTGGATGGATCGGTGAGAGATATGAGTATGGATGTGCTTTTGGAAGTTGGTTCGGGGTGGGCAGGGAGGGAGAGAGGACAATAATTGTGTGTGATACCGTGTGCTGGGTGTTGTTTTGATATTTCTTGGTGTCTGTGGGTGCGTTGCCATGTAGTTTAGTGGGTGGTCTTGGTTCGTAGTACGGTATATTGAATTAGTACGGTATATTGAATTAGTCCGGTATATTGAATTAGTACGGTATATTGAAGTAGTACGGTATATTGAATTAGTACGGTATATTGAAGTAGTACGGTATATTGAATTAGTACGGTATATTGAAGTAGTACGGTATATTGAATTAGTACGGTATATTGAATTAGTACGGTATATTGAATTAGTACGGTATATTGAATTAGTCCGGTATATTGAATTAGTACGGTATATTGAATTAGTACGGTATATTGAATTAGTACGGTATATTGAATTAGTACGGTATATTGAATTAGTACGGTATATTGAATTAGTTAGCGTGCCAATTCATCAGATATTTAATACCATCGTCTGGTAATTGCTAGTATAAAAAACAAACTCTTGGTGGCATCCAATTGCATAGGTTAAGGGGAGGTATTTACTTTGTTCCCTACACATCCATCAAGCTTAAGATTGCACTTCCATAAACCCCTTTCAAGATAAATGTGTACATTTTTCGGTAGAAAAATGTCCCGGCTGAAAGCCGGTTCCTTTTAAATTACAGGCTCGCTATCGCTCGCCAGGATAAAATCGACACCTAAATGGCACGAAAGGTCTTAAAATTGACAGAAATGGATTGAAAGTTCTTAAAAACGTCAAAATAATGGGGCAAACGTCTTAAAATTAGAAAAACAATGAGGCTAAACATGAGGGAGAAAGGAGTCAAGAAAAAAATCCCTCAAGTGGAAATATCCCCTTAAGAAGGACCTCTCATACACTGAGGAAAAATCCACACTTTACTAGAGAGTTATTTTCATAAGTTACTTGCCAACTTTATACAAGGAATGCATAAGACAGTAATTAAGATCTAATATCAGAACAATAATTTCAAAATAATCATACAGACATAAGTTCAGACCTCAATATTATTAGTATTAAATTCGTACAATATAACATGACTAAGCATTTTTCTTTCTATAGATGGTTCAAGCTAAAATATTTTAACCAGTATACAGGAATCTTGTAAACAACCATTCACTTGTTAGTTATGTACTTCCGCGGCACCGTCTCGAATCAACTGATTCAAATGCCCACCCTCCTGCCGCCACCACACTAACAATCCTACCATGTCTATTAATATACTTATGTATGGCTTTGTATAAATAATAATCATAAACTCCTTCATTATTCATATTAATTTACTTCTCAACGTCTTTCTGGAAGTTATACTTACCCTGCAGTAATGAAAATATGAAAGAAAATTGAACTTCACGATGTTCCTCATCTCGACCAATCATGTCCCTTCTTTCACACGCCTTTCGGTTTGAGTCGTTCATTCATAAAACTACGTTGTTTACTACGGATGAAATGCCACACACCTCCAAACACCACAACATTTTGTTGCAGGACTAAGTTGGCCAACTGTACATTATATCGAGAGCTATATTTTTATGACCATAATGATGTCTCTAGTGGGTGCAGCTCCTCTGTCTGTATGCTGGTGTGAGAGTCAGGTTTACCGACTGATTATTTATACTGTTGTTGTTGTTGTTGTTGTTCCCTAAGCTGCCTGGCCGAACAGCCCCGAGTCCCTGAGGAAGGCCATGGCCACGATCGGGCTTTCCCACAGAGCTCTCATTGAGTGTAGATTGTGTTGCTGGCGTAAGTGGCTGTGTGAAATGCAGTCTTCTATGATGTGTTTAATGGTATGGGATGCTGTGTTACATCCCAGGCAGGTGTCGACGACGGAGTCATCCAGTCTCTTCTGATAGCTCAGGAGAGCTGGATGGTGTCCGCATCTCAGCCTGGCCAGGTGGACTCTGTCCTCGCGAGGAAGGGAGGATTCGGAAGGATGGATTTCGGGAGGTCGTGCTTGCAGCTGCGTGTTGTCTGTGAGTGAGTGGATGGATCGGCGAGAGATATGAGTATGGATGTGCTTCTGGAAGTTGGTTCGGGGTGGGCAGGGAGGGAGAGAGAACATTATTTGTGTGTGATACCGTGTACTGGGTGTTGTTTTGATATTTCTTGGTGTCTGTGGGTGTGTTGCCATGTAGTTTAGTGGGTGGTCTTGGTTCGTGGAGGCTGCTGCCAGGAATTGAGTGCCTCTCATGTCCAGATGGTCTTTGACTTTGAGCATTTTGGTTTCTTGATGTAGGTAATCTGTGGGTGTAGTAGCTGTGCAGCCTGTAATTATTTTTAGGGCTTTGTTTTGAATAGTCTGTAAGGTCTTATGATGTGTTTCAGCTAGGTTAGAAGCCCAGGCTGGGCTTGCGTATTCCATCACTGATCTTATGTATTGTTTATACACTGTGGTGGTGGTTTCTTTGTTGTGTCCAAATTTTGTGTGAGCAAGTGACCTGAGGGCGTTAAGTCTGGGTGTCAGTTTGTTTTTAATGTTTGTGGTGTGCTGTTTGAATGTCATATGAGTATCATATGTTACTCCTAGGATTTTGGGTGTGTGTGTATGTGTTAGTTGTGTGTTGTTTATGGTGAGTTGAGGGATGTATTCGTGTTCTCCTCTCCAGCTTGTGAGCAGGGTTGCAGTGGATTTGGCTGGGGCTAGATTAAGTCTGTTTATAGTGCACCAGCCATGTAGTTGCTGGATATACTGTTATATTAACCCGTTCAGTACCGATGTAATTTTTTTCGTTATATTCTGGCAATGATTAGACGATTTTATTTAGCTTAGGAAGGACCTCTAGCAATAATAAGGCTTCAAACTATTTCAACCCACCCTTTTAACAACCACAGATAATTCTTAAACTGCATAATATCGTCTAAATATATTGTAGCTAGAATTGAATATAACACACGTCGCTCGTACTCAAAGGGTTAACCCTATGAAACAAAGTGGAATGACAATGAAGCTGACCATATTTCACTTGGCCGTTAATAATACATTAATAATACATTGAATAATACAAGTGGCCGTATTCCTTTGTATTATATTCTAGCAACTATAAGACCATTTATACAGCTTAAGGGGAGATATCTACTTGAGGGATTTTTTTCTGGACTCCTTTTTCCCTCATGTTTAACCCCATTGTTTTTCTAATTTTAAGACGTTTGCCCCATTATTTTGACGATTTAGAGAACTTTAAACCCATTTCTGTCAATTTTAAGACCTTTCGTGCCATTTAGGTGTCGACTTTATCCTGGCGAGCGATAGCGAGCCTGTAATTTAAGAGGAACCGGCTTTCAGCCGAGACATTTTTCTACCGAAAAATGTACAAATTTATCTTGAAAGGGGCTCAAGGGGGTGTAATCTTAAGCTTGAAGGATATCTAGGGACCAAACTAAAAACCTCCCCTTAAGAAGGACTTATACCCAATAAATGGCTACAGACTACCTCAATTAATCCGTTTAGCTACCATGTGTCCTTCCTAAGCTTAATAAAATCGTCTAACTGTAGCCGAAATCAATTATAAAAGACGTCACCAGTACCGAAAGGGGTAGAATCTTTATGACTGGGCATCTCTCTCTCTCTGACCGTCGACTACAGACTACAAACGTATATAACCATTCTTGTGCCGGCAATCAAAACACTTATATAACCATTCTTGTGCCGGCAATCAAAACACATATATAACCATTCTTGTGCCGGCCATCAAAACACATATATAACCATTTTTGTGCCGGCCATCAAAACACATATATAACCATTCTTGTGCCGGCCATCAAAACACATATATAACCATTCTTGTGCCGGCCATCAAAACACATATATAACCATTCTTGTGCCGGCAATCAAAACACATATATAACCATTCTTGTGCCGGCAATCAAAACACATATATAACCATTCTTGTGCCGGCCATCAAAACACATATATAACCATTCTTGTGCCGGCCATCAAAACACATATATAACCATTCCTGTGCCGTCCATCAAAACACATATATAACCATTCTTGTGCCGGCCATCAAAACACATATATAACCATTCTTGTGCCGGCCATCAAAACACATATATAACCATTCTTGTGCCGGCAATCAAAACACATATATAACCATTCTTGTGCCGGCAATCAAAACACATATATTACCATTCTTGTGCCGGCAATCAAAACACATATATATAACCATTCTTGTGCCGGCCATCAAAACACATATATAACCATTCTTGTGCCGGCCATCAAAACACATATATAACCATTCTTGTGCCGGCCATCAAAACACATATATAACCATTCTTGTGCCGGCCATCAAAACATATATATAACCATTCTTGTGCCGGCAATCAAAACACATATATAACCATTCTTGTGCCGGCCATCAAAACACATATATAACCATTCTTGTGCCGGCAATCAAAACACATATATAACCATTCTTGTGCCGGCCATCAAAACACATATATAACCATTCTTGTGCCGGCAATCAAAACACATATATAACCATTCTTGTGCCGGCCATCAAAACACATATATAACCATTCTTGTGCCGGCCATCAAAACACATATATAACCATTCTTGTGCCGGCCATCAAAACACATATATAACCATTCTTGTGCCGGCAATCAAAACACATATATAACCATTCTTGTGCCGGCCATCAAAACACATATATAACCATTCTTGTGCCGGCCATCAAAACACATATATAACGATTCTTGTGCCGGCCATCAAAACACATATATAACGATTCTTGTGCCGGCAATCAAAACACATATATAACCATTCTTATGCCGGCCATCAAAACACATATATAACCATTCTTGTGCCGGCCATCAAAACACATATATAACCATTCTTGTGCCGGCAATCAAAACACATATATAACCATTATTGTGCCGGCAATCAAAACACATGTATAACCATTCTTGTGCCGGCAATCAAAACACATATATACTGTATAAACAATCACACAATTATTTCAGGCTCGTTCTCACTCGCAAGGAAAAAATCGACACCTAAACGGCACGAAAGGTCTTAAAATTGACACAGTAATGGGGCGAAAGGTCTTAAAATTGACACAGTAATGGGGCGAAAGGTCTTAAAATTGACACAGTAATTGGGCGAAAGGTCTTAAAATTGACACAGTAATGGGGCGAAAGGTCTTAAAATTGACACAGTAAGGGGGCGAAAGGTCTTAAAATTGACACAGTAATGGGGCGAAAGGTCTTAAAATTGACACAGTAATGAGGCGAAAGATCTCAAAATCGCAAAACTAATGGGTCTAAACATGAGTGAGAAGGAGGTCCAGATACAGCGAGTACCTCCCCCTTAAGAAGGATCTGTGGTCATAAAAGGGTTAAGTGAGATAGTTGGCAGCATGATAATTGTTGGTGGCCCCTTTTAAGAGGAGGTTTCTAGTTTATTTCCTACGCCTCCAGCAATCTTAAAATTTCACCCCCTTGACCCCCTTTTAAGATAAATTTGTACATTTTTCGGTAGAAAAATGTCCCGGCCGAAGGCCGGGTTACTCTTAAATTACAGGCTCGCTATCGCTCGCCAGGATAAAATCGACACCTAAATTGCACGAAAGGTCTTAATATTGACTGAATGGGCGGACATTCTTAAAATCACCAAACTTATGTGGGTAAACGTCTTAAAATCTCAAATACAATGGGGCTAACCATGAGAGAGAAAGGGGTCAAGAAAAAAATCCCTCAAGTGGAGACCTGCCCTTAAAGTGAATAAGATTGTGTGCTATAGTCTATTCGCTGTATGTAGGCGAGAAATCATGACCTCTAAAGGGAGGTTTCTAGTGTGTTGCTTAGACCTCCATCAAACTTAAAATTACATCCCCTAGACCCGCTTTCAAGATAA